>CM065395.1:36837789-36892789 GCA_033060915.1 Euryodendron excelsum
AAGTTCATAGTAAAAAATAAGGTGTCGCCCTCCCAATTATCATCGAACGTCTGTAGGATCTTTTTCGGAATGCTTGAAATAAATCGGCGCCTGGGTGTGAACCTGGGCCTTGCCGAACTGGATTATTTCTACACGCTTTGTAAAGTCGGAAGTACTTACAAAGTCTATCTGCGGGCCGTAGAAAAGTCCTTAGAGTTAGTGAAGTGTCTGCCTTCCTCCGGTAAGGGCATCGACGAAGTTCGACGTTCCTGAGAAGGATAGACCGGCGATTCGATGCTCTAGAGAGCCCGTTGAAATAGGTTCGACGCCGATCTCTTATACTGTGAGTCTTTTAAACTGTAGTATGCATCTCACTTGACCCTCGCATTTTTGCAGAGAAAAGGGGGAAGCGGTTGAGGGCGCATGACTGGTTGGTCAACTTCGACGATCTCAACATGGTTTTGAACTACGACGGCGAGGGCAGATTAAAGCACGTCGGTCGGGCTGCGCATATCTTGCTCGCGTACCCGCTGTGATACTCGACCTTCACCGCCAACACGGATGTTCCCGAGAGTACCCTTGCAAGATTGGCGGAGGAGGGTGCCGAGGGAGATTTCGAGGAGATTCCGACCGGCATTGCAATTGAAAGGGCCCGCAGCCCTACCGGGGTTACAGTTGCAGTTGCTCCTCTGTTGGAGCCCGGGGGCGAAGAACAGCGGGGGGAACAATCGAGGTCCCATAGTTCGGCTTCCAGTTCATTGCCATTCACTATACCGGACCGCCGGGATAAAGTTCCGGCAACAACACAAGATTCCACTCCGTCCGCCACCGCAGAGGACAACATGAATCTAAGGGAGAGGATGTTCGCCGCTGCCGGCAAGCCACTGAAGTCGACCGCGGCCACCTCCGCTGATGCCCCAACTGTCGAACTGGCAATAACTCCTGTCGAGAAAACACCTCCCGCTCAACAAAGGCCTAAGACCCGGCAACAAAAGAAAAGGGGGCCCGAGGCTACTGCACCGACTCCAACGCCAAAAAAGCAGAAAGGAAAAGGCATAGTGGACGAGGTTAGCAAAACTGTGACCATTACGCCTGATATCCTAGGTCGGCCTCTCTCGACAACTGATTCGATGATCGAGCAGACCGAGGTAGCCTTCGGCATGATGAAGAGTGTTCTCCAGAAGAAAGATATGGCAAAGTTGGGCGAGGCCAGTGATGCGGCCATTTTCATGGGAGCCTTCCATGACTCACTTTTGGTAAGTCGGCGTTCATTTCTTTCTGTTTCAAGGGCTTTCTTGATCAACTGTTTTTAACATGACTTTCTCTTATTTTAGGGCTGTCTGAATTCCTTGGAAGCAATGACCCACTTCCAAAAGCTCGCCAATGTGCTTCAAGAACTTATCGAAGAGCATGGCTGGTTAAAGGAGGAATGGATCGGTGCCAATAAGGAACGGATAGCCTTCAGGAAATAGGCTGAACAGGCATCCGCCGAGCTGCTGTTGATGAAGGCTAATTTTGAGAGGAGGGATCGGGAACTGACCGATCTCGAAAAGAAATTCCACGTGCAGTCTGTGGACCTGCACAAGGCCAATGCTGAGGTCGAGGAGCTCAAAACCGAAGTGGCCAAACTGAAGGTTGATGAAGAGGTGTTGCTAAAGAGGGGCGAGGAAAGAGCGGCCAATGAACTGCCATTGAGATGGCGGATTTGAGCCGTACCATATTTCGGCAAGGCTGGAGTGGAGCTCTCCATGTCCTCGGCATCGATAAAACTGCGGACATCTAGCGTCTATACCCTGATTATTTCAACACAACTGAAAACGGCGTCGTGGATCCGAAGAAGGTGATTGCCAATATTGAGCATCAGAGGCAGATTGCTCTGGAGATCGTTGCTGAAAAAGATAAGGCAGAAAAGGAAAGGGCGACAGCCGAGCAATTGAATTCCGCCGAACATTCTTTAGATTGCACAACGGAGCCATCTGTATTGCCAGAGGATAAGTCGGCATAATCTTTTGCAGTCTTTCTTTGTTTCTGGAACATGTTTTGTATTTACTGCCATTTGCAAATGAAAGTTTGGTTTTGACTCATTATCCACTGTTTGATTTAAGTTTGTATAACTTCCCCTGTTTTGTCAAACTGTATAATTCAGTTAGCACCAAATTTTACCTGTGTTCTTCGTGGAATTCATGGGCCAAGTATTTATGACTTGGTTTTTGTGGCCTTTTTTGGCCGATCTACCCAATTTGGACAGGACCAAGTTTTTACACTTAGTTTTTGTGGCCTTCTTTGGCCGACCTGCCCAACTTGGACAGGACCAAGTTTTTACACTTGATTTTTGTAGCCTTCTTTGGCCGACCTGCCCAGCTTGGACAGGGCCAAGTTTTTACACTTGGTTTTTGTGGCCTTCTTTGGCCGACCTGCCCAGCTTGGACAGAACCAAGTTTTTACACTTGGTTTTTGTGGCCTTCTTTGGCCGACCTGCCCAACTTGGACAGGACCAAGTTTTTACACTTGGTTTTTGTGGGTTCACAGAATGCTCAGAGTAGGGTTGTTTGAACAGCTTCATTTCCATTGATTCTTCAAGAAAGGTTTACACATTCGATGAACTGTTACATTGCACGGAGCTTCGCACTACTGGTAGAATTTCTTCAAGTTGCTCGCATTCCAGGGTCGCGGCGATTGTCTTCCTTCCTCAATAGTCTCCAATCTATATGCGCCAGTGCCGACCTGGGATGTTATTCTGTAAGGGCCTTCCCAGTTTGGTCTGAGCTTGCCATCTGCCGCGTTCTTGGTTGCCCCCAATACTTTTTGTAAGACTAGGTCGCCCGGAGCAAAGTTTCTTGGGCGGACCCGTTTGTTGTAAGAGCGTCTTAGCTGTCGCTGATACTCCGTGAGCCTGATCAAGGCGGCTTCCCTTCTTTTTTCGATGAGATCCAGGTCTTTTGCAATCGTCTGGTTATTGAGACCCGAGTTAAAAGCTGCCGATCTGATAGTTGGTAGTCCAACCTCCAACGGGATGACTGCTTCCACCCAGTATGATAAGGAGAACGGGGTTTGGCCGGTAGACCTCCTTGGGGTTGTTTTGTAGGACCACAAAACATTGGGTAGCTCCTCCATCCACTTCCCTTTGGCCTTTTCCAGTCATTTTTTGACTCTGTTAAGCATGGTTTTGTTTGAAATCTCGACCTACCCGTTGCATTGGGGGTAGGCCGGCGTCAAGTAATAGTTTCTAATCCCCAATCCTTTGCAAAACGATCTAAACATATTACCATCGAACTGGGTGCCATTATCCGTAACAGCGGCACGGGGTAGCCCGAAACTTGCGACTATGTTCTTCCATATGAACCTTTTAGCGTCGATTTCCCTGATGGTTGACAAAGGTTCTACTTGTACCCATTTGGTAAAGTAGTCAGTCGCTACGACGAGGAACCTTTTGTTACTCGGAGCTCGGGGCAGAGGTCCGACAATGTCCAGTCCCCACTGAGCAAAAGGCCACAGACTGGTGATGGTTGCGAGATCTTCGGCTGGCTGGTGGATGATGGAGGAATACCTCTGACACTTGTCACATTTTAGGACGTACTAGGCTGCATCTTTCTGCATGTAAGGCCACCAATATCCCTGTGAAATGGCTCGGTGTGCTATCGATCTTCTACAGACATGGCTTCCACATATCCCCTCGTGTATTTCGAATAAGACATCCTGTACCTGGTCCGGATGGACGCAGTGCAAGTATGGTCCTGTAAATGAACGTCTGTAAAGCTCCTTACTTGGTGATAGCCAATATCTGAGAGCTGTATGTTTGACTTACCGAGCTTTAGTCTTGTCTTCTGGTAGTTTATCTCTGTCGAGGTAGGAGATAATTGGGTCCATCCATGATGGTCCCAGCTTGTCTGCCGTCAGGGCTTCCTCTTCCTCTTGAAAGATGCTTGGTTTGGCAAGGGTTTCCACATTGATTGTTCTTTTTGACCCAGCTTTTAAAGCTGTGGGCAAGGTTGCCAAAGCATGTGAGTTGTTGTCCCGGCTGATCTGTCGAAGCTTATAGCGTTTGAATCGGCCAAGAAGTTCCTTGGCCTTAGCTAAGTACTTGTCGCGCCCAGATTTTTCGCACTCAAGGAATACTCACCCAAGCGGGAAAAATGTTGTACTCTCTCGTTAGAACTCACCCTCTTAGAAGAATGAGTGCGACTAGGTTTGAATTGAAAAATTGGTTTGAATAAAGGGCTTTTTGAAAAAGATTTGGAGTCGCCACCTAACTTGAATAAGGTGAGTTAGGTCACCTAAAAACTAAGCATAATCCGAAAACTACACTTAGGGTTTTTTATAAAAAAAACAATTTGAAAATATCTCATCGAGAGAGGGTTTTTAAAGAAAACAGGTTGTTTGGCAACCTTTGGAAAATATTTAGCCCTTTTTGAAAAATAACTCCTTTTAGTCTTTGAAAACAGTGATCTAGGTTCGGAGGTTGGTTACGTCTAGGGAAGACGCACTAAGCTATCACCCTACCCCGCCCTTTCGGTACCTACATGTCAATCTACCCTAGATTCACCTATGAGAGTCTTTAATTAACTATAATTCAACCCTATTTACTTTGAAAAAGAATGTTTGAAAACTAATTTAGCATGATGCATGATATGAAAGTGCAAGATGAGAGAAGTGGAAAATAGAAATTGATTTGATTTGAAAATAGATTTGAAGAAATAGAATTGAAATTGGAAAGTTTGAAAATTGAAGAAGTTTGAAAATAGAAATTTTGAAATTGGAATTTGAAAATTGATTGGAATTTGAAATTTGGAAAGATTTTGGAAACCGCACCCATGAGGGTGGAATTGAAAGTTTGAAAAGTATGGCGACCGCAACTATGAAGGTTGCCTACGTATCCCTTTGGGGAAATCAGGTCAGTCGTAGTTCGGACAAAAGTCCGATTGAAAAGAGATTGATTCGAAGAGAGAGATTGGATTGGAAGAAAGAGATTGAATTGAAAATTGATTTGATTTAAGATTGGAAGAGGAGATTGAAAATTGAAATTGAGAAGATTGGATTTTGATTTGAAAAGATAGATTTGGACTTGTTTTAAAGAGATGAAGGTTTAGGAAACCTAGACTTAGGAAAGACAAGAGACTTAGGAAAGATTTGACTTGACTTAGAAGGTCTAGGAGATTAGGAAAGATTAGATTTAGAAATTTTTGAATTAGGAAAGGTTCGATTTAGGAAAGTTTTGAAATTAAGAAAGTTTTGAATTTAGGAAAGTTTTAGGTTTAGGAAAGTTTTGAAAATTGGAAAGTTTGGAATTTGGAATGTTTCAACTTTAGGAAAGTTTTGAATTAAAAAAGTTTCAACTTAAGAAAGTCCTAAATTAAGAAAGTTTTGATTTTAGAAAAGTCTTAGATTTCGTAAGATTTGAAGTTTAAGAGAATTTAGAATTTACAAAGTTTTAGGTTTAGAAAGATTTAACTTAAGAAAGTTTCAAATTTAGAAAGTTTTGAATTTGGAAAGATTTGAAATTTAGAAAGTTTAAGATTTAGAAAGTTTTAGAGTTCTTAGAAAATTTTAGAGTTTTAGAAAATCTTGAAATTAAGAAAGGTTTGAATTTAGGAAAGGTTTAAAAGTTTGAATTTAGAAAGTTAAGATTCCGAAAAGGGGTTGAATTAGGAAAGGGTTGAATTAGGAAAGATTTGAAAGTTGAGTTTTAAAATTTAGGAAAGATTTTTAAGTTCAAGTTTAGGAAACTTAAGATTTAGGAAAACGGAAGTTTAGGAAGGATTTGAATTAAGAAAGAGTTGGATTTTAAAATTTAAGGAAAGATTTAAAATTTAAGTTTAGGAAACTTATGGTTTAGGAAGGCAGGAAATTAGGAAGAAGTTGAATTAGGAAAGGTTTGGGATTTGTTTCCAAAAACGGAGGATTGGATTTAGTTTCCTAAACGGAGAGATTGGATTTGGTTTCTTAAAGGGAAGATTTGATTTGACAAGGATTTAGAAAGGGAGATTCTAGAAATCCTAGTTTTGAAAAATTATGGTTTTGACGTAGAAAAGGGGTTTTGAAAACATGTATAGTTTTGATGTAGAAAACAAAAGATTTTGGAAACCTAGGTTTGGGGCAAAGTTTGAAAATCATATTTTTGGAAATAAAATTAGAGTTTCCTAATTGTGAGTTCTAGGGCTTGACTTGGGCTCTAAGGAAAGAGTTTTTAGAAACTGCGTTTTGGAAACGAAGGTTTTCTAGAAGGGAAATCCTAGGGAGGAGTTTTTGGAAAGTGAATTTGGAAACGTAGAGTTTAGAAAGAAAATCCTATAGGAGAATTTCTAAAAGGGAGATTTTGGAAAGAGAGTTTTTTAGAAAGGTTTCTGGAGAGAGTTTTTAGGAAGGTGAATCTAGACAGTGTTTTTAGAAAGAGATTTTAAAGAGAAGGAGTTTTGGAGAGGAGTTGAAAAAGAGAGTTTTGAAAAATAGATTTTTGAAGGGAGTTTTTGAAAACCATTTTGGAGAGGAGAGCTTTAGGAAAGTATGTTGGAAAAGAGATTTTTAGGAAGAGATTTTTAAAGAGAGTTTTTAGAAAGTGTAAAAACATCTCACTTTCCTAAAGCGATTCTAGCCATAAGAGGGCTAGAACCACTTTAAGAAAGTGGTTTTGAAAACAAGGTTTGAAAATATAGACCAAAAGGTCACTTTTAATATAACACTTTCCTAAAGCAACCCTAGCCATGGAAAGGCTAGAATCACCCTAGAATTGTGGTTTTGAAAAAAGTTTTTGAAAAAGAGATTTTGATGCAATTTTGAAAAACAAGTTTGAAAACGGTTTTGAAAACGAGTTTGAAAACGAATTTTGGAAGATGCAAGACTATGATATGCACAATGCAATTTGGGGGTCGTGAACATACAAGGCTAAGGCTTCACCACATAATCAAGGGGGCCGGACCCACGTGGTCTTTGGTTAGACTAGAAGAAAGCCCCCGACACGGTGACTCTCCAATAGCCCAATCCTACACATGGACCGGGAATCCCCTTGTTTCAAGCATGCAAAGAAAAGGGGGGGAAAGAGATAGGGGATTAAAATAGAGAAAACCCAAGTGGGTTGGAGAGAGAAGAAAGAGGGGGGAAATGCAAAAAATTAAATAGGGAGCCTACCTTGTATCTTCTTTAATTTGCGCGCCTTGCTTGTCTTCGGTCTTCGGTCTTCGGTCTTGATCTTCACCTTCAGTCTTCAAGGCTTTGGATGGCTGCTCTTCAAGTCTTCAAAGAGTGGTTGAATGCTAGTGTATGAGTGTATGGGGGAGTGTATGAGTGTATAGGAGGCTAGGGTTTAGTGTTGGGTGGCTAGGGTTTGGGAAACCTAAAGAAACTAGGGTTTTTGGAGGTGCTCAAGTTCTGTATATCGAATTGTGTGATTTCTAGGTTAAGTTTTTAGACCCCTTTCACGTTGAACGAGGCTCTGTATTTATAGAGGGAAGACAAACCTGGCGCCTGTTGCTGTGGTGCCAGGCCAAATTATACACTGGCGCCACTACTAGTGGCGCCAGCCATTTAGGAAACAATTAAGGTCGGGAAGCAACGTATCTTTGACTAGATTTGGGCGCCTGTACTAGTGACTACCATGTAAACTTTAGCCTGACTTCACTAGGAGTGACTCTGGAAAGTCCGGGAATGATTTGAAGGAGTCGGGGATGACCCGGAAGGCCGGAAGGGAGCAGGAACACTTAAAATAGTGTCCTGGAGGTATTTGACTTGAAAAGTAAGGATAAGATGTGTCGGAAAGGTTGATCGAGCCTTTAGGGGCAAAACGGTCAACCAGACCGAAAAACTGCCGGGACAGACTCAAACTGTCCCGGAAGAAGACTTGGGTTCTGGAAGCATTATTTAGAATGTTCCCAGAGGTTGCCGGTTTGATACCCAGAGCCGGCGTGGTCGGAAAAGGAAACCGGCCCACCAGGGGCAAAATGGTCATTTTGTACCGGGTTTGCCGAAACTGACTCGGAATGATTCGGAAAGGTAAAGGAAGGTTGAGAACACTATAAAAAGTATTCTCGGGACATTACTGATTTGATACCCAGAGCCGGTGTGGTCGAAGAAGGAGACCAGCCCTCTAGGGGCAAAACGGTCATTTTGTACCGGGTTGGCCGGAACTGACTCGGAATGGTCCGGAAAGGTAAAGGAAGGTTGAGAATACTATAAAAAGTATTCTCGGGACATTACCGGTTTGATACCCAGAGCCGGTGTGGTCGAAGAAGGGGACCGGCCCTCCAAGGGCAAAACGGTCATTTTATACCCGGTTTGCCGGAACTAACTCGGAATGATCCGAAAAAGTAAAGGAAGATTGAGAATACTATAAAAAGTATTCTCGGGAGGTTACCGGTTTGATACCCAGAGCCGGTGTGGTTCCCGGGGCATCCGGATGCCTAGGGACAAAATGGTGATCTTGACCTGAAAAGGTCCAAAGGGTAATTTGGTCATTTTTCACCGGAGTGAGCTAACAGACACGGGTGTTGACCTAAGTTTTGAGTGTTTCCGCCACTCTAACGGTATGAGTATTTCCGCTACTCGGACGGGGTTGATGATTTGTAAGTATTTCCGTTACTCGGACGGGGTTGATGATTTGTGAGTATTTCCGCTATTCGGACGGGATTGAGTATTTCCACTACTCTAACGGCTCTGTGAGTATTTTCGCTACTCTAACGGTTGAGTATTTTCGCTACTTTAACGGTTCTGTGAGTATTTCCGCTACTCTAACGGTTTTGTGAGTAGTTTTGCTACTCAGACCGTCTCGAGGAATAAACTGTCTCGAGAGAGGGATTGGAAAGGGGTCTTATCGTCTCTGAAGAGACGTGCCTGGATTGGAGCCGTCTCGAGGAATAAACTGTCTCGAGAGTGGGATTGGAAAGGGGTCTTACCGTCTCCGAAGAGACGTGCCTGGGTTTTGAGTGTTTCCGACACTCTAACGGTGTGAGTATTTCCGCTACTCTAACGGTTTTGTGAGTGTTTCCGCCACTCTAACGGTTTTGTGAGTAGTTTTGCTACTCGGACCGTCTCGAGAAATAAACTGTCTCGAGAGAGGGATTGGAATTGGAATAAGAAAGGACAATGCCCCTAAGGGCATTTTGGTCATTTTGCCTCTATTTGGGCCTAACAGGCTCGCGAAGCGATGGAAAGACGGAATTTGGACCTAGAGGATTGGTTTCGATTGGAATATGTCCACAATGACTTGAAAACAAGTCTGGACGGAGTGTAGACTGCCGAGCGGTCAAAAATGAGGTGCTTACAGTACTGTGTCATTTTGTCGTTTTTCGCTGCGTATTCTCCCGTAATTTGGTTGACAATGAGCAGGGAGTCCGAATAGATGACGATCTCAGGAATTCGAAGTTCGATGGCCCAGCGTATTCCGGCGAGCAAGGCCTCGTATTCAGACTCATTGTTAGAGGCAGTGAACTCGAGCTTGATGGCTTGTTCGATGGTTAAACCGTCTGGTGTGACGAGTACAATGCCTGATCCTGCCCCCCGGTCATTGGAAGCTCCGTCAACGTACAGTTGCCAATGATCAGTTGTTTCCCAAGGGTCCAGGGGGAATTCGTTGTGTGTTTGGGTAGTTGCTCAGGTTTGTTCTGCCTCTGTTGGTAACTCGACTGAAAATTCGGCAACAAAATCTGCAAGAACCTGCCCCTTTATTGCCGATTTGGGTTGAAACATAATGTCAAACTCCCTTAATTCCACGGCCCATTTTGCCAATCTTCTCGAGAAGTCGGCCTTTTCTTAGAAGAGGTTTAAGTTGGTGGTTAGTGAGGACGTTGATGGCGTGAGTTCTGAAGTAATGCACCAACTTGCGGGATGCTACTACCAGTGCTAGCGCCAACTTTTCAAGAGGTAAGTACCTGGTTTCTGCTCCGAGAAGGGTTTTGCTGACATAGTAGACTGGCAACTGTTGGCGGTTTTCTTGCCTGAGTAGGACGGCACTAACCACATAGTCCGATACAGCAAGGTAGAGGAAGAGTTCCTCGTGCTAAAGGGGGGTGGAAACCAAGGGTGGTTGGGTCAAGTATGTCTTCAGGTCGGCAAGTGCAGAATCACATTCTGGGGTCCATTCAAACCATTCCTGTTTTTTGATAAGCTAAAAGAACGGTCGGCACCTATCCGATGAACGGCTGATGAACCTGTTGAGTGTTGCGGTCATTCCTGTCAGTTTCTGCACCTCTTTGGCATTCTTCGGGGCTTGGATGCTCTGGATTGCACTAATCTGTCGTGGGTCTACTTCAATGCCTCGATGCATGAATAAGAACCCCAGAAATTTGCCCGAGCTGACACCGAAGACGCATTTTGAAGCGTTTAGCCTCATTTTGTACTCCTTCAAGATGCAGAGCACCACTTTTAGATCTGCCAAGTGGGAGTCGCTTAGTTTGCTTTTTACCACCATGTCATCGATGTAGACCTCGACAGTTCTACCGAGCTGCGTCTTGAACATCTTTGTGACCAATCGCTGATACGTGGCCCCGGCGTTTTTCAGACCAAAGGGCATAACTTTGTAGCAGTATATACCCCTTGGAGTGATGAAGGCCATCTTCTCTTGGTCGTCGGGGTGTAGGGGAATCTAGTGGTATCCTCGGTAAGCATCCAAGAAACTCATCCTCCCGAAGCCGGCGGTTGCATCCACAAGCTGGTCAATTTTGGGGAGGGGGAATGGATCCTTGGGGCATGCCTTATTAAGATCAGTAAAGTCCACACAAACCCTCCACTTGTCGTCCTTCTTTTTCACGACCACTGTATTTGATAACCAACTTGGGTAGTTGATCTCCCGAATTGCACCAGCTTCCAAAAGTTTATCTGTTTCTTCAAAAACAGTGTCCACATGTTGGGTAGCCGCCCTTCTCCCCTTCTGGACAACAGGTCGGCAATTTGGGTCAACATTCAATCGATGACAAGCAACATCGGCATTGATCCCAGGCATGTCATAAGGGGTCCAGGCGAACACTTCTAGAAAGCTCGTTAACAACTCGATCGGGGTATATTCCTCTCGTTTGGACAAGGAGGTGCCAATGACGAAGTACTTATCTCCATGCCGATCAATGTATATTTTCTTTAGATCCTCCAGGGCTTTATTCTCAGGAGTCATCCCCACATCCTTAATGGTAGGAGTATCTTCGTGCAACTCCATCATTTGCACCTTCTCAGCCTTCGTTTTGGTTGCGCGTGCTGTTAAGAAGCACTGCTTGGCAGCCACTTGGTCTCCTCTTATTTCCCCTACTCCACCAAGGGTTGGAAATCGGATTAACTGGTGGTAGGACGAGGGAACGGCTTTCATAAGGTGTAACCAAGTCCGTCCCATGATAGCATTGTAGAGGGAGGGCACATTGACTACCAAGAACTCGGTTCGCAATATGATTCCACCGACTATTACCGGAACAGTTACCTTCCCCATGGGTCAAACTGGATCTGAGCTGAATCCGACCAACGGGCTGAGTGATGGCTGGAGGTCGGACTCCTTGCGTTCCAATTTCTTAAACAGGCTATAGTACATAACTTCAGATGAACTCCATTGGTCGATGAGCAATCTTTTGACGTCACAGTCTGCCACTCTTAGTATTACCACCAGTACGTCATTATGGGGAACCTGCACTCCCACGAGATCTTCATCAATGAAGGTAATAGGCGTATGGCCGTTGCTGATCTTGGTTTTCTTACTGGGCGGTTGTGTTTGCATTACTTCCCTTAAGTGTGTAGCTTTTTGCATGTCGGCCCGGTATCTATGTGGGTCGACGGTTCCTGACTCAGCTGATCCGTGCAACACATTGATTACCCGGACTGGCCTTACCTCTGTCTCCTTTTGGGTCGTGTCTTCCACCCGCGGTTGCCCGACCTCCTTCTTCGTCTTTTCCCTATCAATAAACTGGTCGAGATGGCCAGCCTTGGCCAAATCTTCCAAATGGGTTTTAAGATGCCGACATTGCTCCGTTTTATGCCCCTTCTCGCAGTGGTATGAACAGAACCTCTTCTAGTCCCTGGTTGCTGGGTCACCTCCTAACTTTGGTGGCCACTTAAAAAATGGCTTGTTGCGGATCTGGGGCAATATCTTATAGATGGGATCTTTAAAGACTGTATAGACCCCCTCTGTTACCCTTTTTCCCGATTGCTCTCTTCTGTTCGGGGTTTCTTAGATTCCTTTTTATTTTCCTTCTCTGTGGCAATGCTGACCTTGGCCGATGCTGACTCTGGTACGTCTTCATCCAACCGTGCATAGCGCTCGATCCTCAGCATCAGTTCCCGTATATTGAGGGCTGGTTTCTTCATCAACGATTGTCGCAAACAGTGCTCCCTCGAAAGGCCGATCTTGAACTGGGTTATAGCCAATTGCTCGCTGCACTCGTCAATTTCGTTGTAAGCCTCCCAGTATCGCCGGGCGTACGCTCGCATTCCTTGCCCTTCCTCTTTTCGCAATGTCAGCAAGAAATCAACCTCCTTCGATTGCAGGCTGTTTGCTATGAAACGGGCTGTAAACAGCTCGGCAAGTTGCCTCCAGCTGGAAACGGATTTAAGTGGCAATTTGTCAAACCACCGTAAAGCCACACTTCCTAGGCTGGAGGGGAAGATTCGACACATCAGCATCTGGTCACCGCACCACACTACCATGAGTTGTTTGTAATGCCGAACATGGTTAATTGGGTCGGTCTTCCCGTCATAGAGGGTGAACTTTGGCAGGGTGAATTTTTAAGGAATTGGGTGGGACTCGATCTCCTCTGTGAATGGCGAGGATGCAATTTGATCCAGGGCCTTTTTCATCAGGTCGTGGGCCGTGGGCTCCTTAGTTTGCTACTTCCTCTCCTCCTGCTTTTCGTTATACCATTTCTCCCAGTCCTCTCTCCACCGATCTCCTTCAGCAGGGTCATTATTTGGCGGGGTTTCGCTTCTTCCCCTCCGCCGATCTGTGCACCTGTTGTCGCAACGCCCAGTACTAGGGGTGTAACTCACTCTTACCCGTGGCGCTGGATCGTTTCTGTCACTAGTAATCTGCTTGTGATCAGAGGACCTTTCTCTCCCATGCCCATTTCTTCCAGAGAATGCCTCCCTCATGACCCGAACTTGGGAGGTGAGGTAGGCTATCTCTTCTCCGCGCAGCCGAATTTCCCTCTCCGCTGCACGGAGTGTATCTTCACTCGGGATTCGCCCACTAGAGGGCGACGGGGTAAGGTTCCGATGGTGGTTTCTGTGGAAGTTTTTGTCCTTGGCGTAGTCCGTATCCCTTCGCATTTCGTCCGGTGCTTCCTGGTGGCTTTCAGCAGGCGTCCGTATCTCTGACCTTAATGTTCTCCTTCTCTACCGATCTACTGGTGTAGACTAGCAATGCACCGAGTTGGTCTGATCTTTACTGGAGGAGGCTCCGATACCTCTCCCGTCGTGGTTCTCTCTCCTATGTCTCTGGTTGTTTAGACTCATGGTATTTCTAAGCCTTCCCATAGACGACGCCAATTGTAGGTGGAATTTTTCGAGAAGGCTGGGCCGAACTCTCAAGCCCCAAATGGATGAGCCCAAACTCTTTCTGCAAGACAAGAAGGTTAGAATGGGTCGACCCTTAATGGGCCGATCACACTCCGAAGATTAAGTCAGCAAGCTTAATCGAGATAAAAATGAATGAAAGTTGTGAATATTGGGGGTTAACTCTCCATACCTGGCTCTTGATGCTTTGGGTATTTATAGAGTTCTCGAGGGAGTGTGTTTTGCCTTAGCCTATCAGCAGGCTTTTATGGCCTGCTGGGTAGGCATCATCATTGGCGCCGCCTGATTACTTACAGGGTCTGGTGCACCGTCGCGGGGGATTTCGGCTGACCGGACGTGCACGTCGACGTCACGTGGGCGGCTACTTGTTCATTTAATGCAAGTCAACTCTGCATTTAATGCTTAAAGACCGCTAGCGGTTTGGGCCTGCTTTTCCCGGTTTGGGCTACAGTGGGGAGGAGGTCAGCAGTCAAGGCCGGCCTCTCCTCAATTTCTGATTTAGGACGCCAAGCAGCCCCAACTTTAATTTGCGTGGATTGGGCCTCACCCATTGGGTTAGGCCGGGGGTTATTCCCCCACAACAATGAAATACCCATAAAAGCCAACAGTTCGAGCATAGCCACTTGAAGCCTCCAATGGCTTATTTGACCATAAGCTTTTGGGAAAAGCAGCCACGCCATGGTCTACAAGGCTGTCCATCGCAACCTCTCATCACAGCAAAGAAGCCCTCTAGAGGCATCCACTCCACCACTAGATTCTCCTCCAATAACGCCAACGAAATCAATAATGAAAACAAGATACTCTCCAAACTCTACAACAGAAGGCTCGTCAATTTGGTGGGTTCACAAGTGATCCATTCTTGGTGCTCGCCTTTACCCACCCCAATGGCACACCTCCAGATATGCTTCACAACCAGAGTCACTCCGCAAGAGTACGGAGGTCGCGCATGTAGTAAAATTCGGAGGATCCGGTGTCGTTCTCTCCCAAGGGAATTCTGCAAATATAGCAACAAAGCTCAACTAGTACAGGCACTTATCTTGATGGATTACAAATGAAAATTCTTTTCTTTTCCTAACATAAAAGAGACCAAAAATATGTTAGTTTTGAGATGATGGTGGTTCAATGCTTAATGCAATAACTTAATAACTAATAAAGACAATAAAATCTAGTTTTATGTAATTAGGAAAAAGCTTGGACATGGTTGTTTTGATCCACCAATTCACAACAAGGGTTTCCAATGAAAGGTTTATAGCTCAAATCAAAAATCACACCTTGAATTCTTGATTTGGAAAATGTCGACTATAAAAATGTGGGTTTTTGTTTGATTGAGCATAAAGAGGAAATCTATGGTTGACACCCTAGAATCAAACCTTAGACATGTGCAATACCTATACCAAACATTGATTTGTGCATAAATATTGCCAAGGAATTATGAATCTAAGTTTTTGTAATGAATCTCATGCTAAATCAAATGGAACCATAGAATTTTAAGGATATGACTTTAAAGTTCATACAACCCATTTTCAACCCTTTGAAGATCCTTGGTGGATTTTCATAACCACATCCAAGGGATATTTAGCTACTAAAATCCATGTCAAAGAGCATAAAAGAAGACAAATCTACCATTAAACTATATAGAACTAGTGTTTGGTTGCTAAGAAAGTTAGGGAAAATGGCAAGAAAATAAGAGAAAATGGCTAAAAAGAGTAGAGAAACATTCACTTCATATATATCAAGCATTCATTTACAATCATCCAAAAAAAATAAATGACAACAATACAAAGCACTAAAGTAAATCTAACTAAAAACCTTACAAAATAACAAAAGGCCCCTTTTGGAAGCTCCCTTTCTGTCCAGTTCTGTAGAAAAAACCCTAGAATCCACTTTTTCCTGTATATACAGTTTTTATACTGTGCAGAAAAATAGAGTCTGTACAAACTAATCGATCGGTAAGGTGACCGATCGAACGGTCGATCGAACGGTCATGGCGATCGAACGCTCGATTGATCGCAAAACCGACCCCTCTGAAGTTTGCATTTCTGTAGTCTGTTGAGGGAATTCCGATGTCATCGATCGAACGACCGATCGATCAGAAAAATGCCCTCTCTGAAGTTTGCTGCAAAAGGTCGAACAAAGATCACCGATCGATCAGTGATCTTGCGATCGATCGGTTATCCTCATATTTGCCCATTTGCCTTGGTTTAAGCTCCAATTCCTGTAAGAAGTGCACAAAAAGAGTTTTAATGCATTTTAGGTGTTAAAATACTAAATTAACACTGAAATTCAACTAATCAACTAACAATTTAAGCCTAGAGATTACTATTTCTAAGAGTAATCAACACCCCCCAACTAAGCCTTTGATAGTCCCTATCAAAGTATGAGAGGAAAAACAAAAATATACACATGTATTAACCTTATTCAAGTCAAATCTCCATCCACCTAGGTTGTAAACCATAGCAAGGCAAAGGCATAAAGCATGGAAGAAATAAAACACATTGACGTGTACTACCAATGACATATGACCCTAATGATTCAAAACTTGTACAATTACGTCCTTGATGCTTCGATCCAAGTCTCACAAGACATACACTCAACTGTGAACATGAACACTCATGGTCCCTCAATGGCAAGCTCTTTTAACGAGTAAATGTATAAATCATGCAAGTAGAGCAATTCCGAAACCAAGAACGAATAAATTGTAAGTGTATCGACTTGACATAGCTTCATGAAGGAATATTCACAGCTTAAGCATAATCTAGAAAATTAACATTAATGCCTTATACACAATTGAATTGAAGATTCATTTATCTTCGGATATCGAGGCCATAAGGGTGATGAATGAAAGAAGAGTCATGTAAGAGGACAGAAAGTGGTAAAAGGTTTCAACATATGCATGCGCATTACACATGATGATCAATGATATTCACTTCCGCACTTCCAATCTTTTGAATCACTTTTTGCAATCTTCCTTCACCTCACTTCTTTTGTATTTGATTCTTTTTTTTTTTTGGGTACACCTTTTCATCCCTTTCTCTCTATATATATTTTTCTTTACTCTTCAACTCCATACACTTCCAACTTTATAAATATAAGAGCAATACATCTATTGGCATTGACAATTTTTAAACTTATGCACATGCATATGAACATTAAAAAGAAGAAAAATACACATGAAATGGCTCAATGGAATGAAATGGCCTATGCGTTTAGAATCTGAAGAATACAACAAATCAAAATTTTAAAAATGTATAAGGGGTCAATAAATCTATCTAACACTCGAACATGTAAACCGAAATCAAATATAATGAAGCTATTCAATGAATGAAGATCAACAAAAATAATCTTGAATAAATGTGATTCACTCTTTAAAGGCGATAAATAGGCTCTAAAGCTCACACGGTAAAAATCTCCACCTTATAAGGACATGCATGCATAAGAATGAAACACAAGGCATCACATAACATGCTAGTGCGCAACAACGTGAATTGTCCCTTATAATGATTTTATGCCAAAAATTTACAATGTATCATAATCTCTAAGGTGGGTTAATTATCAACTCAAATTTAATCAAAAACATGGTGTGGTACTTGTTTGAAACAACCTTGACACCTCCATCACAAAAATCCAAAAAGAAATGATATCAACAATTAAGGACATAGCTAAGGTGTCAAGTTATAGAAAAGAGTGATACGAATACCATACAATACCCATTACCTCAATCGGAACAATATATGCGATATGGATATCAATCAAAAAGTATACCTGTAACTGAAATGCCAAAATATACCCAGAATAGACAAAAGAATACAATATATGTATACAAAAAGGGGTATGCCACAATAGAGAAGATCACTATACAAACAGTTCAAAAGTAAATACATCCACTATAATAAAAAAGATTTAGATACATCATATGAAATGAAATGCTATGAAGTGCACAATGCATCTAATCTAACTGGAGATCTGAAAAGAAGTCCCTATCATCATCCGGAGGAGGCTGGCCAAGGTGTTGGATAATCTCCTAGAGTCGAGTAGACTATGTCTACTGCTGCTGCTGAATGTCAGTCAGCTGATCCTGAAGTGCAGCAATGGTAGTATCCTGGAGATCTAATCTAGCCATAATGTCGGTCTGCCACTGCAGGCGCTCTGTCTACTGAGTGGTCAGCTGCTCCTGGATGGCTGCCAAAGTCTAAAGCAACGTTCCCTGACTTGGCTCCTCCTGATCCTGAGCCTGAGCTTGAGCCTGAGACTGAGCCTAAGCCTGCTGCTCTATCTGATCCTGCCACTGCTCTCCTGACTGGGTCTCCTCCTGTGTCTGAGAAGGTGGTTGCTGAGAAGATGAGTGAGCTGAACTAGCTGACCCCCCTTCTTTGCCAACTGCCCTGCCGCCCTCTTTTCTGTCTTCCAGTCTATATCAGTCGAGGAGGAAAGCAGGACAACATCTGCAACACTAACCCCAGCCGCCCTAATCCTCGCTATCAAAAAACAACCAAAGGGAATGCTGGACTGGGGAGTAGCAACCTGGGTCGCGGCCCACAATGCCATATACATGAAGTGGGGCAAGTCAATAGTCCTGCTCGTGCCAATAACCCACATCAACTGCCCCCGCATCCTACTATACTCTACTGTCCTCCCCAATGGAAAGATCGAATAGCATGTCCAAAGGAACAGTGGGTGATATCTGGGGGCAAGCTATCTAATCCTGATCTGGGAAGCGGTCCAGGACTCTCCCGATGCTAGAATCTCGGCGCACATCTCCTCATGAGATGGTGGGTGCTCCCCATCATAAGAGAATTGAGGGTTAGCAACTCTCGATATACCAAACTGCTCAGCAAAGGAAACCGGGGTGATAACAACATTCCTACCCCGAACCTAAGAGCGAATAATATCCTATCGCCACCAACGGGATCTGATGAAATGTTGGTCATGAACTCTGCCACGAGGGTGGCTGAGTACTGGCCTCTAAAGGAAGTTAACCCTAACCACTAGTGATCGGTCAGTGGCTTGAGCCAACCATATGGCCCACCATCAAACTGACTCACGGTCCAACGCCTCTCCACTACCACCTTACGGGCGCTCCACACCCGTCCAAACTCTCGCTCCTGATCTCTCCCCTGGAAACGAGTAGTATCAAACTCTCCCTCTCTCTCTCTCTTTTAGCATGCTCTCGCTGGAGCTGCTGAAACTGAGCTAGAGTCTGAGAAGTCCCCGCCCCAGCTGTACCCTCAGTACTCCTAGTCTCGACCATAGCCCTCTAACTAGCTAAGTACAGCTGGAAATGAAAAGAATGGATAAAGATCGGCAGAAGGAATACCTCTCAAAGCGTAGAAAACTGTGAAAAGGCGAGGCAAAGTGCACCAAAGTGAGCTGGCAGGGCCTCGCTACTCAAATATATAAACAGACTCTCAAAACTCTCAAATACTCACGAGCAAAAGTGAATGAACAGTTAAACTATGAGATTATATAGGCAGCTCTGTCACCGATCGATCGGCTTATAAACCGGTCGATCGCCTCGTGGACCGATCGAAATGGAGCATCATCGATCGAACGACCGATCGATTGATACCGCTTCCTTTCGATTGGTGTGGTAATAAATGCCATGCCCGATCGATCGCTAGTCTTCACCGTTCGATCACCCGATCGATCGCAACGTACACGATCGATCGGCCAATCGAATGGTTTGGCCCACCGATCGATCGCAAAAACAGCCTTTCTAAAGTTCTGCAGAAATTCACAGAATTTTCCACAGCAACATGCAAATGGTGTCCCCCCCCCCCCCCCCCCTAACTAGAATCATGCCATGACCTCAAGGCATGTGGAAAATGGACGAAAAAAAGAACAACGGGGTGGGCGGGACTCCCGGAAATACGAATGTACACAACAAACTACGAAAAAGATAAAAGAAAGAAATCTATAAAAAGGAAAACAAAAGAACTACTCCTAAATTATAAAACACGACAAGCTAATGTCACTCAAAGGACGGTGGATCAATGAGATCCACACAATCCAACTCCCCTTGGAACGACTCAAAATATGGCTTTAGCCGCTGACCATTCACCTTAAATGTCGAGCCATTCGTGAGATTTTGCACCTCAATGGCTCCATGGGGAAAAACTTCTTTCACAAGGTATGGCCCGGCCCACTTACTCCACAATTTGCCCGAAAATAGATGCAAGCGTGAATCATACAATAAAACTTTTTGGCCAACTTTGAAAGTTTTTCGAATGATATGTTGGTCATGAAAGTATTTCATCCGGGCCTTGGCAATTTTTGTATTTTCAAATGCATCATTGTGGAGTTCATCTAACTCATTCAGTTGGAGTTTGCGGTGGGTACCCGCAACATCAATATCCTCATTACATTGAAGAATCGCCCAATATGCTTTATGCTCAATTTCGACGGAAAGATGACAAGCCTTCCCGTACACAAGTCTATAGGGTGATGCGCCAAGAATGGTTTTATAACCCGTGCAGTATGCCCACAACCCATCGGTCAATCTAAGAGACCAAGCTTTCCTATTTGGATTGACGGTTTTCTCAAAAATCCGCTTGATTTCTCAATTAACCAACTCTACTTGCCTTTGCGTTTGAGGATGGTATGGTAATCCAACCTTATGGACCACACCATACTTACGCATTAAAGACGCAAAGGGCTTGTTACAAAAATGCGAGCCGCCATCACTTATCACGGCTCGAGGCATGCTATACCTATAAAAAAAGTTCTCTTTCAACAATCGTAAGACCACTTGGTGGTCATTGCTTCGGGTGGCAATTGCTTCCACCCACTTGGAGACATAATCGACCGCAATAAGAATAAAAAGGTACCCACACGAGTTAGGAAACGGTCCCATGAAATCAATCCCCCAACAATCAAATATTTCCAAAATAGTAATGGGGTGAAGAGGCATCATGTGCCTCTTAGAAAGTGTCCCTAACCGTTGACACCTATCGTAAGCTAGACAAAAGGTATGTATATCCTTAAACATGGTGGGCCAATAAAGCCCACATTGCAAAATTTTGGCCGTGGTTTTCGTGGAGCAGAAGTGTCCTCCACAAGTATGAGAGTGACAAAACTCTATTACTTGTTGAAATTCATGATTTGGGACACACCGGCGAATGATTTGGTCCAGACAATACTTAAACAAGTGAGGATCATCCCACAAAAAATAGCGTACATTCCGAAAGAATTTACGCTTGTCAATGGATGACCATGTGGAAGGAACCTCACCGGTGACAAGGAAGTTTGCAATGTCCACAAACCAAGGGATTGAAACTTGCTCAACGACACTCACATGCATGAGATGCTCATCCGGGAAGTGCTCCTTGATAGGGGTTGGGTCCATGGCTCTCCCATTTAAGGGAAGCCGAGACAAGTGGTCCGCAACTACATTTTCAACCCCTTTTTTATCACGCATTTGAATATGGAATTCTTGGAGCAAAAGTAACCATCGAATGAGGCGCGGTTTTGCATCGGGTTTTGTGAGGAGATACTTTAGGGCCGCATGGTTGGTGTAGATGATGACCAATGACCCAATCAAGTAAGACCTAAATTTTTCTAGTGTAAAACCACCGCAAGGAGTTCCTTCTCGGTTGTGGTATAGTTGATTTGAGCTTCATTGAGAGTTCTAGAGGCATAATAAATGACATATGGCTTCTTATCAACTCTTTGTCCTAGGATAGCCCCCACGACATAGTCGCTAGCATCACACATTAGCTCAAATGGAAGAGACCAATTGGGTGCTCAAATGATTGGGGCTGTGGTCAAAAGTCCCTTTAATTTGTTAAAAGTTTGTTGACAAGAAGATGTCCACTCAAAGGGAACATCTTGGGACAAAAGATGACACATGGGCCTAGAGATTGCACTAAAACCCTCAATGAAACGCCGATAGAAACCGGCATGCCCAAGAAATGATCTAACCTCCTTCACACATGTCGGGGCCGGCAATTTTTGAATGAGTTCAATTTTTGCTTTATCAACTTCAAGCCCTTCGGCCGACATAATATGGCCCAAAACTATACCACTAGTAACCATAAAATGACATTTTTCCCAATTAAGCACAAGGTTACTCTCCTCACATCTCATCAAAACTTTTCCTAGATTACTAAGACAACCTTCATAAGTATCTCCATAGACGGAAAAATCATCCATGAAGACTTCGACAATTTGCTCAATCATGTCGCTAAATATGCTCATCATGCATATTTAAAATGTCGCCGGTGCATTACATAGCCCGAAGGGCATACGTTTATAAGCATATGTGCCAAAGGGACAAATGAATGTTGTCTTGGCTTGATCTTCAAAGGCTACATCAATTTGATTGTACCCCAAATATCCATCTAGGAAACAATAAAAAGCCTTACCGGACACCCTTTCTAGGACTTGATCAAGGAAGGGTAAAGGGAAATGGTCCTTTCGGGTCACATTATTGAGGCGGCGATAATCAATGCACATTCGCCACCCGGTTTGCACACGGGTTGGCACTAGCTCATTGTTGTCATTTTTTATCACCATGACACCCGATTTTTTAGGCACCACTTGGGTCGGACTAACCCATTTCGAATCGGAGATGGGGTAAATGATACCCGCATCAAGCAATTTTAAAACCTCACCTTTAACCACTTCCTTCATATTGGGATTCAATCGCCTTTGCATTTGACGAATGGATTTAGCCTCCTCTTCTAAGAAAATGCGATGAGTGCACACGAGAGGACTAATTCCATAAAGGTCGGTGATAGTTCATCCTAGGGCTTTTCTATGTTTCCTAAGCAATGTTATCAACCCTTCCTCTTGGCTCCCAGACAAGCTAGAGGAAATCACAACCGGGTACGACTCCCTATCCCCTAAAAATGCATACTTTAAATTGGAAGGCAAGGGCTTCCTCTCGGGAATGGCAGGCTTCTCCTCCGAAGGAATTTGTTTCTCGACACTAGGGTGGAAGGGTTCAAAAGAAGGGGTCCATTGACCCACATGTAAACACTCCTCTCTCTCACCCTCTAAATGAGAAAATTCACTTGACGTCATGCCCTCACTGTCAAGTGAAGCATGCGGTTCACCTCTCACTAATGCTCTCTCTAAGGGGTCCTAAAAAATCTCCCGCTCAAAGTGATCTTGAACTATACTCTCTATGATGTCTACCTCCCGGATATCCTCACATTCCCCCTTTTGTTTGGCAACTGAAAAGATGTTAAGCTCGAAGGTGGTGTTGCCAAAAGACAATTTCACTAACCCACTCCTACAATGAATGATGGCATTGGAAGTAGCTAGGAAAGGGTGTCCCAAAATCACAGAAATTTGGTTGTGAGCTATACAACTCTCAACAGGTTGGGTGTCTAGGACAATGAAATCGACTGGGAAGCAAAAGTTATCAACTTGGATGAGAAAATCTTCGATGATACCTCTTGGAACCTTTATAGAACGATCCACCAATTGCAAGGTAACTCGAGTAGGGTTCAACTCTCCTAGGCCAAGTTCCTTATACACTGAAAAGGGTAAAAGGTTGACACTAGACCCTTAGTATAACAAGGCACGATCGATCTTGGTATTCCCAATGGTGCAAGAAATGGTAGGACATCCAGGTTCCTTAAATTTCGGCATAGTTTTGCATTACAAAATCGCACTTTGATTTTCATTCATCATGGCAGTTTCCTTGACATGCAACCTTCGCTTAAAAGTGCATAAGTCCTTTAAGAACTTAGCATAAGAAGGTATTTGATTGATTGCGTCAAGGATAGGGATGTTGACCTTTACTTGTTTGAACACTTCATAAATTTTCACATTTAGAAGTTCATTTTTTGGTTTGGTCAACCTTTGCGGGAAGGGAGCATGTTTTACTATGTCCCTTCTCTTATCCCTCTCACTTTCACTCAAAATCTCGATGGGGTTGGCTAAGTTTTTCCCCCCTTCTCTCGGCTTTTTTTTTCTCTTTCTCTTTTTCTTCTTGGCCAACACTCTTCCTAGAAGTCTCGTCCCGAGGTGAGATAGTTTTATCAATGGTCTTGCCACTTCTAAGGGTGGTTATGGCTTGCACTTGGTCATGACTCGTACTAGGGTCACTCTTACCCTTAGTTATGTGCACTTGCCTAACCGCCGGGTTAGGTTGAGGTTGAGCTGGGAATCTTCCTAGGACATTTTAGGTTAAAGCTTGTGTCAATGTAGACATTTGCTTTTGGATGTCCTCAAGTAACCTAAAAAGTTGGTCGAGCACCTTCTCTTGTTTATCAACCTTTGAACTAACCCCCCTCATGTCATTGGCAAGTTGGTAAACATTATCCTCTATGGGCTTCCTATGGAGGGGTTGATATGGCCTTGGTTGATTTTGAAATTGGGTCACGGGTGCTTGTTGCTAAGCTATCACCTTACCACGCCCTTTCGATACCTACATGTCAATCTACTCTAGATTCACCTATGAGAGTCTTTAATTAACATATGTTCAACCTTATTCACTTTAGAAAAATAATGTTTGAAAACTATGATGCATGATATGCAAGTGCAATAGAAGAGAATTGAAAAATAGATTTGAAAAGAGTTTGAATTGATTTGAAAGAGATTTGAAGAAATGGAATTGAAATTGGAAAGTTTGAAAATTGAAAGTAGAAATTTGAAAATAGAAATTTTGAAATTAGAATTTTGAAAGTAGATTGGAATTTGGGATTTGAAAAATGTGGAGACCGCACCCATGAGGGTGAAATTGAAAGTTTGAAAAGTTTTGTGACCTCACTTATGAAGGTTGCCTACATATCCCCTTGGGGGAATCAGGTCAGTCGTAGTTCGGACAAGAGTCCGATTGAAAAGAGATTGATTTGAAGAGAGAGAGATTGGATTGGAAATTGAATTGAAAGATTGAGAGATTGAACTTTGAATAAAGGATTGAAAATTGGAATTTGGAAGATTGAATTTTGGTTTGAAAATATAGAACTTGGAAGAAAATTTTAGACTTGTTTTGGAAAGATGGAGGTTTAGGAAACCTAGACTTAGGAAACAGAAGAGACTTAGGAAATATTTGACTCGGCTTGGAAGATTTAGGAGATTAGGAAGGATTGGATTTAGGAAATGTTCAAATTAGGAAAGTTCCAAATTAGGAAAGCTTTGAATTAGGAAAGTTTCATTTTTGAAAGTTTGAAATTAGGAAAGTTTTCATTTTAGGAAAGTTTTGAAATTGAAAAGCTTCGCGTTTAGAAAAGTTTTCGAAAAAGGAAAGGTTGCCAGATTTAGGAAAGTTCCCAAATTAGGAAAGTTTTGAAAATCGGAAAGTTTCGTTTCAAGAAAGGTTTTGAAATAGGAAAGTGTTGAATTTAGAAATGTTTTAAATTAAGAAATTTTCAACTTAAGAAAGTCTTGAATTAAGAAAGTTTCGAGTTTAGGAAAGTTTTAGATTTAAAAGGATTTTAAAGTTTTGGAAAGTTTAGAATTTGGAGAGATTTAGGTTTAGAAAGATTTAACTTGAGAAAGTTTCAAATTTAGAAAGTTTTGAGTTTGGAAAGATTTGAAATTTGGAAAGTTTAAGATTTAGAAAATTTTAGAATTTTAGAAAATCTTGAGATTAAGAAAGGTTTGAATCTAGGAAAGGTTTGGAAACCTAATGTTTAAAGAAAGATTTAAAAGTATTAGGAAATTTAAGATTTAGGAAAATGGAAGTTTAGGAAGGATTTGAATTAGGAAAGAACTGGATTAGGATAGAATTGGATTTGGTTTCTAAAAGCAAAGGTTTGATTTTGCTTCCAAAAACGGAGGATTAGATTTGGTTTCCTAAACGGGGAGATTAGATTTGGTAAGGATTTGGAAAGGAAGGTTTCTAGAAACCCTAGATTTGGAAAACTATAGTTTGGACGTAAAAAATAGGTTTTGGAAACATGTATAGTTTGGATGTGAAAACAAGAGGTTTTGGAAACCTAGGTTTGGGGCAAAGTTTGAAGACCATGTTTTTGGGAAGAAAATTAGGGTTTCCTAATTGTGAGTTCTAGGGCTTGACTTGGGCTCTAAGAAAAGAGTTTTTGGAAAGCGCGTTTTTGGAAACGAGGGTTTTGGAAGGAAATCCTAAAGAGGAATTTCTAGAGGGAAGATTTCGGAAAGAGAGTTTTTGGAAACGAAGATTTTTAGAAGGGAATCCTAAGGAGGAGTTTTTGAAAAGTGAATTTGAAGATAGAGAGTTTTTGGAAAGATTTTTGGAAAGGAGTTTTGGAAAGTGTGACTTTGGAAACGAAGGTTTTAGAAAGAAATCCTAGAGAGGCGTTTCTAGAGAAAAGATTTTGGAAAGAGAGTTTTTGGAAAGATTTTTGAGAAACGTTTTTAGAAAGTGGATTTTAGGGAGAGGATTTTAAAAAGGAATTGAAAAAGGGAGTTTTGAAAAAGAGATTTTGCAAGGAAGTTTTTGAAAACAATTTTTGAAAGGAAAGTTTTAGGAAAGTATGTTGAAAAAGGGATTTTTAGGAAGAAAGACTTTTTGAAAAGAGAGTTTTTAGAAGGTGTAAAAACATCTCACTTTCCTAAAGCAATTCTAACCATAAGAGGGCTAGAACCACTTTAGGAAAGCGGTTTTGGAAAACAATAAGATTTGAAAATATGGACCATATTAGTCACTTTTAATGTAACACTTTCCTAAAGCAACCCTAGCCATGGAAAGGCTAGAATCACCCTAGAATTGTGATTTTAAAAACAAGTTTTTGAAAAAGAGATTTTGATGCAATTTTGAAAACAAGTTTGAAAACGGTTTTGAAAACGAGTTTGAAAACGAATTTTGGAAGATGCAAAACTATGATATGCACAATGCAATTTGGGGTCGTGAACATATAAAGCTAAGGCTTCACCACATAATCAAGGGGGCTGGACCCAGGTGGTCTCTGGTTAGACTAGAAGAAAGCCCCCGACACGGTGACTCTCCAATAGCCTAATCCTACACATTGACCGGGAATCTCCTTGTTTCAAGCATGCAAAGATAGGGGGGGAAAGAGATGGAGGATTAAAATAGAGAAAACCCAAGTGGGTTAGGAGAGAGAAGAGAGAGGGGGGAAGTGCAAAAATTTAAATAGGGAGCCTACCGTATGTCTTGTTTATTTTGCGCGCCTTGCTTGTCTTTGATCTTCGGTCTTCGTCTTCAATCTTCAAGAGTTGTCTTCAAGCTTCAAACTTTAGATTACAACCCTTCAAGTCTTCGAAAGAGGGTTGAAGTTTAGTGTATGAGTGTATGGGAGTGTGTATGAGTGTATAGGAGGCTAGGGTTTGTGTAGGGTGGTTAGGGTTTGGAAGACCTAAGGTGGCTAGGGTTTTTGAGGTGCTCGAGCTCTATATATCGAATTATATGATTTTTAGGTTGAGTTTGCGAATCCCTTAAACGCTGGAAGAGGCTCTGTATTTATAGAGGTTAGACAACACTAGCGCCTGTTGCAGTGGCGCTAGGCCAAATTTTACACTGGCGCCACTAGGAGTGGCGCTAGGCCATTTTTTGGCTTGGCGCCACTACTAGTGGCTCCAGCCATTTAGGAAATATTTAAGGTCGGCAAGCAACGTATCTTTGACTAGATTTGAGTGCCTGTACTAGTGATTACCACGCAATTTTTAGCCTGGCTTCACTAGGAGTGGTTCCGGAAAGTTTGGGAATGATTTGGAGGAATCGGGAATGACCCGGGAGGCTGGAAAGGAGCAGGAACACTTAAAATAGTGTCCTGAAGATATTTGACTTGAGAAGTGAGGATAAGATGTGTCGGAAAGGTTGACCGGGTCTTTAGGGGCAAAACGGTCAATCGGACCGGGAAACTGCCGAGACAGACTCGGATTGTCTCGGAAGAAGACTTGGGATCTAGAAACATTATTCAGAATGTTCCCAGAGGTTTCCGGTTTGATTCCCAGAGCCGGCGTGGTTGGAAAAGGAAACCGGCCCACTAGGGGCAAAACGATCATTTTGTACCGGGTTTGCTAAAACTGACTCGGAATGATCGGGAAAGGTAAAAGAAGGTTGAGAACACTATAAAAAGTAGTCTCAAGAGGTTACCGGTTTGATACCCAGAGCCGGTGTGGTCAAAGAAGGAGACCAGCCCTCTAGGGGCAAAATGGTCATTTTGTACCGGGTTGGCCGGAACTAACTCGAAATGATCCAGAAAGGTAAAGGTTGAGAATACTATAAAAAGTATTCTCGAAAAATTACCAGTTTGATACCCAGAGCTGGTGTGGTTCCCGGGGCGTTCGGATGCCTAGAGGCAAAATGGTCATCTTGACCGGAAAGTCTCGGAAAAGGTCCTAAGGGCAGTTTGGTCATTTTTCACCGAAGTGGGCTAATAGACACTGGTGTTGACCTGGGTTTTGAGTGTTTCCACCACTCTAACGGCGGTCGTCGTGACACAGGGGTTTGTTAGCAATTCCTTATATCGACCTATTTGTGAGTATTTCCGCTACTCTAACGGTTTTGTGAATAGTTTCGCTACTCGGACCGTCTCAAGGAATAAATTATCTCGAGAGAGGGATTGGAAAAGGGACTTATCGTCTCCGAAAAGACGTGCCTAGGTTGGAACCGTCTCGAGGAATAAACTGTCTCAAGAGTGGGATTGGAAAGGGGTCTTACCGTCTCCGAGAAGGCGTGCTTGGGTTGGAACCGTCTCGAGGAATAAACTGTCTTGAGAGTGGGATTGGAAAGGGGTCTTACCGTCTCCAAGGAGACGTGCCTGATTGGAACCGTCTCGAGGAATAAACTGTCTCAAGAGTGGGATTGGAAAGGGGTCTTACTGTCTCCGAGGAGACGTGCCTGATTGGAACCATCTTGAGGAATAAACTGTCTCGAGAGTGGGATTGGAAAGGGGTCTTACCGTCTCCGAGGAGACGTGCCTGATTGGAACCGTCTCGAGGAATAAACTGTCTTGAGAGTGGGATTGGAAATGGGTCTTACCGTCTCCGAGGAGACGTGCCTGGGTTGGAACCGTCTCGAGGAATAAATTATCTCGAGAGAGGGATTCGAAAGGGGTCTTACTGTCTCCGAGGAGACGCGCCTGGAGTGGAACTGTCTCGAGGAATAAACTGTCTCGAAAGTGGGATTGGAATCGGAAAGGAAAGGACAATGCCCCTAAGGGCATTTTGGTCATTTTGCCTCTATTTGGGCCTGACAGGCCCGCGAGGCGATGGACAAACGGGATTTGGACTTAGAAAGTTGGTTTCGATAGAAATATGCCCACAATGATTTGAAAACAAGCCTGGACGGAGTGTAGACTGCCGAGCGGTCAAAAATGGGGTGCTTACAATAGCCTCCTTCACACCCGGAATGATTGGGCATGAAGAGGTGGTATGATCTGAGGTTTCACACACAAGACAACATACTTCTCTCATCTCCTCACTCTCTACCGATTGAACTTTTTTCACCTCAAGAGCCTCTAATTTTCTTGCCAAGGTAGCCACCCTAGCATTGACATCATCAACTTCCTTGAGTTGATATCTTCCCACCCCTTGTTGGATTGAGCGACCCTCAGGATTTCGGGTCTCGGTAAGTGCCTAATCTCTAGCCTTATTTGCCAAGTTATCAAAATAATCGTATGCCTCATGGGGTTGCTTATCAAAAAACGGCCCCGCACACATAGACTCGACAAATTGCTTGAGTTGGGATGTCAAAGAAGAATAAAATGTGTTGATGACATGCCAATCGGCAAAATTGTCATGGAGGCAAGAATTTAAGAGGTCTTTGAACCTCTCCCAACATTGAAAGAAAGTTTCCCCCAACAAAGGAGAAAACTGTGAAATTGGCCTTCGAATGGCCTCGGTTCGATTTTCGGGAAAAAATTTGCTCAAAAATTTCCCTTGGAAAGTAACCCAAGAATGGATGGACATGGGTCGCAAGAAATTAAACCAAAGCTTAGCTTTATCCTTTAAACAAAATGGGAAAAGTTTCAACAAAAATACTTCCTTTGGACATGAGTTGTCCATTGCAATTGAAGAAGCATCCTCAAATTCCTTAAGAAAAATGTAGGGTTGTTCTGAATCCATGGAATTAAGGCAACATTTGCATCATTCCCGACCTAATATTTAGAGTGTTGTGATGGGGGGGGGGGGGGGGGGGGGGGGGGGGGGGACAATGCATGATTGTGATGCTTGCCTTGGTGGGTTTAGGTAGTCCCATAGAGTTCGTATAGGGGGGGCTGCCACGTCGCCATGGTGGCTCCCTCTTTCAAACTCCTCATGACCTTCCGGGTTGAGTTGGACATTTGGATATAAGGGTTGAATGTTAGGTAAGCCGAGTTCATTTTGATTTGCCATTGGAATGAAACCTAGGTCGACCACTAATGGTAAGCTAGGTGTTGGTGAAAATGTGCTTGTGCTCTTAATGCTCTCAATCCTCACAAGGCAATGATGTTCGTCCCTCGTGAAATATGACATGCAAGAATGAATGCACACATAAGGTTGGACCATTTGGGTCGTTCAGCACATCATACACAATTCCCTAGGCCGGACAATGGCTTTTTTCAATTCTAGGCCGGACAACGATTTTTTCTCAATTCAACTTTGTACCTCCAATCTCCACATACAATAAGCATACCACCAATTTGAAACTTGAACACACTAGCCTAGCTCCACTAAATACTCCCAAAGAGGGATAATTTCCTAACAAAAATGTAATGCAATTATACTATATCACACAAAAGAAACTAGAGAAAAGAAGAAATAAAAAAAATAATCCTAAAAATAAAACACCTTAAAGGAAATTAGAGTGTACCGAGGCCCGAAGCCCGTAGATGCTTCCTTTGGGAGTGGTGATGAAATCCACCCTTTTTTTGTGTTTTTTTTACTTTTGCTTGCTCTTCTCTTTTTTTTTTTTTTTTTTTCAATTTTCTTCCGCAATCCTTAGCTTTCGTCCGGTGTAGCTTTTGCCTATGAATTCCCTAGCAACGGCGCCAAAACTTGGCACGCCTCCAGATGTGCTTCACAACCAAAGTCACTCTACAAGAGTACGGAGGTCGCGCATGTAGTAAAAACTGGAGGATCCGGTGTCGCTCTCTCCCAAGGGAATTCTGCAAATATAGCAACAAAGCTCAACTAGCATGGGCACTTATCTTAATGGATTGCAAATGAAAATTCTTTTCTTTTCCTAACATAAAAGAGACCGAAAATATGTTGGTTTTGAGATGATGGTGGTTCAATGCTTAATACAATAGCTTAATAACTAATAAAGACAATAAAATCTAGTTTTATGTAATTAGGACAAAGCTTGGACATGGTTGCTTTGATCCACCAATTCACAACAAGGGTTTCCAATGAGAGGTTTATGGCTCAAATCAAGAATCACACCTTGAATTCTTGATTCGGAAAATGTCGACTATAAAAATGTGAGTTTTTGTTTGATTGAGCATAAAGAGGAAATCTATGATTGGCACCCTAGAATCAAACCTTAGATATGTGCAATACCTATACCAAATATTGATTTGTGCATAAATATTACCAAGGGATTATGAATCTAAGTTTTTCTAATGATTCTTATGCTAAATCAAATGGAACCATAGAATTTTAAGGATATGACTTTAAAGTTCATACAACCCATTTTCAACCCTTTGAAGATCCTTGGTGGATCTTCACAACCACATCCAAGGGATGTTTAGCAATTAAAATCCATGTTAAAGAGCATAAAAGAAGACAAATCTACCATTAAACTATATAGAACTAGTGTTTGGTTGCTAAGAAAATGAGAAAAAATGGCAAGAAAATGAGAGAAAATAGCTAGAAAGAGTAGAGAAACATTCACTTCATATATATCAAACATTCATTTACAATCATCCAAAAACAATAAATGACAACAATACAAAGCATTAAAGTAAATCTAACTAAAAACCTTACAAAATAACAAAAAGGCCCCTTTTGGAAGCTCCCTTTCTATCCATTTCTACAGAAAAAAACCCTAGAATCCACTTTGTCCCGTATATACAGCTTTTATACTCTGTAGAAAAACAGAGTCTGTACAAACCGATCGATCGGTCGGGCGATCGATCGAACGGTCATGGCGATCGAACGCCCGATCAATCGCAAAACTGACCCCTCTGAAGTTTGCATTTATGTCGTCTGTTGAGGGAATTCCGACGTCACCGATTGAACGACCGATCGATCGGAAAAATGCCCTCTCTGAAATTTGCTGCAGAAGGTCGAATAGAGATCACCGATCGATCGATGATCTTGCGATCGATCGGCCGATCGAATGTTCCGTGGACCATTCGATTGGGCAATCGATCGGTCGATCGATCGGTCATCGTCATATTTGCCCATTTGCCTTAGTTTAAGCTCCAATTCCTGTAAGAAGTGCACAAAAAGAGTTCTAATGCATTTTAGGTGTTTAAATACTAAATTAACACTGAAATTCAACTAATCAACTAACAATTTAAGCCTAGAGATTACTATTTCTGAGAGTAATCACCCAACCATCACGCAACCCCTCCCCCATACTTCCCTATTGTCATAATTTCACCCCTACCTCTTCATGGCCTTTATCCACCACAGCCCACCATACTCTAGCCACAACATAAGACCAATTTTTGGCAATAAGTAACCTAATTTTGGGTTTATGGCAGTTGATATGAATTTTGGGTTTAGTTTAGGAAAAGGTTTGGTAGATTTGGTTTAGGTAAATTTTGTGAATTTATACTAGTTTGTGTGGAGATGGTTAGATGTTTGTATTGTTTGGCCATGGTTTGATTAACAGCTAGTTGTTATTGCTTTATTGGTGGTGAATCATGAACCAATAGAGAGAGAAATTAAAAGATAATATAGAGAGAGAAAAGGATGAAGTGATATAATAAAGGGTAAAATAGTCAATTACACTATATTATTAAGCTTGTGTTAGCAATTGTCGCTTGGTCAATTAACGGTTGACCAACGGAAGGGGAATGGGTTAACAAAATTAATAAAATAAGGGACATGAGTGTAAATTTAAAATGTTGAGAGCATGTTCTTGTATTCTCATAAATTTTGAAGGGGGGTCAATGTAATTTACCCATAAAGGAAGTAATTACAAGACATAACATACACCATATTATTACTTGGGCTGCAATCATGAGCATAGTTATCGATACAACACTGCACCGGCTAGTACGTTTCGATATGCACTGCACTAGTGCTTATTTGGTGTAAAGAATTTAGAATTCTGCCCCAGTTAACTTTTCATCTTATACCGGTTGTACCAGCCTATCATGAGATGTTTAGGATTTTTAAGTTTATACTAGTTAGGGGGTGTGATTCTTTTTGTAACTATAATAAAAGCTCAGTTTTTCAACAAAAAGAGAATAAGGTGTCTCTCTTGCTCTAGCCAAAGCTTTGTTTCCCCCACCAAATGAGCCATTGTTGTTTTCCTCAAGCTCTTTTAGTGGCTACAACTAATCTATCAACAAGAGACTCTCCATTTCAGGTCTCATCTAACACAAAATTAGGTTTGTTTGTTTACAAAATTTTGCTTCCTTTTTTGTTTTGTTTTTCTTGTTTGGTTTTTACTTTTGACTGACCTTGGGATTCTAGGTTTTGAAAATAATTAGGACTTTGCGTGGTTTTATTAACCAATTTGGTTTGTATTTTTGCCCCTTTCTGATTGATCATTATGCTTATATAAGCTATTTCGTTTTGGTGGCTTTTGTGTATGTTTTGTTAGAATAAGATTTTATTTTATGCCTTTATCATATACACAAATATACATATTTTATATACAGTATATAGTATTTATAGCCACAAACCTGATACGCTGCACTGGTATAATCTGGTATCGGCACGCACCATCTTAATGAACAAAACGGTACACTCGTGTTCGAGATTGACAACTATGATCATGAGATGATCCAAATCCACTATGCCATCGTCCAAGGATCATAATAGAGTATGATACGTACTTGGGCGGGATCATGGTGCTGAAGTATTGTCTTCTCTAGGACACTCTTATTTTCTATTGCCGACCACGTAGAAATCCTAAAAAGATTCCTATAAGTTTGATTGGCAGTCATACTTTTACAATCTGTTTGGAGCTTAGGAGAGGGAAGGGAAATAAAGGGAAGATTTTAAATTTTTGTCCTTTCCTTGTTTGATACCTAGGGGAGAAAAAGATAACGGAAATGGAGGCAAGGGAAATGAATGGAAAAAGAATGGAAATGGAGGGGAAAAAAAACTAAGTCTCTCTCTCTCTCTCTCTCTCTCTCTCCACTTTCTTTGCAAAACCAAACAGAAAAGGGAAATAACTTTCCTTCATTTTCTCTTTCCCTTCCATTCCCCAAGTTCCAAACATGCTCTTAGTATTTTTCACAAGTTACACTAATTATTTTTTAAAAAGAATTCTGAAAGTATTGTTGACAACCACGATTTTAATAAAAATATGATTGTTAACCATACTTTACCTGTTTATGCAAATAAGTTGAAAAGAACCTTAGTTAATTATTAAAGTTAAAAAAACAAGTTTCTCAGGTAAACAAGCCCATAAAATCTTTTGTGTTGCAATAATATATAGTTACTAGAAGGTAACACATGCTATGCATGCACAAGTTACCATATGGTAAATTTGTTTCCACTTATCCACTACTGATAAATAGTTTAAAGTGGCTATGCGATACTTAAGGCATGTAAAAACTTGACATGTCTGTCCAAACCCTTAGGTATTGGCTTTATAATAGTATCGATAGATATATAGGACTTGTATAGTGGCGGAGCCACATGTGGCCCCCATAGTGGGTAGCTACTCCTCAAATTTTTAAAATTTCTAGTTTTACGAATAGTTTTAGATATATTTCTCAGTTTGGCCCTTGAAAATTTATAAATGCCCCCTTAGTTATTTTGCTTCAAAAATTCTAATTTTACCTATAGTTTTACAATGTTAAAATGTCTTTGTATTTGCCTCCTGAAATTTATAAATGCCCTGTTAAATAGTTATTTTATTTTAAAGACTTCTTTATATATTATATGCATGAGCTTATATGCATTATACAGATATATAATGAAAGTTAAGTGTCTTATTGTTGATTTTGAAAAAAAAAAGTTCTTAAGTTATAATTGATGATTGCCCTTGAATAAATTTTCTAGCTCCACCACTAGACTTATTTATATAGATGCAAATCAATGGCAGGGAGGGAGTGCGAGAGATGAAGAGATAACAAGTTTATTGTCAAAATTTTTTTTTTTTTTTGGGTAACGATCGATATTTAGGAAAAGCTAGAATATAATAACAACTAAGCACATTAAGTTTTGACACCTTATAAAATGTTACCTTAGGATTGCAATTTGGCTCGAAAAATTTGAAACTCACTTCACATTGCTTCTAATAGTCTAGGTGCGGAGTATGAATAAACGGGTTATAGGCAACTTATGAGGAAGAAAATATAACTCGAAGTGGGTTTGTGGCGGGGTAGGGTTTAGGTCACCCTACCCCAAATTTTGTAACAATTTTATCGTGAAATATCCTAAGTACCCATCATATTTTAATAATACAAATACTCTTTGTTTAGTTTTTGGAATTTAGTTTTTTTTCTCTCTCAAATTTATCATGTTTAAGGTTTTCTAATTTGCAACATTTTTAATTTTATAAAATGATTTTTATTTTGAAATTTGATGCGGGTTTAACTCGAATCCCATTAGCTTAAATGGGATGAAAATGGGCTAGGAACATTCAACCGTTCCACGTTGCCCTTCGTAACAACAGCAAAACCTCTCTCTTGCGTAACATTATTCTGTTTATATAAATGAACTATTGTAAGATATCTTTGTAAAAGGTATTGATTAGACGTGACAGACATCATAAATGTATGGACCATATGATGAATTCTGCGTTTCTGGACAGAATATTGTAAGACCTTAAAAATCAGGACATGTAATTCTACAAAAAGGGGATTTGTGTGTTCCGTACAATTGCCTTATTTCAAGACTTTCTTGGATCGATCTAAACATATGGTAGCAAATATAACAAGAGATCATAAGTAACTAACAAATGTTATATTTATCTACATATGGAGAGTGGGCTTGATTAATAATGCCACGACATGATCTTTAGTCTTCCAGTCCAGAGCACAATGCCCATCTCCATATTGATACATGTATTGAGCCATCCGAGCAAGGTTCATTGCCATTCCAACAAAATTCTAAGTGAAAGGAGAAGCCGCAACTCCATCTTCATTCATTTTCTTCCATGTTTCACCAATCAAATATTTTATGTGTTCACGAGCATCTTTTTTAGAGGCACCAATTTCGTGCATGTAACATTGGATTGATTTAGGAACATCACCTCTTTTTAACTCATCATAATTCAAAACGAATGACTAACATACTGTCAAATTAGGTGCTTCTTAAACCATTGCTAGTAGCTATGGCGTTGTTTGGATCTTGAAAAGAACTAGAAAGGGAAAAAAAATTGCGAAAACAATGCTTGCCTACTGAAGCATTTAGAATGGTTCAATTAACTAAAGAAACTACAGAAAATGAATGGCATAGAAACTTACTTTGAGTATGATCAAATAAAGAAAAAGAAGGTGATACCACTTTTTTAAGGTATGAAATGATGAGCAATCCTTGTCCCTTAAGAGCATCATAAGCCATTTCAGTTGTCGAGTTGAATAAAGTGAGGAAACAAATCTTCATATAGACTGGAAGTTGTTCCATTGCAGTGATATCCCACCTACAAGTAAAAAAGAATTATTTTGATTTTTTCTGTCAAATATAGCAAAGAACCATGCAAATGTAGATGATATTAACACAATCACTTCAAACAACCTCTCAACGACATTGGTAAATAGTTCAAGTTCCTCCAGTGTACCATAAACATCATACACCTCATCAATTGTTGTTATTAGTGCATTGACCTTCGTTGACATTTTCCTCCAAGTTGTTGACTCCCACATCCATCATAATTTCATTCAACTCGATTGAATTTTGTCTCAACCCCATGGAGGTACATTGAGCAACATGTTAGGCATTCATTGTCAATATAACCTTCAGCTATTGAGCCTTCAGGACGAGCTTTGTCACGCACATAGCCCTTTAGATTATGCATATACTGGTTGACAAACTATTAAATTAGTATACATGTTTTTTATATATGTTAACTTGACAAGTTCGTTGAGTAATACCTTTCGAAACGATACATCCAATGATATTGAACTGGTCCACCAAGCATTACCTCGTGTGCTAGATGGACGGATAAGTGCACCATCACATCAAAGAAAGATGGAGGGAGTATCTTTTCACGCTTGCATAATATTAACACAATCTCCTTGTCAAGCCGGTCCAAGACATCTAATTACAAAGTTTTGGAAGTTAATTCCTTGAAAAATAGGCTCAATTCCATTAATGCCTCGCACACATCTTTACGCAAATAGCCATGAAAAGCAATAGGAAGCAATTGTTGTAAAATAATATGGCAATCATGGCTCTTCAGTCTAGTAATCCAACAATCATTAATACTCACAGATTGAGAAATATTAGAGACATAACCATCTGGGAACTTTACTGAACTCAAGAACTCACATAATCCCCTTTTCTCAACTGTTGTCAATGTGTAGCAAGCAGGGGGCAAGAAAGTTTCACCATCAATCGCCCTTGGGTGTAGTTCATGACGTATATCCATAGCCTCTAAGTCAAGACGGGCCTTATATGAGTCTTTTGTTTTGCCTTTAATGTTCATTAGTGTTCCTAGGACACTATCACATATGTTCTTCTCAATGTGCATAACATCAAGATTGTGCCGAAGTTTAAGGGTTCTCCAATAAGGCAAGTCAAAGAAGACACTCCTTTTTTTCCAATTCAAGAAACTAGGAGAACGTTTTCTCTTTTTCCCATTTTCATCAACTTTCCCGTATGTTGGCTGTTCAACATATTTCAATTGCTCACACACATCATCCCCTGATAAAGTTTTAGGTCGTAACCTATCCTGAACCTCACCATCAAAGGCCTTGCTTTTTCGTAATTTATGATTATCGGGTAAAAAGCGACGATGGCCCAAGTAGCACGTCTTTTTTCAATTGTCCAAGTATCGATGAGATGTATCCTCATTACATGTAGAACAAGCCAATTTTCATTTTGTGCTCTATCCCGACAAATCACCATATGTTGGGAAATCATTAATGGTCCATAATACTGTAGCATGCAATTGAAAATGTTGTCTAGAATATGCATCAAATGTCTTAACACTGACATTCCACAACTCTTTTAATTCAGATATCAATGGTTGTAGATACACATCTATGTCGATTCCTGGAGTCTTACGCCCAGGAATAAGCAATGACATCATAAGAAAAGGATCCTTCATACACTTCCAAGGTGGCAAATTGTATGGGACAATAAATACTGGCCACATGTTATACGAGTTGTCCATGTTTCCAAATGGATTAAGCCCATCACTAGCTAACCCAAGCCTAACATTGCGAGAATCTGCAGCAAATGACTTGTGCACCTGATCAAAGTCTTTCCATGCTTTAGAATTAGCTGGATGCCTTAGCACACCATTATCAACACGTTTGTCCTTGTGCCCTCTCATATCTTTGGCTGTCTTCTTTGAAATAAACAAACTTTGTAGCCTTGGTTTCAATGGAAAGTATCGTAAGATCTTATAAGGGACCTTTTTACCCTTGCCATTATCAAATTTATATGTAGGAGTTTTACATTTTGGACACTTGTCTTCGTCTTCATACTCCTTCCAAAAAAGGACTCAATCATTTTTACATACATGTATCTTCTCATAATCAAGCCCCAAGTCTCGAATTATCTTCCTAGCCTTATAGTGGGAACTTGGGAGTGTCTCACCAGCTAAAAATGCATCTTTTAACAAGTCAAGCAACATAGTGAAAGATTTGTTACTCCATTAATTTAATAACTTAAGATGAAGTAGGTTCATAATAAAAGACAACTTGGAGAACTTCTTGCAACTCGGATACAATTCTTGCTCTGCATCTTTCATCAATCTAGTAAATTTATCCCTTTTCCCGCTAAAATCATCATGCATAAAAGGAATATGGCTGGTGTCTACCTCCAATATTCTATCATATGTACATGTTTCAGCATACATGTCATGTAAAATTTTTTGGATCTTGTCATTGTCTTCATGTTCTTCATTGTCACTATCTTCATTGTCATCATCATCATTACTACTTGATTCAAATTGGTCCCCATGAAATACACATTTGGTGTATCCCTTTACCATCCCATGCGCCAAGAGGTGAGTTTCGACTTGATCCAGAGTCCATTCCTCATAGTTATGGCAACGGATACAAGGACAAAGGATAATGTTTACTCCTGGTTCCATATGTTCACTTGCAAATTTGATGAACTCCGTTACTCTGACTACATACTGGTGGAGACCTCTATCCAGAATTTGAATCCAACTCTTATCCATCTTAAGAACCCTATGACAAATAGAAACAATAATCCAATCCCAAATTGCAAGAAAAGCATATCAGATAAGCATAATGAAAAAGAACATACAAATAGGCTAAAATAGTAGTTGTGGTTAATACTTTCCTTCTTATAACTTGACTACCATGAACTCTCAGATAGAATAGAAAAAAGAGCCTGCAGATAGGCTAAAATTAGTTTTCAAGAATTGAGCCACACATTAAAGAATCTAACTTATAATGTAAGATACAAAGACAAACAACTCTGGTGAGATGGCACACAAATAATTCTCAATAAAAAATCTAACTTATACTGTAAGATACAAAGACAAACAGTCAATAAAAAATGAAAAAAATAAAGAACTAAGGAAAAATTCTCCAATTCATGGTTAGAACATTCATTCCTTTGTAATTTTTTATTCACCTTCTCTTATTTTTTTTTTTCCTTATTATTTTTCTTTATTCTAAAAGTATATTTAAGTTTTTGTGAAGTAAATTCACTAAAAAAATTACAGATAAGGCACAAAATTTTCATAAAATCTAATGGGAGATGCACAGACAGATGAAGATATTTATAGAATAGAAAAATAGAGCGTGTTTTGTGAGTGAGAGATAGATAGACAAACAAAGCAGTTTCAAATAATAAAAAACGACTACAAATTCAGAAGCTACTTATAACATAGGGGAAAATCTAACCACAGCTCATCAACGGAATTGTTTGTATGTGCCATGAATCTATTATGCAGAACATAAAACTATATTATTAAGTAAAAATACTATAAGAAATTTAAATAAAAAATAAAATACCGTGAGAAATGAACTCAACAACTATAATAGCTAGGACCAATGCAAAATCAAAGAAAAAAATGCACTTTTACAAAAAAAATTAAAACAAAAAATACTCACAAAAATTACAAGGAGATCGAAGGAAGCAAATTATCTCAAACTGAAGATGGAGAGAGACAGAGAGATACAAATTAGATATGAAAGTGATTAGATACGAATTTGAGCAAACATTTTGAAGGAAGCAAAGTTATCTCAAATTGAAGAGAGAGAGAGAGAGATTACACATGCTACAATAAAACAATGAAACAAAGAATTCGAGCTAAAATTTTGATTCACAAAATAACAGAAACAAATATAATGCAAATCCAGAAAATATAATGGAAACTCACCTTAAGCTTCAATGGAGGTTCCTCTAAGCTTCAATGGAGATAACAAGCTAGGACTTTGCAATGGAGTAGATAGAGAGGAAAATTGTAGCAGAGAGACGATTATAGAGACAGATCTAGAGGCACAAGAGAGGGTTCGTAAGTCAATTGCTTCGATGGATGTTCTTTGGGGCTTTCATGGAGGTAACAGCTAGGGCTTTGTAATATTTGAAATCACACCAGAAACAAATATAGAGAGACAGAGAGAGAGATCTGGAATTAATAGGTGAATGGAGAGAGAGAGAGAGAGAGCAAGAGATCGAAGGAGAGCCCTAAACCCAGAGAGCAAAAGAGGGCCAAATTGCTCTGAATCAATTCTTTTATGTATTTATCCTTAGCTATTTTTCCACTACACCTAGGCGTTGAATTCACGAGAAGTGACCCTCTTTTTTGTCTATATATATGTAGGAATAGAATCACATGAAGTCAAGTCCATGGAATGGACTCAAGCCACGTCATGTTTCCTCAAGCATAACATTCCGTTTCGGAAAATATACAATGACGCCATTTTGCTCTGAATCAAAATTGGGTATTAAGCAAACTATTATATTGCCTCAAACTATTATATAGCTATGACCAATTATCAGGAGTTATGACCAATTTGTGGCGAATTGGGTATTAAAACACTGACTCCCTTTTCCTTCCCCCAAGGCACATCATGTTGTGACGGAAAGCCGTATCACTTTATACTAAAAAGATATTAGCTAAATGTTTTTTTTTGATTTAGTGACAACAAAATTCTTTTATCACAATTTCTGCTTTTTTTTCAAAAGATTAAATCACATGAAAATTTTCAACCACCTATTTAGTGTCGAATATTAGTGGCAAAGTACTATTTCATGGCAAATAATGGCTGATTTTTATTTAGTGACCACAAGTACATTTCATGGCTAAATTAGGTACTTTTTGTGATAAAACTGACTCGTTACTAATACCTTTGTCACTAAAGCTGACAATTGCTGTAGTGACAGTATCCAAACTGAGTCTCAAAAATCACTCCCACAGTCCATAAAAAATTCTCCATCAACCTGTCCCTAGCAAAGCTCAACTTTTCTACCAAGCCTGTACTCCTCCACCACCTATATTGAAGTCAAGGACATGACTATAAGATACGTTGGAAACAACCAGGTTAACACATATTATATATGCAAGTCATAAAATCAACACATAAATTATAGAATCCAAGTGAGAATACTTCGCAAATGAAGTATAAACAAAACTTATCGACAAAAGCGTTTAACCACTATCCTTAGAAATAGATTGCGCCTCTCTAAGTTCATGACTTGATGCAACAAATTATGAAGCCCTACCTTTCAGAATTCAATTGTTGCATCCCCACAAGTGTGCACTCTTATTTGCGGAGGTGTATAAAACAGCCCGTTGAAAATATAAATAAAATACGAGATGCTTTTGAACAAAGTACTTTTCCACTCGTAGATTAAAAGTTGGTGTAAAAACTAGGAGATCAGAATAAAGAGGACTAGGGGTTTTTTTTTTTGTACATGTAAATCACTATTCACACCCACCTAAAATATGCAACTCTCCACACCAAAGGCACATGGTTAATAATATAGAAGGTAACCTATTATCTAGGATTAATTACAAAACATTCCTTGAACTATAACTTAGTATCACTAAACTCCCTTAAACTCTAAAATGTTATATATTAACCCCTTAAATTATTAGTTTTTATCAATCAACAGCTTTGTTAGCAGTATATTAGCAATCTGTTAGGAGAGTGGATGAAAAATTATTATGTGAATTGTATATGTTCACAAAAGTATAATTTTATATTTAAATTAACCTTCTATGTATATAATAATTGTCTAATGACTAAAATGCCTCTTAAATTATTCCTTTATTTACATGTCATTTCAAAAAGTATTTCAGTCATTAAATAATTATTATAATAAGAGGATGTCAATTTAGGTATGAAATTATAATTTTATAGACATATGCAAGGCATATGACAATTTTTCATCCACTTTTCAAACAGATTGCTAATAGAAGGTGTTGATTGATATAATTGGTAGTTTTGGAAGTCAATATGTTACGTTTTATAATTTAAGGGAGTTTAGTGATACTAAGTCATAGTTTAGCAGGTGCTTTTATAGTTAAGCCTATTATCTTACAATAATGCTCTATGCAATTACAATTTATATATTCAAAATATAAATGCTGGAGGTAAACTGAAAGGATAAAACCAAATATTCTACTTTATATTTTGAAATATTTATAATACCAAGAAGATATATAGAATACCGTAAATATATAAATGATTATTTATATGGAAGCATCCCACATATGATGAGTGGGGACATCTCTCACCTTGACATTTGTTTTACATCTTCTTGGTGAGTTGCTTGCACCATGTTGAATCCAATTTCGCAAGCTCAAGCAATATGGAATTCATATCCAGTCTTCTGTCATGCACATCAATGAACCACCTTGCCTCAAGCCTTAGCATTCTCCAACGGAGTGGAAGCTCCACGGCATGACTAATTAGTATGGCAAGATTTTGATCAATATCCTTCTTCTTGAGGTTTTCTTTGAGATTTTTAGTTGTGAAATCTCTAGCCTCGTCCAATATACTTTCACCCTCGATTGAAAGGTATGACGCTTCATACAAATATATCAACCCTTTCGTATCTTCAGAAAGGCAAGCCCTGAAATTCCCTGCCTCATCCTTAAAAATCTTAAAATCCTCGGCAAAACCAAGCTACAAATTAGAATAAAGTGGGAAAACTCAAAGCATCAATTCCCATTTGTTTTAGCTTTTTCTGTGTTTTCTTAGAATTTCCCTCTTAAAATCTTTGAAATAGCTATGACACCATATTAGTATAAAACATACAGAGAGAGAGAGAGAGAGAGAGAGAGAGAGAGAGAGAGAGAGAGCATAGAATTTTTGTATCACAATACATTCTGAATTGTAACCTTATATTGAGAGAAAATCTCTATTTATAACAATGCACAAAAGGTGTGTTGAACAAAAAATAGAAAAGAAGAAATTATAGAAAAGACAAAAACTAAGCATATAAAAATTATAGAAGCAAACTAAGCTTAGGAAATCAATGAAGTACCTTGAGGGACATTATACCCATGTTGTCTCAGAAGTCTAAATTTGAGAGCTGTAGCATGCAAATCCTCTGAGTTCCACTTATCATTCCTGTTGCTGTATATGCTCTCCATGACTCTATTTCATCCCTGAAGTGATAAAACACTCCAAGCCTTTGCAAGTCATCAATCAACTCAAGTCCCTCCAATGGATCCACTACTATCTCAAGCATTATCTTTACACCTTCCTTCAATTTCGCAGCCCGTTTTGCATATTCATCTCCCTACAAAACAATTTTGTAATTGTTGGCAACCATTGATTTCCGTCCAATGAAGCACAATTTAGCAACTACAACAACAGTAAATATATATATATACCACATATTTACTATTTAATGACTGGACATAGTCATAGTCCCAAATGTGAGGTTGGTAGTTCGCAGATCCCCTAATAGGTTCTTGATTATTGCTAGTTTCAGTAACCACCATGCATCGAACGGTCAGCGAAACTCGGCCATGTATGGATGCTATTAGTGAGGCACAGCTCTGATATGGCAGCCTAATAGAAGTGTAAAGAGAGATAGGAACTGCTAGAGGGCTAAGAGCCATTGCACTGATTTCCCAGCTAACAAAACTGCTGTGATTGTTTGGCTAACGTTGTGATGACCCAGACTTAAATAACATGCCCAAATTTCTGTTGAAGCAAAAATATCTAGGCTCTAGACTTAAAGTCACACAATCTTTGTAACTAGTGGACGAACAACCTTCCAATTCTCAGACTGGTGAACTCGGAACCAATCCCTATCATGTTCGTTGACTTAAATATTCAAATCCTCGAACTCAAATAGTCAATCCTCGAATTTTAATTGACCAATCAATAAAATTTCAAATATATATTATAGTAATAAAATATTTTAAATTTCAATTAAATTCCAGTAGTGTAGTTGAATATAATGAAAGATTGACGAAGAACTTTTTGATATTATAGTGATTAGATATTTAAATTTTGGTTAGTTTAAAATTTGAGTATGATTAAAATTGACCAATCAAATGTTGCATATAATTTGACCTGCTATTAACTATAATTTTAAATTTTAAAAAATTAAAAAAAAATGTATTGAAAGTTTTGGGCTCTAAGACCCAACAATATTTCGCTTTTCATAATAGTATACATTTGATTAATTAGATAAAAGAAAGGAGAAATGCTTTCTTAACTATGCAATAAGAGAGAGAAGATTAACTATTATTGGAGAATAGAATGAGTTAGACAGAGATAGAGATACTTGAATAGTATCTATATTCCTTCAGCTCTTTAGTTTTTCAAAATACTGTATTGCTGGAATAGTGATTGCCCTAGCTTGTTTTTCTTAGGATGTTCGAATCAAGATGATATATTTTTATTTGATTTGAACCTGATGTAAAATGAGTACATCACAAATATTAAAAAAAAACTCGACATATCAAGCAAAACAAAGTTTAAAAATAAAATTGGAATCGGAATCCAAAGTACAATCCTGGGCCTATTTGGTATAACTTTTTTCAAGTTTTTTTTATTTTACTTTTTTGGCTTATAAGCCACACAAAAAAAAAAAAAAAACTAGATTTTTTCAGTTTTTTTTTTAACAAGATAAGATAAGCAGAAAAGTAAAAAAAAAAAAAACAAGCAAAAAAGCCAAAAACACAGGCCCATAGTCTAGTAAAATTCTACATTAAAATCGTAAAATCCAATCTCCCAGTGAGTTTATGTAAGATTCAAGTTATTTTTTCAAAATGAATCTTAAGATCCGAATCAAAATTTTAGGAAGCATGAGGGAAATTATTGGGAAACTTCTGAAAAACATATACTTAATAAAAATTCTTAGAAAATTTAGGTGAAACGTTTTAGAAACTTGAAATATTAATTTTTGTACATTTTTTTCCCTTAAGATCTAACTAAGTATCTATAAAATTATTCATATAGATTTTCACTAAGTTTTCCGAATGTCTCTACTAAGTTTCTTAAATGTCTCTTTTGAATTTCGCGAAAATTTCATAATAAGATTCTTATTAAGTTTTTAATCATTTTTCGGTTCCAGTTTCCCTCTGTATGTTTTGGCCACATTTTTCGCTTTCGTTTTTTGTAGCGTTTCCGACTTCCGCTTTTCATTTGGATAACTATGGCTCTAACAATTTGTTACTCTTTCTCTGTGAATCAAGATGAGAGAAGAAGAGATGACGTTACTAAATCAATTTAATGTTACGTGCACAAAACTGGTGCATCTGAAAAGGATGCCCATTAACACAAAAAGTACTTGATTGGTGAAACAAGGAAGAAGATGAATGAAGATCGAGTTGCAAATTCTCTCTACACTCAAACTTTTACAGGGATTGCAATGAACCTTCCTAGGACGGCTCAATACATGTATTAGTACGTAGATTGGCATGGTTGTCAAGGCCCGAAAACTAAAGATCATCTCTTGTCATTACTCATCAATCCTATTTCCCCTATGTAGACAAGAGAGAATGTTTGTTAGTTATCAATTCATTTTGATGTACTAAATAAACTGCAAAACGTCTTTCTAGTGTGGCAAAAACTGGGTATCGATCCAATAATGCTCAAGTTAAGATACATTACAGAGCGGGAAATGCATAGTGTAATTTTCTACATGATGATGTTTTATCCCTTGTTATAATTTGATAATGTGATAATAATATTTTTATAATTAATAACTACCGCAATAAATTTCTGGCAATGCTTTTAGTGTAAATTGTGAAAAATCCTATAAGTATGATTGCAATCAAACTTACTGAATCCTTTTTAGATTTTTTGTGAGTGAAAATGTGCCTGGCCTCCAACGACTGCAACATAAAGGAATTGCGTCCTAGAGAAGACATTCCTTCACCATCATGATCCCCGCCCAAGTACGTACATTGCTCAATTGTGATTCTTGGATTGGTGATACAATGGATCCAGACCATCTCAATTATCAAGTACATCTTAATCATTATCTTTACTCACATACAGTGGTGGAAGGAATATGTGTTCAAGAGAGCACTTGTCCTTTCTCAATTTTTAAAAATTACGTTTTATTTTTATTTTTTTATTTTTTTTTTTTATTTTTAAAAATTTAGAAATGCCTCTCTCAAATTTTAAACATTTTATTTTTATTAAAAATTTTAATTAATGTTTTCAATTTTTTCCTTTAAAATTTTATAAGTGCCTTATCAATTTTCAAATATTCTATTTTTACCTGTAATTAAAGAAATATTTTTTAATTTTTGTCCACTAAAACTTTATAAATGTCTCTTTTTAAACGAATTTTTTTGACTCTATCACCGCTCACATACCAATTCATACTAAGATTGATTAGACATGGAAAAGAGACACGTAAAAGATGCCCGTGACAGTACATGCACTAAACTGGTGCCTCTGGAAGAAAAAAAAAATGTCCGTGAACACATAAAATATTTGATTGGTCAGACATGGAAGAAGATGATTGAAGACGGAGTTGCACATTCTCCTTTCACTCAGACGTTTATTGGAATTGCAATGAACCTTCCTATGATCGCTCAATCCATGTATCAATACAGAGATAGGCATGGTGCTCAAGGCCAGGAGACCAGAGAGTGTGTCTGGTCATTACTAATCAATCCCATTCCCCTTGTGTAAACAAGGGCTAATGTTTATCACGCATTTTGTGAGCGATTTGAGTAGTTGTGAGTACGTCTGTTAAGCTATATTGTATACCTTTCAAGTTGGGCATAAAATTTCTTATTTAATAAAAAAAAAAGATATAATGTTTTTTAGTTAAGAAATAGTATGGGGACTTTAGTACCGTAAAAGCTCGAAATGCCAATTTTTCAATTGAAAGCGTTCCTAGAATGTCAAATTGCTCGAACTCTCAAACTGAAAGTCCAGCTCGCTATGCGGTTAATTCTCATACGTTACTCGTGCCTAAATCATGTTATATACTTAGTTTGATGGCTCCATGACACCATTTAGGGACTTTGGCAATTGGCACTATAAAAGTTTAAAATGGCAAGTTTGACTACTGAAAATGTTCCTAGAGTGAAAAAATACTCTAACTCGTAAACCGGGAATCTCGCTTAGGTACGGTTGATTGGCACATGTCACTCATGCCTAAACATGCCACAAGCCAGATATGATGGCTCAATGACGCTGTCTGGAGACTTTGCACGGTAAAGCTCAAATGCCAAATTTGATCTCTACAATGAAAAAAATGCTCTAACTCCTAAACCATGAGTCTAGCTCGTTTGTGGTTGATTTCAACATGTTACTCGTGCCAAGTTTGATGGCTTGACAACGCTATATGGAGATTTGAGCACCGTAAAAACTTAAAACGCCAAGTTTAATTGACAGTTAAAATCATCCTTATAGCGAAAAAATACTTCAACTCCCTCACTGAGAATCTAACTCGCGTGTGGTTGGTTGTCACACATCAATCATGCTTAGTTCATACTACATGCTAGATTTGAAAGCTCAACGGCGTTGTTTAGGGACTTCACAACGTAAAAGTTCAAAATGCTAAATTTAATAACTAAAGGTGTCTCTGAAGCGAAAAAATGCTCCAAATAACCTAAGGGTCAAGTCAAGACACAGTATAAAGGAGGGAATGCAAACCATAATTTTCAGCATGATAAAGTTTTATCAATTACTAATTCAAGGCTGAAGTCTCCCTCTCCCATTTTATTTCAAGTGTCCTGCACAAGTACTATTGTAGTGCGAAGACTGGATTCTATGGTCCAGTTAGTCAATTTTCTTATTCATTGTTATTTTTAAGGCAATAACAAGTATGCTTGTACGTGGCACTAACATATATTTGGACGAAGCTACTGTTCGGCGTAAAGCATGGAATAAGATATATATATATATAATAATTTCAATATATTCAGTGGCGGTTACAAAAAAAATTTTTTTAGTGAGATCGTTTGATAACTTATTTCTATATTACCTTATCATCTTTGGAATTTAAGAAAAGCAACATTTATTTCTTATAAAATTTAGCTACAAACTTAAACTAAATTATCAAAAGAAAAATCTAATTAAAGAGTATTAATCTAAATTTAATATTTTAATAATCAATACCTAGATAAATAAATATGGTAATCGTGTCACAAACTAGAAGCCCTAACATATAACAAAACAATACTTCCTACCACAACTAAATAATAAATAGAAACCAATGCATTGAATTGTAAAAATAAATAATCAAATATCACAATTGACTTTTTGAATTATCCCATTTTGAACAATTATTAGTTAAGCATTAATTAAAATCTCAAAACAAAAAGCTTGATCTTCAATTTATTAACCTTTATTACTTTATGAATGATGAAAAACAATATACAAAAATTATGAACCCTTTTCTATTTCATCTCTCCCTTTTTCCTGTTAATTGTTTCTCTTTTTATTATCCTAAAATTTTCTCTTTATATGTATTATAGTATATAGGTATATATGCTTTTATATTTAGTGAATAACAAGTGAGAAAAATTGTACTGATGCTTTTAATTTCTGTTCAATAAAGATTTTATATTATATGAAGTGAGAAAATACTTGCACGCCGTGTTCTTCCATAACCATTCACTCAAATTGGTGGGCCCCATTACATGAAAGAGAGATTATGAAAGCATAAAATATATGTGGAGTTAATAATTTCTTATATTAGTAAGTAAAGATTAAACAATAATTACGAATTACATTATTTCCTAAGTATGCATGTATATTATAGATATATAAAGATCCTATAACTAAAACTTTTAGTTCTAAACGTGCACAAGTTTCAAGAAATTTAAACTTATTTTTTTTTTAGAAAAAGGGGTTCAAAATTTTTTCTTATTGAAATATAACTCCCTTCTTTACCTTGTGGGGCATTTTAGTAGTATCAAGTTATGTAATGACTAAACTTGATAGAAAACATTGCTTATACTATTTTCTTTTTTCAAATTCAGTGGGGTCAATTGACCCTACAGTCAATAGAGTGGCACCGCCTGTGGGTATATATGTCCATATATTTATATTTTCAAGACCTCGATACACCAATATTAATGGATCTACTGTTATTACAAAAGACTAAATGGTCAGCTTGTGATGATAGAAAAGTAAGATCAGTGTGGGAAGCTGGGAATTTTGGCTGGATAACAATTGATTCAGGGGGTGCCTCTGGTGGACTCCTTTTTTCATTTGGAACTCAGTTATGTTTACTGTAGAATATACGATCCTTCACAAACATTTTTTCACTTTTGAGAGGGGAATTCTTGAACAAGGTAAAGTGCTCTATAATTAGGGGATATTTAACATGATAGTTTATAAGCTATAAGCTACTTTCAAAAAGTCACCTCTAAAAATATTTTTCTCGAAAATTGTGATTAGACATAAGTCGCTTTTTTAAGCCACTCACCAAAACACATTTTAAAAAAGTCATAAGCATAAGTCATAAACTATTAAATAAGCTACGTCCAAACACCCCATAAATGTTTATGGTCCCAATGATGATGAAGAAAGGAGAGGGGTTTGGAATACTCTATTAGGACTCAAAGGGAGCTGCAGTCTACCTTGGTGCCTAGGGGGGATTTTAATAAAATTTTAAACATTGGTGAAAGGACATGTTGCACTGGAATTAGCACTAGGATGAAGAATTTCAAACAGTTTTTGAAAGAAGCAGAGGTCCTCGACTTACCTATGATTGGTAGAAGGTTCACTTGGTCTAATCTTCAAAGTAAAGAAATCTAGAGTAGGTTAGAAAGATTTCTGGTTTGCAATAGTTGGCTGCAATGCTTCCAATGCCCTTAATGGGGCCTACCAAGGCTATTATCTGACCATAGCCCTATACTCTTGTTAGATGAGGAAGTAGATTGGGGTCCCAAATCTTTTAGAATCTTTGACACCTGACTCTTTAAGAAATCCTTCAAGGATTTGGTTCATATGGAGTGGAAAGAATCAACCTTAAGTGGTTGGGCAAGTTTTGTTTTAATGAAAAAGTTGCAAGCCGTCAAAAGCAATATAAAAACTTGGAATTCTGAGGTTTTTGGTAACATCTTTGAAAGTCAATCATTTGGAAGGTGAGGTTGCTAAGGTTGATAAGCTAACTGAGGAAGATGCTAATAATTTGAAAGTCAAAATGGATAAAAGAAAACTGGAGGGAAAGCTATGGAAGGCCTACAGAGAAGCTGGAGCTTTCATAAATAGAAATCTAAGATCCTTTGGCTACAAAAGGGAGATGCAAACAATAGTTTTTTCAATGCTTCAGCAAATAGGAGATTCAGAAAGAATTATATTGGCTTTGTACTCAAGAATGGAACTTTGATCTTAGATCCTGGTTCCATCAAAGAAGAAGCTCACAACTTCTTCATTTCCATTTTTTTAGAGGAAACTCTTATCAGACCTATGTTTGAAGGTGACACTTTAAAGAGGCTCGGCTTGGAAAGTTGGGATAGGTTGATTGAAAGGTTCAATGAGGAAGAATTTTTTCAAGCTTTAAGCAGTTGTGAAAAAGAAAAAGCTCCAGGACCTGATGGTTTCAACTTCAACTTCATTAAGAAATTTTGAAAACTTTTGAAACCAGAGGTAATCACCTTTCTCTTGGAAATTTCAAGCAAATGGTAAATTAACAAAGGGTCTAAACTCCTCTTTCATAGCCTTGGTGCTTAAAGTGGAAAGCCCTAAATCCTTGAATCATTATAGGCCTATTAGCCTAATAGGCTCCATGTACAAACTTCTTGCCAAATGAGTGAAGTAACTGGTGACTCTCAAAATGCATTTATCAGAGGAAGGAATATCTCTGATGGGATTCTAATTGCTAGTGAAGTATTACATGATTGGAAAATTAGGAAGTTTAAAAGGGTAGCATTGAAACTAGATTCTGAGAAAGCTTTTGACACTCTAAACTGGGATTTTTTTTGATTTTGTTGATAGAAAAAATGGGATTCAACAGTACTTGGTATTCTTGGATCAAAGAATGTGTATCTTATGCTAGAGTTTCAGTTTTAGTTAATGGCTCCCCTACTAATGAATTCAAAATGGAAATAGGCCTAAGACAAGGTGATCCTCTCTCCCACTTTTTATCCATAATTGCTTACTCAACTTGGTGAAAGGGATCAAAATTAGAAGAGATGAAGTCCATCTTCTCCAGTTGTAGTATGCAGATGATACAATTTACTTTAATGCTGCTAACCTTGATGAATTGAAGAATCTCAAAAGGATTCTAAGATGTTATGAACTTCTCTCTGGTTTCAAAATCAACTTTCTCAAGAACTGTGCGTATGGAATGGGGATAGATGGGAATTGTTTAAAGACAATAGCAAGTTTGTTCAGCTGTAACACAGGTAAGCTTCCTTTAATTTATCTTAGTATGCCTGTAGGAGCCAATCAGAGTCTTATGAAGGATTGGAAAATAGTCAGATAGGTTTAGGCTCAAACTCTCAAGTTGGAAAAGATCCCAACTATTAATTGGGGGAAGAATTACTTTACTAAAATCTACCCTTGCCAACTTACCTTTATACTTCCTCTCTTTTGTCAAGATGTCTGTCAATGTTAGAATGTTAATTGAGAAACTCATGAAGGGCTTCTTATTGGGACATAATGCCAATAAGAAAAAAGGTTCATTTAATACAGTGGGGACGAGTCACTCTAAACAAAGAATACAGAGGTCTAGGAATAATGCATATTCAACTAATGAATGCTGCCTTACTATCTAAATGGTGGTGGAGATTTGGCTTAGAAAAGATGCCCTTTGGAGGAAATTGATCTAAAGCAAATACAACTTGGAAAGGTTAAGGTGGCTCCCTTATATAGGTAACTCTGTAAAAGCTTCTGCCACATGGAAAGGAATCATTGAAATAGGAACTAATTATAATGAATTGAGGAAGGTGTTGAAGGAAAATCTTCATATTTGCTTGGGATCTGAAAATGCTACTCAGTTTTGGCATGAGCCTTGGCTTTCACAAGGACAAGGTCAGCCCCAATGTTAAGAACAGAGCCTGCTATGTGGATCTATTCCCCAAGCTATTTTCTCTATCCCTTAATCAACAAGTGCTAATTTGTGATGTGTGTGAGGTTCAGGCTGATGGAACAATCAGCTGGAACTTAAGTTTCAAAATGGACCTTAGAACCTGGGAAAGTGAGGATCTTAAAACGCTCATCCTTTTGCTTAATTCCTCCAACATAGTACCAGATTAATGTGACTTCTTATCTTGAAAAGCAGAGCCATCTAACCTGTTCTCAGTCAATTCATTCTCTAAAACATTCCAAAACTCCTTGGATGTTCCACTATGCATTAATTAATTTGTTTGAAAAAATGCAACTTCTCTCAAAATTCAGGTATTTGGGTCGCTAGCTCTCCAAGGGAAGATTTGCACCACATATTTATTGCAACATGGGGGAGCCTACCTCCAAATTCTAGTGTAATTTGTGTATTATGTAAGGACAAAGATGAATGCTCTGACCATCTATTACTAAGGTGCAAGACCACATGGCTTTATTTGGTCCTCCATCCTTAATTGGTGGGGAATTCAATGGGTTTCTCTCTTCAATCTGGCATATCTTGCTTCTTGGTGGTATGATATCAAGCTATTTGGTTTGGAAAAATCTATTTGGAGAACTATTGTCCTTATTATAATTTGGACAGTATTGCTGCTAAGGAATGGTATCATTTTCAAAGGCAACACACTTGACTGACAAGAAACAATTCACTCAATCAATCTATCTTCCTTCTTATCTATTTCTCTTTTGTTTTCCTTTCTTTTTCCTTCTCTGGTCTGGCCTGACATGGGTGTTCTTATCTCAGTGATGCCTTCTTTTGTTCATCTTCATTATTAATGAATGGTTTTCTCTTTTGCTGATAAAAAAAAGAAAAAAAAAAATACACCAATATCAATCTCAATATAACTTTTCTGTCCAAATATGTTTCTTGGTTGCACAATCATATAGGTTTGAAATTTTGTTAGAAGGCCCCGTTTGGTATCGTTTTTATTTTTGCTACTTTCAAAAACAAAAATGTTTTGTTTTGTTTTGTTTTTGCTATTTTCATATACAAAAATAATGGAAACTTTTTATTTTTCTTATTTTTAGAAAAATGAGAATTTTGATATACCATCGTTCTCATTTCTGTATGAAAATGGATTTCATAAATTCAAAAATAACTTTTTAAGTTCCTAAAACTAGAGTGTTTTTACAAAAATTTATCAAACAAAGTTTCTAAACCAATTTAGCAAACTAGATCTTCGTGATTTCCAAAAGAGCAAAACCAAAACCAAAAAACCAAAACTGATACTATAACCAAAGGCTATATTGGGCTCGTAATAAAAGCTACACCAAAGAGGAAAAAAAAAAAAAAAGAAAAAAGGCGGGGTAAAAAGGGTGGGGATCGTGCACTTCCTCTCATTCTCTCTCTAGACTTTCTTAGCTTTATCTTTGCCTCTTTGTTAGCAGTCTAGCAGACTTTATTTTTTGTAATTCTAACCATATGCACACATACTAGTATTAGCTAGATGTATGAAATTAAAAAATTTCACTGAAAATTCATGTATATAGTTGAAGGGTTGTGAATGTATTAGTTGTTTTTGGTACATGGATGTAAATGGTTAAATGCATGTTATTGGAAGTGTAAAAGTAATCTATGTACTCTAGCATTTTTTGCAAGTGGAATGAACAAGGTGACTTCGTTTTCTCCACTTTTCTCCCAAGTGTTTTGAGCATATTTTCTTTCTAATTTCCAACGAAGTGTGTCAAAGCTTGCCAAAATTTTCAACTACACAAATTGATATTAGAGCCATAGAGGGAATCATCATATTAGAGTCACAGGGAGGGTGCCTGAGAGATGAAGACCATGGGAAAATGTATAACCTTGGTAGACAGTTTGAAAGGCCATATGTGGGAAAATGCACAACCTCGGTAAGAGATTAGTGTTTGCCACCTATAAAATATTGGAGGACAGAGGTAGATTCAAAATTTTTGTTTAGTGGAGACAAAATTTACACAAAATCATACACGAATTTTTTTAATTAACAATATTTTTCTTGGATAAATAAATAGATGATTATATTAAAGATGTCAAAAAAGGGGCACTTTCTCTGTACAAAACTTGTACACAAAAATCATAATAAAAAATCTTAATGCAAATTTGGTTGGCTAAAATTCAAAATTTTGAAAAGGGATTTTGAGATTTAGGTAACCAATATTCTATGGATACATATAATGAAGGATTAATTGGGGTTGTGTTGTTTATTTAGCCAAATAATAAAGGTTTAATAAGATATATATATATATATTTTTTTTGCTATAAGTTTAGTTATATTCAGTGGGATCAAATATAGTTGTTAATAAATCCATAGCAAAACAAATGTATGTATTTGTAAATTCAGTAGGAACAAAACATAAGTTTGTAACTTATGATCAAATAAATACACATAATTTTTTCAAAAAAAAAATTAAATAAAAGTAGCTAATTCAGTGAAAGTAGCTGCCGCACCTCAGTTCCTACTTGCATCAGCTCTCGTTGGGGGATGATTATTAATCTATACTTCAAAACTTGTGACTTGTGGGATGTCGAAGAAGACCCAACAAGTAACGGTTCGGGAAAAGAAAGAAGAAAATATATTAGTAATATTGTAAAAAGAGCAATTCATGGGAACGTGCTTTTTCAAATCAAATTATCATCCCTACATAAAACAGTCGTGAGTAATCAAGCGAACAGTGCTGGGTTGGCCCAACCCTTTTAAATTTGGGCTATCTTGAGTCTGTGTTGTGTTTGGCCCATATAAATTTTATGCCATTTCCATGTCGGCCCACTAGTGCTAGACTGGGGCCCCTCATGGTCCATACACTTGCCTATGCCCATTTTGTGCCAACCCCATTTACACTACTTTGGGTTGTAATGTTTGTTTTTTTACAAACACTAGCCGTTGGGCTTGGGCTGGTGACTAGGCCCGAGACGGCCTGCTTCAAGTCACGCCGTACCGTGAAAGGCACGGCTTGAAGTGGGTCAT
>CM065395.1:36897789-37102789 GCA_033060915.1 Euryodendron excelsum
CACTTCATTTCCATGAGTCCCCTCATTGTCCAATTTGTCTCCAGGCCTTTTTGCTTCTGTGTTCAAGAGGCGACACTTCATTTCCATGAGTCCCCTCATTGTCCAATTTGTCTTCAGGCCTTTTTGCTTCTGTGATCAAGAGGCGACTCCTCATTTCCATGAGTCCCCTCATTGTCCAATTTGTCTTCAGGCCTTTTTGCTTCTGTGATCAAGAGGCGACTCCTCATTTCCATGAGTCCCCTCATTGCCCAGAAATCTGCTTTCAAATTTCTATTGATCAAGTATATCAAAGCACTGGTATAAGATCTTCAAGAAGTATTTCTTTGGGGTATGATGATCAATCAAATCTTCTTAACTCATCACAGTTAACTTCTATTCAATTTGGATTGAATCAATCATTAGATATTAATCTTCTTCTTGAATCTCAAACTGTCAGAGCTTCATTTGATCAATGTTGATCTTTTCTTCTTCATTTGCAAAGCTTCTTCTATCATTGTAAAACATCTTCTTCAATGCCAAGCTTCCTCAATTGTGTAGAGCTTCACAATGCTTGATTTCTGATTTCCTCTATTTTGTTAGCAATTCTTCATTCTTTATTAAACTCACTTCACTGAGACCATTGCAGATATGATGAAGTCTCTTTATATATCTAGTCTTCATTGATCCTTTATATTGTAAAAGAATTCTTTACTTGGATTTTCAGATAGAGATCAAATATTCATTGTGAGCCATCTTCTCAGCAACTTCAATCGCATTGTCTTGAATTGATCTTTACATTCTAGATGAAATCATCTCTTAAGCATTTTCAAACTCTTCAACAAACAATTCATCTTCAACTGAGCATTGCACCTCCTCAACTGATCTTTGCATATTAAGATGAAGTCTTCAGTCTAGTGCAAATCAATTTTCCTTGAATCTATGCATACTTGAATTGAAGCTTTAATTGAACACCTTCAATCTCTTCGAATGTAGAACATTTGTTTGAAGTAGAGATAGGCGTCAATCCCCTGTTTGGTTCATTGCATAGCTCTTAGAATTCGTTACTTAATCTTGAACTTGTTGTGCATTCTTCTTGACATGTATTAGACTTAAGATTCAACTTTAAGTCTAAGTTATGAACTTTGTTAATCTACACACTAAGTAGATTCATTAGTAAAATAACACAAGGTTTAGTTATCATCAAAATCAACATGGGAATTAATCTTAAGTCAACAAGGGTCAACTTTAAGTCAACAGTTTGGCCATAGGCCTGACGACTATGCCCAACACAGCCAGTAGCGGACCTAAGATTTTGCTCTGGGGGGGCCAAAAAAATTTCTTTGTTAAAATGAGGGTAAAGAAATTTTTTTTAAATTTTTAAGGAACAATATACTATATAGTATTTTGAATTTTTAAAAATCTACAAGGGTGAAGTGAAATTTACAAACTTTAGAAGTACCAATACACCATGTTGTATTCTAAATATCCAAAAATCTTCAAGGGTGAAGTGAAAGTTTGAAACATTGGGGGCTGATACACTATATTGTATTCCGAATATTAAAAAATTTATGGGATATGTAAGGTTATGTAATTGGCTAAATGTCGTACAAAGTCTTGTTTAATGTAATTTGGGGAATTGGGATGTCTATCACAAGTATTTGGAACTGTCCTCATTGCTAATTCATGCAAGCTCGTGCTAAGAAGAGATTGTATAAAGCATCAAAGTGTGCTACGAAACTTTGACAAGCCTTGCTAGATTTTGAGACAAGTCGTGGGATGTGTTAGTGTGCATGGGTTCTCTTGTAGCTGATTTTTAACCATGATATGGTTCAAATTTGAAAAGACTCATTAAAAGAAAAGTTGTAGATCTTCGAGTCTTCTTTTCAAGAACTTTGAATCTTATCAATCCAACATCTAAGTAAAAAGTTATGAACTTCGCGGGATCCTCGCAGGATGTTGCAGGATGTCGATGGAAAAAACAGTGAGCATGCAAAATCTGCGATTGAGCTTGCGGGATGCTCGCTGGACCTTGTAGAAGCGAGATGAACATCGCAGTATGCTCACTAGATCTCGCAGGAGCGAGCTGTGCAAAATTTGGAACCTTGGGAATCACGTCGCTAGGGTTTTTTTGCCTATTTAAGGCCCATCACACTTTCCAAGACCAGTATCTGAATTGCCACATTAAAAACTCCTAGAGAGAAGTATTTCTAACATTGCTAGAAGCTCAGAAACATATCTTAGCATCAATCTTCTTCAACCTAATTGAAGAGATCAAGAGTCTTGATGGAGTTCAAGGCGTGAAATCCGTTCTAAGGGGATCTGAACGGTGGTCAAGCACAGAGATGGTGAATCGTGAATACGAGCAAGGTCAAGACAATCATTAGATCATAGAGTTGGTAGGTTTTGTTTATAAAGAGTCTTGTAACCGTCTGAACAACAAGATATAGTGCATGATCTTTATCCGGCAAAGGGGAGACGTGGTTTTTCTCCCAGTTAGGGTTTCCATAGCAAAAAATTTGTGTGTTCTTGGTTGAATGGTTTGTTCTCTCTTCTATCTTGGATTATTCAATATTTCTTATAGTTATTACATCTTGACCTAATATTATAGTGATTAGTCTCTTGGACAAAACATAGACAAATGCTAGATTTTTTCAATTGGTATCAGAGCAGGGCACTCAAATTTTTTTATTTTTATTTTTAAAATAGTGAGATCTTGATAGCCTAAATCTATGGATTTGCCTAGAGAAAGTGGTTCTACTATTAGACCTCAATTGCTTGATGGAACTAACTACCCCTATTAAAAAGCAAAGATGAGAGTTTTCCTTAAGTCAATCGATGAACTTGTTTGGCTTATTGTACTTAATGGTTGGACTCCACCAACAGTCACAACTGGAACTGTAATGACTTTAAAATCAACCACGTTGTGGGATAAAACTGATTTTGATAATTATGGTTGGAATAATAAAGCCATGAATGTCATCTATAACGGTGTCATAGCTGAGGAGTTTCGATGAATCTCAAGTTATGAAATCACTAAAAAGGCATGGGATATTTTACAAATTACCCATGAATGTACTACAACTGTAAAAATAGCCAAACTTCAGCGATTAAATGCTGTTTTTGAAACCTTGAGAATGGAAGACGATTAAAATTTTGATCAATTCTATTTTAAACTTAGTAACATCGTCAACTCAAGTCTCAATCTAGGTGAACAAATCTCTCCATCTAAAATCATTTAAAAAATTTTGAGATCTTTACTGGAGAGATTTCAAGCCAAGGTTACAGCAATAGAAGAAAGTAGAGATGTTGACTTTATGAAGGTAGAAGACTTAGTGGGTTCCTTGCAAACATTTGAAGCTAATTTTTATCAACTTAAAAGGAACAAAAGCATTGCTTTTAATTCCATTGAGTAAGACGTGAATGAAACTAGTGATAGCGATATTGAAATGAGTCTCGAAGATATGGCTATTTTTGTCAAAAAATTTAAGAAATTTTACAAAAAGAAAAAAGAAGGCCAATCTTCTTCTGTTGATAAAAATAAAGGAAAATCTTTTGACTTGTAAGGAAATCTTCTGATAAGTCTGGTCAGAACAATGTTTTGAATGTCATGGCTATAGACATATTGTCCTAACAAGAAGAAAAAAAAAAGGTAGCAAAGTTTTGACTGTCACATGGAGTGATTTAGAAAAAGAAGAAGAGTCTGACAAAGAGGATGACCATGAGAACTTCACAGCTTCTGCAGCTTCTATATCTAAGGTAATTGAAACGTCATTAACGCTCCAAGAAGTAGAAAAGTCCAATGAGACTGATGGTACTATGTGGTCTCTCAATGAGGAAGAAAGAGAATTTGATGATGAAGATAAGAGTGAACTTCAGCTAGCCTATGATCAACTTTATCAACAATACTACAGATCGACAAAAGTTAATGTCAAACTAGGAACAAAATTGAAGAAGGTAGTTGATGAAGTTGAAGTTCTGAAAAAGAAGAACATTGATGCTCAAGCTGAAGTTAGTATTGGTCCAAAGGGCAACCCAAGAGGGGGGTAAATTGGGTTTTGCGAAGATTAATACTAGTTAAGATTAATTAAAATTAATCTAAGCAATGTAATAATGATCAAACTATATGTGATGTAATGTAATCAGCAAAAATAAAGAAAACAGAGTAATAGAAGGGTGACACAGATTTATCGAGATTCAACCACAAACCGTGGTCTATATCCTTACCCCAAGACCTCCTTGAAGTCTCCTTCCACTATGTAACCTCCAATTACAAATGGGTTGCTGATTGACAAAGTGCTCAGCTCACTATACACAAGAACTCCTCACCGAGCTCTTCAATCTTCAAGTGGTTTTGTCCAAGCTCCACTCAAACTTTCAAGAGTTTTGTTTTCATAAGAGAACTCTCAAACTCTCAATTACAAGTGTATAAAAGTTTACAAGTAACTAACACACTCTCTACCAAGAGTAGATTTTACATTCAAAGCTCACAAATGAAGACAGGAAGAATATTCAGAGTATATCAGTGATTCAGTTAGTTGATCTTGTTTTTGTCTTCAATCCCTTGTATAAATGCAGCTGGAAGCTTATATATATCCCTATATTGATTCCATCCGTTAGAGGTTGTTGGGGATCATTAATGCACGTCCAATTCATTATAACGTTAAGAAAAATAGCCGTTAGATCTAAGGAGTCGGCTCCAGGTTTGTGAAGTTGACACTTTCTGCTTCTGCATTTACCAAATGTTGTTCACTGGTTTCATGAGTCCACTCTTCATATCGATGAGGCGACTCTTTGTTCATTCTGTCTTCACATCTTTGGCTTCTACTGTCATGAGGCGACTCTTTATCTTCAGCTGTCCACTCATTGATCATGTCATCTTCAAGCCTTTTTCTTCTGCTGTCATGAGGCGACTCTTCGTCTTCATGTGTCCGCTCATTGATCATATCATCTTCAAGCCTTGGCGTCTATCTCCATGAAGCGACTTTTTATTTCAATGAGTCCACTTTTTGTCTATATGGTCTCCAAGCTTTTTGCTTTTGTGATCAAGAGGCGACTCTTCATTTTTTATGAGTCCGCTCATTGTTCATTTTGTCTTTAGGCCTTTTGCTTCTGTGATCAAGAAGCGACTCCTCATTTTCATGAGTCCCCTTATTGCCCATTTGGTCTTTAAGCCTTTTGCTTCTATAATCAAGAGGCGACTCCTCATTTTCTTAAGTCCCCTCATTGTCCAGAAATCTGCTTTCTGACTTCTAATGATTCAGTTTATCTCAGCACTGATATAAGATCTTCAAGGAGTATGTCTTTAGGGTATGATGATCAATCAAATCTTCTTAACTCATCAGAGTTAACTTCTATTCAATTTGGATTGAATCAATCATTGGATATTGATTTTCTCTTGAATCTCATACTGTCAAAGCTTCATTTGATTAATGTTCATCGTTTCTTCTTCATTTGCAAAGCTTTCTTTTTCATTACAGAACATCTTCTTCAATGCCAAGCTTCCTCAATTACGTAAAGCTTCACAATGCTTCATTGCCAAGTTCTTCTCTTTGATAGCAATTCTTCTTTCTTCTTTGCAGATCACTTCAATGAAATTTTTACAGACTTGATGAAATCTCTTCATACTTCTAGTCTTTATTGATTCTTTACATTGTAGAAGATTTCTTAACTTGGATTCCATGTAGAGATCAGATAATTATTGTGAGTCATCTTCTCAGCAACTTCAATCACATAATCTGAAATTGATCTTTGTATGCTTGATGAAATCTTCTCTTAACCATTCTCAATTTCTTCAACAGTCAATTCATCTTCAACTGATCTTTACATTCTTGATGAGATCTTCGTCTGGCATTTACAACATCTCCACAATCAAACCGTCTTTAACTGAACATTGCACCTTCTGATGAAGTCTACATTCTTTCTTGAGTGCAAATTAGTCTTCATTGAGTCTATGCACACTTTGATAAAAACTTTGTTTGAATACCTTCAATCTCTTCGAATGTAAGACATTTGTTTGAAGTAGAGATAGGCATCACTTCTCTGTTTGGTACATTACATAGCTCTTCAATTTGTTGTGCATTATCTTTGACATGCATTAGACTTAAGATTGAACTTTTAAGTCTAAATTATGAACTTTGTTAATCTGCACACTAAGTAGATTCATTAGTAATATTATATAAGGTTTAATTATCATCAAAATCAATATGGGAATTAACCTTGAGTCAACAGTTAGTCAATTGAAAACTCATAGATTAACTTTCTCTAATAAAGTTAAGTTTCTTGAGAAAGGTGCACATGACAGAGAGGAGTTCAAAAAGGCACTTGAAGAAAAAGTGAAAAAGGTTGAAACTGAACTTGCTAATGCTCATCTATCTTTTAAGAAATTTGATACAGGTTCACAGAAGATAGGTGAAATTTGGAATGCCCAAAAAAGCTATTGTGACATGATTGGGATTGGATACAAAGAGAAGGATTCTAAATCTTCCCAATCAGCAAGTAAACGTAATTCTATGACGGTTCAAGGTAAGTCTTCTATACCAAGTAAGGCTAAGCATGCTTTGGTTGTCTCCCCATGCCACCATTGTGGAATTAAAGGACACATTAGGCCTTGCTATCCTAATTTGAAGGCTAATGTTGTGACTTTCAAGAAGAACACCACCGCATATGCACGTGTTGTGCCAAATGTTGAGACCAAGCCTATCAGGTTTGTTTCCACGTATCATCAATGTGTTGTTAATGGTCATATTCTGACTCATTGTCCTAGATTGGAGACTAAACATGTGTCTTCTCAATTTATCACCTCTCATGTGAAGCCTAACCATCCTAAGGTTGTTCAATCTTTAAAGTTTAACCCTGTTTGTCATTATTGTGGTGTGTTTGGTCATATTAGATCTTATTGTCACAAATTGAATAGGGTTTCTAGTTCTCATGCTTATAAACAACTGAGGAATCAATATGAGATATTAGGAAATCAGATTTGAGTCCTTACTATGTATGTGAACAGATTTGTTTCCAAACTAAGGCAGGTTTTCACAAATCATGGTTAAAAGGGGAACTGCAATGCTAAGGCAAGACCTAGGACTCCACCCAAATCTCAAGAATTCATTGATAAATCTAAAATGAATGTCATTTGGGTGAGAAAATCTGATTTGGACTCTTTGAGAACCCCTAAGAAATTTGTAGGGGCAAGCCTTGTGGAGTAAAGGCTATTTGTGACATAATCTATGATATTTGTGTTGTATGCTTATTTTGTTTTCCTAGAATTATGATCATATTTGTATGTCTAATTTTTTTTCTATTTTCTTTAATTTATTGGAAAACATCAAAAAAATGTTTTAAAAAAAAACCCCAAAAAATTTTTCTTATTGGTTGTCTTGTTTTGGTTGTGCTAGTCATTGACTTAAAACATTCCCCATGTGTTGATTGATGTAATGACATGTTTAAGGTTGAATCTTGTGTGCTTCATTGATTGCATTATGATGAGTTAATAGTTTTGGTGATCATTATCATACTCGTGATTCATGTTTAAAATGTGCATTCCTTATAAGATCTCTTAGAATATGGAATCCGCCTTTTATGATCCTCTCATAGCACACATCATGGTTAAAATCTCTTAAAACTTCTAATGACTAGATTGCCCGTATACTTGTGATTCCCTCTCTTATTGGTTGTATATCCGTGATGGAAAGGGCTACCAGTGAGTGTGAATGCAGCTACCATTACTATGTGGCAAGAGGAGAAAGCTACCAACTCATGTGTGTGAAAGCCACTATCTCTTTGTGTCTCTTGGTCTCATTCTTGGAGAGATAGGGTTGGATATTCCTTAAATATGTTACAGAGTTGTGCCCACAAAAAAAAAAAAAAAAGAATAAAAAAAAGGGGGAACGAGAGTTCTTAAAAATTGAGAATGGGATGAAATTAGTTTGACTTCTATGTCTTGATCTTCTTGATGGGATTCTCCGTGATGGGCTATTTTTTATTTTATCTAGGGTCTATATTATCATTGATCTCATTGGAATACTTGCATCATCATACATTGTCATAGATATGCTTTTGAACATCTCATGATCAATTGTTCTCATCTTTGTGCGACCTTTGAGCATGTTTGATATTATTTTTTTTTTTTCATGCTACAGTCATCATAAGACTCATGGGTTATATTTTGTGTTTTGATGATAAGCATGCTAGGGTTAAGACATGTTTTCTATAAAAAAAATACCCTGATTTTGTTTTGTTAAAGGCTGATCCAGGTTTTACTGGTTGTTTTGCACGAATGATATTCTTCTTTTGAGCATATCTCTATTTTGTCCTTAATTGCGTGGTTATTTGATAATTCTTTATCATTTTGAGACATTAAGGGGGAGAGAAAATTTATGTGCTTATATATTATTTAGAAGGAGAATACATTAAGGGGGAGACATCATGTTTATATCTTTTGGTCATGTTTATATCTATTGGTTATTTTCTCTCACTTCCTGTGCTTCCTTTTTCAATTTGTTCCAAAAAGGGAGAGAGAATCTATGCCTGCATGATGTTTGATATATATATATACTTGTTCTCTTGATACCTTGCACTTGATAGTATTTTTATTTCTTGATTATTTAGTGTGTGCAAGTACAAGAGTTTGGAATGCTTGTTGTTTGATAGACATCAATATACTTGTGATTAGGGTTGATTATAATTTTATTTCTTTCTCTGTAATGTGTCTCGTAGTATAGGGTTTTGGTCACAAAATTGTCAAAGAAGGAGATTGTAAGATTATATAATTGGCTAAATTTCGTACCAAATCTTGTTTAATGTAATTTGAAAAATTGGGATATCTATCACAAGCATTTGGAATGGTTCTCATTGCTAATTCATGCAAGCTTGTGCTAAGAAGAGATTGTATGAAGGATCAAAGAGTGCTACGGAACTTCGACAAGCCTTGATGGTTCTCTTGTAGCTGATTTTTAACCATGATACGGTTCGAATTTGAAAAGGCTCATTAGAAGAAAAGTTGTAAATCTTCGAGTCTTCTTTTTAGAGAACTTTGAATCTTATCATTCCGACATCTGAGTAAAAGTTATGGACTTCTCGGGATCCTCGCGGGATGTCGCAGGATGTCAATAAAAAAAACAGTGAGCATGCAAAATCTGGGATTGAACTCGCAGGATGCTCGCTGGATCTCGCGGGAGCGAGCTGTGTGAAATTTGGAATCTCAGAAATCACGCCGCTAGGGTTTTTTTTTTTTTTGCCTATTTAAGGCTTAGCACACTTTTTAAGACCAGTATTTGAGCCGCTACATTGAAAACTCCTAGAGAGAAATATTTCTAACCTTGCTAGAAGCTCAAAAACATACCTTAGCAACAATCTTCTTCAACCTAATTGAAGAGATCAAGAGTCTTGATGGAGTTCAATGCATGAAATCCGTTGTAAGGGGATCTGAACGATGGTCAAGCACGGAGACGGTGAATCGTGGATACGAGCAAGGTTGAGATAATCATTAGATCATGGAGTTGGTAGGTTTTGATTGTAAAAAGTCTTGTAACCATCTGAACAACAAGATATAGTGCATGATCTTTATCCGGTAAAGGAGAGACGTGATTTTTCTCCCAGTTAGGATTTCCACGGCAAAAAACTTTTGTGTTTTTAATTGAATGGTTTATTCTCTCTTCTATCTTGGATTGTTCAATATTGCTTATAGTCATTACATCTTGACCTAACATTGTAGTGATTAGTCTCTTAGACAAAACATAGATAAATACTAAGTTTTTTCAGGGTATAAAACAAAATTTTTAAACTTTGAGGGGACCATGCCCCCGGCCGCCCCCCTCCGTCCGCCACTAAACATTACCCTCTTCGAGCCGTGTTAGGCCGGGGTTGAAGCTGGTCATTCGACATGACTCATTCCCATGCCCTGGACGGTCCGGCAACAACTCTAGCAGTCATGAGAGAAGCATTTTTTTCATGAGATATATGCACGACCTATTGCGTCAATTGGCTCAACATGATACAAAAGGAAATCGAATCTTACATTATGAATATTGTCGTGAGGTTGAATTGTAGTACTAAAAAATCAATATGCATTTAAACTGAGAAGCATTTTTTCCACATGATACATTACTTCCCTATGCATATATCTAGCAATGATTAGTTACTGAAAAAGTGTATATCCGTTGTAGTACCATTTTGGTGGACGGTGGTTGTCAGCCCGGGTAGTGGTGGCGGGTGGCGGTGGAGGTGGAGGTAGGTGGTGGGAAACAATGGTGGTAGGGTGGCTGGAGGTGCTGAGGGTGGACATAGGTGGTAAACAACGGTGGTGGTTGGGTGGATGGTGGTGGTGATTCAGTATAGATTCAGTGACGAGAATGTGATGACAATATTTAATTAGTAACCACACAGGAGTAATAACCACAGAGGAGAAAAGCATGATCAAGATAAATAACAATAGAAACTTTGTATCATCAATCCAAGAATCATAATAGAGCAAGGTACGTGCTTGGACGGCAATCATAGCGGTGAAGAATTACCTTCTCTAGGACGCTATTCTTTTCTACTGCCGACAACGTTGAAATCCTAAAAAGAATCCTATACGTTTGATTGTCAATCATACTCTTAGTATTTTTTCTCATTAAAAAACTTCTAAAAGCATTGTTGACAACCGCTTTCAATAAAAACATGATTGTCAACCATACTTTATTGGTCTCCACAGCCACAATGCATCGCAACTCGCAAGGGTACGAGCGAGGAGTTTTCTAGAGCTTAGATTTTTTTTTTCCAACAGTGATATGGGCATGTTATTTAAGTCTTGGGTTGTCACCTATTTTACCCAAACAATTTCACAGCAGCATAGTTAGAAATTAAGTCACTGGCAATGGCTCTTACTCCTCTAGTAGTTCCTCTCTCTCTCTACACTTCCACCAAGCTACCATATCAAAGCCGTGCCTCACCAGTAGCATCCATACAGGGCCGAGTTCTACCAACCGTCCGATGCATGGTGGTTGCTAAACCTTGCAATCAAAACCTTATTAGGCGATCCGCGAACTATCAACCTCCCATTTGGGACTATGACTATGTCCAGTCACTTGACAGTAAATACGTGGTATGTATATATATAGTTACTGTGGTTGTTATAGTTGTTAAAATTGTGATTCATTGGAAGCAAATCAATAGTTGCTGACAATTACAAAATTGTTTTGTAGGGAGATGTATATGCAAAACGGGCTACGAAGTTGAAGAAAGATGTGAAGAAAATGCTTGAGAAAATGGTGGATCCATTGGAGGGACTTGAGATGATTGATGACTTGCAAAGGCTTGGAGTGTTTTATCATTTCCAGGATGAAATTGGGAGAGTCTTGAAGAGCATATACAACAACAAAAATGACAAGTGGAGCAGAGAGGATTTGTATGCTACAGCTCTAAATTTTAGACTTTTGAGACAACATGGGTATAATGTCCCTCAAGGTACTTCAATGATTTCCTTCACAAATTTTTTAGGGAATACATAAAAGAAACAAGAGAAAAAGCTAAACAATTGGACATTGATTCTTTGAACTTTTATTTTTATTCTAACTGGTAGCTTTGATTACAGATGTATTTAACAATTTCAAGGACGACAAAGGGAATTTCAAGGCTTGCCTTCGTGCGGACACGAAAGGACTGCTATATTTGTACGAAGCCTCGTACCTTTCGATTGAGGGTGAAAGTATATTGGATGAGGCCAGAGATTTCACAACTAAAAATCTCAAAGAAAACCTCAAGAAGGAGATTGATCAAAATTTTGCCATACTAGTTAGTCATGCCTTGGAGCTTCCGCTCCATTGGAGGGTACTAAGGCTAGAGGCAAGGTGGTTCATTGATGTGTATGAGAGAAGACCAAATTTGAATCCTATACTCCTTGAGTTCGCAAAATTGGATTTCAACATGGTGCAAGCAACTCACCAAGAAGACGTAAAACAAATGTCAAGGTGAGAGATGTTCTCAATCCTCACATATGGGATGCAACCATACAAGTAATCATTTACATGCTTACACAATTATATATATATATATATAAAACTAATCTTCTCCTTCTCTTTTTTAATATAGGTGGTGGAGGAGTACAGGCTTGGGAGAAAACTTGAGCTTTGCCAGGGACAGGTTGATGGAGAACTTTTTATGGACTGTGGGAGTGATTTTTGAGCCTCAATTTGGGTACTGTAGGAGAATGTCAACAAAGGTCAATGCTCTAATAACGACCATTGATGATGTATATGATGTTTATGGTACATTGGAGGAACTTGAACTGTTTACTAATGCCGTTGAGAGGTTGGTTGAATTGCTGGTCTTAATATCATGAGCTGCATTTGCATGTTTCTTTGCTATCTTTGTCATGAAAATTCAAAAAATTTCATTTTTACTTGTAGGTGGGATATCAGGGCAATGGAACAACTTCCAGCCTATATGAAGATTTGTTTCCTCGCTTTATTCAACTCGACAAATGAAATGGCTTTTGACGCTCTTAAGGGACAAGGAATCCACATTATTTCATACCTTAAGAAAGCGGTACCACCTTCTCTATAAACTAGTATTTCTTTTACTTTATGTAGTCATATACTCAAAGTTTCTGTAATTTCTGCGATTGATTTAACCGTTCTAAATGCTTCAGTGGGCAGATATTTGTAAATCCTACCTATTGGAAGCAAAGTGGTATCACAACAAATACACGCCGACCCTTGAAGAATATATGAACAATGCTTGGATTTCAATATCAGCTCCTGTTATACTAGTGCATGCTTATTTCTTTGTTTCTAACCCAATAACAGAAGAGGCCTTGGAATGCTTAGAGAGATATCCAGACATAATTCGCTGGTCATCAATGATTTTACGACTTGCAGATGACCTAGGAACATCATCGGTGAGCAAGTTACACCCCTTGTACCTTCCTTAAAGAGGTTTGTTACGGCTGTTGGAAAAGAAACAAATGGAAGTGAAAAACACAATGCTTAAGAACAGCCCTCTTTAAAGCATTGTTTTAGCAATTTTCTTTGCCTCAGTAGTTCTTTCCAAGATGCAAGCAACACCAAAGCTACTAGCAATTTCTTGTTGACCGGGGCCTTTGGCCCTATGTTCTTGGACCCACCTCAACTTTGGCAAGTTCACGAGTTTGAGTCGCTGCACGAGTTTGGTGTTTGGAACAGATAATATCGATTCCTCCTGTCGCTTACTCCTTGTAGGATTTAGTCTACTAAACATACTAACTCCCCCATCCTTACTAATTATTCCTGTATTTGAACACTTCTCAAAAAAAAAATTAAAAAATCTTGCTCAGTAAGCAGCTTGTTTGACAATTTGTTACTCTTATCTTTGATTCAGGATGAGTTAAAAAGAGGTGATGTTCCTAAATCAATCCAATGTTACATGCACGAAACCGATACCTCTGAAAAAGATGCCCGTGAATATGTAAAATATTTGATTGCTGAGACGTGGAAGAAGATGAATGAAGATCGAGTTGCAGATTCTCCCTTCACACAAACTTTTATTGGGATTGCAATGAACCTTGCTAGGATGGCTCAATGCATGTATCAGTACGGAGATGGGCATGGTGGTGAAAGCCAGGAGACCAAAGATCGTGTCTTGTCATTACTAATCAATCCTCTTAAGCTTACAAATACAAGAGAGGACGTTTTGTAGTTATGAAGTCATTTTAAGTAGCATAGCCTAAGGCTCAAGTTAAGACACAATATAAACTGTAATTTTCTGCATGATGAAGTTTTATCCCTTACTAGAATTCAAGGCTGAAGTCTCCCATTTTATTTCAAAGTGTCCTGCACTAGTATTATTGTAGTGCCAAGATGATGAATGGATTCTATGGTCCAATTAGTCAATTTCTTTTTTTGTTTTCTTGGAACAATGTTCAGAAGGGGCACTTGAGTAATAATGTGAAAATTGTATTATTTCTTCTTCTTCTCAATCGTATTGTTAATTATAGTTTTTAATGCAAGAACAAATATGCCTGTATGTGGCACATATTTGGACGATAGATATGCTTGTTTATAATACAATATTTGCGATAAATTTATCCATATATTCATTTTCAAGATCTTGATACACCAAATATTAATCACAATATTATAAAATACAGTATTTATTTTTAAAATACATTTCAAATAAATATCGATAGTTTGCTATATGTCTATCAGCAAATTCATGTTTTTAAGGTTGCACTATAAATTTCCTGTCCAAATTTGTGCCTGCCTTGCACGATCATGTGTGTTTGAAATTTCGTCAGCGATGTTTGGTATCAATTTTTTTTTTTGTTTTTGTTTTTTGATTTTTCATAAACAAAAAGAATGAAACTTCTTGCTTTTTATATTTTTGAAAAAATGAGAGCTTTGAGAATACAATCGTTTTAATCCTTATATGAGAACGGGTTTCTAAAATTCAGAAACATAATTTTTTTCGTTCCTAAAATTGGGGTTTTTTTTAAAGAAAATTTACCCGAAAAAAAGTTTCAAGTAATTTACCAAATGTGATTTTAGGGGTTTCCAGAAAACATTATCCTTCAAAATTTTGAAGTTTAATACTTAAAGTTACAAATCAGAAAATGCCCTTTGCTCTTTTTCTTCTTCTTCATCTTTGTGTGTCTGTGTTTTATTTTTTTTTTTTGACAGGTAATCCTAATAGTTGATTAATAATGGCAGGGGTAATGCTATACAAACAATATTAATATACAGGAATTTTTTGTAAAGTGATTTGATGTACAATTACACACATGCTTAGAGATGGCAGTGAACCGAGGCGAGGCGAGGATTGACACGTCCATCCCCGCATCCACCTAAAAAATCTACCTCCATCTCCGCCTCCATACCCGTACGGGTATTTTTTTGGACGTCCATCCCCGCCCCGCGGGTAAAAATCTCCGTCCACCCCCACTCCATACCCCCCCCGCCCCCGCCCCCCCCCCCGCCCCCCCCACCCACCAAGCCCAATAACACTAAAAAAAAAAAAAACCCCAAAACAAATCCAAAAATAAATAAAAGAGCAAAAAATACGATTGAAAAAATTTAAATTTTATTATTTATAAGTGAGTCTCTATTTTTTGTTTTAAAATTTATAGTTAAACCCTTTTTTTAGTCTTAATACTTATAATTAAACTCTAGATAATTACTAATTATACTAATACCTAACAGGTATGGCGGGGCAGGGTGGGCCGGGGCGGGTAGAACCTAAGTCCATCCATGCCTCCATACCCGCACGGGTTTAGTTTAACACTTCCATCCCCATCTCCATCCCCGTTTTAAATCCTTCATACCCTCCCCATACGGAGCGGGTTCGGTCGGATATCCACTTTTACCTGGTCCACTACCATCCCTACACATGCTACTTGATTATATTCCAAAAGTGTAATTATAATCTCTTAAATAGTTGATTGTTAGCTCTAGTTTAGGTGTTAGAGTGGTGATTTAATTACAAATTGTTCTAATATGCCCTTTTTACATCTTTGTAGGAATTTAAAAACAATCAAAAGTGGGCTAAGTGAAGAAGGAGCATTTCAATGGTCCAATGACCGTTCGAACTGTCCAGCAAGCATTCGAACGTTCTATCAAACTCCTATAGCCGTTTCCAAATTATAGAGAGCTATTTTCACTGTTTGAAGACCGTTTGAAAGTCGTTTGAAGACCATTCAAACGGTCCCCTGCACCATTTGAACATACTTACAAAGCTCTGTAATTTTCTAATGATATAAAAGTTGTTTTGGCCGAAAATTAGAGAGTTTTTAGTTTGTACTTATTTCTAGATATATAGAGAGTTAGAGAGCTCTGTAGAGAGAGAAAGTGTATTTTCTTTTGTTTTCTTACATTTTCATTCACTTTTCTTGTAACTAAACACTTATTTTCTCTCAATTTAATACAAGATTTACATCTCTTCATACTTTTTACGATGGAGTCAAGTAGCTAAACCCCAATTTGGGTGCAATTGTATAGATTTGCCAAGGATTTTCAAGAATTTCTATTGAGGTATATGAATTTCATTGAACTATCTTATAATTTCTACAATTCTTTTTAATTGAGTTCTAAATTCATTTGAAAACTTAAATTCATAACACAATTTGATAACTCATATGCACAATTCTTCAATTAGTATAAGGATTGCACAAATCTAAGGTTTGAATCTATAATTTCAACAATTAATCACAATTGTAATCTCAATTAAGTGAGAATTCAAGGTTTTATAGTCTAAATCCTCTAAATCTGGGATCCATAGAGTGATCTTTGATTTGAGTTAATAAATCCTCCATTGGAATCATTGTTGAACTTGGTATATTGGATCAATTGCATTCAAATATTTTTGTAATTGCTTCGCTTAGTTGATTGTTTAGTTGTTAATTGTCTTTAATTTCATAGCATTAGTAGTATAGAATCACCCATCTCAAAATCAAAAGATTTTCGGTTTACTTTTGTTACTCTTAAATTCAATTCCATTCAATTTGTAATCCAATATGAGTGAGTCTATTGTGAGTTTAGCATCTATTTCTATATTGGAATCAATCCCATGGGAAGAACAATAACAGGTAACCTAAATTGTGAAACCGTACGCTTGTGAGATTCAAGTCAAGTTTTGGCGTCATTGCCGGGGATTGGAGGCACAAGGCGAGCTTTGGACGAGATTGGATTTAGTTGCTGATAGGTGAAATTGGATCTCTGTATCCACCTCGAAGGAAGTATCTACAGCTTAACGCCAAGGATACATTCTTCTTCCCTTTCATGTGAATACTTGTGCTAAATTTTTGGTTATTTTTTTTTAGTTTGTTTTGTTTGATTAGTTTAGCTGCATTGCATCTTGCTAGGAGCCTACTTGGTGGAAAAGTTTGAATGATAGGTTAGTGTGCTATATTTTTTAATTAGTGGTATTGTCTTTGCATATGGAGATTAGAGGATTTGAATTGAAAAAGCCATTGTCTGGTAATTACATTAAGAAAAAGTTATTGTCTAGCATTGTGAATTATGATTTTTGTATGATGTGTTGATAAGACGTTGACGGTCCATTTAGTGTGCATTCATCCTTGCATACCATATTTCATTTGGGACAAACACAACCGTCTCGTGAGAATTGAGAACACTAACACTTTTTCACCAATTTGAGATCCTACTCCTGAACTTCCCGTAGTTGTACACTTTGGTTTTATACCAATGGCCAATATCAACAAAGGAGGGCTACCTAACATATTTTTTTCAAATCCTAATGGCATACCAAATATCCCCAATCAAAATTTTAACCCTAACCTTCCACCAAGGGAAGTGTTTTTGATGAAACTATTTCTCCTTTTTCTCAAGGACAAGGCCAAGACATGGTTTAATACATTGAAATCTTTGTCCATTCATTCTTAGGCAACTCTTCAAAGGAAATTCTTGCAAAAGTTTTTCCTCAAAAATAAGACCAAGCAATTAGATGCCAAATTTCTCAATTCTCCCCCCATGATGGGAGAATCGTTCTTTCAATGTTGGAAAAGGTTTAAGTAGCTTCTAAATTTTTTTTCACATCATGGCTTTTTCGATTGGCATATCATCAACACATTCTATTCTTCCCTAACCCCACAATTGAAATAATTTGTTGAGTCTACGTGTGCAGGGACCATCTTTGATAAGCAACCCAATGAAGCTTTCAACTATTTTGATATTCTTTGGTAAGCAACCCAATGAAGCTTTCAACTATTCTGATTACCTAACAAACCTAGCACGCAATTAGGCAACCACCAAGACCCAAAATCCCGAGGGTAGGACAAGTCAACAAGGGGCGAGGAAGTTTCGACTTAATGAAGTTGATGATGTGAGTGCTAGGCTTACCACTTTTGTGAAACCCTAATCTCATATTTTTATAATTAGTTGAATTGCATCGTAAACGTAGTTAAATTAGTTTATTTAATTTACATATATTGCATGGTTAATTTTAAATTGTGTGTGCCACTTGTATCATTTTATTAGTGGTAAGTTAAATGGTTAAATGATGAAACATTGGTGAGTGAGTATAATAAGTAGATGTATAAAATACCTAAAATATAATAAGTGGGTGTATAAAATACCTAAGGGGGGGTGAGATATATATTATTATGTTATATTGAAGTTAATTGAGAGGAGGGGAGGTTGTGTCCATGGAGAGAAAGAGAGGAAGATGACAAAGGGGGACAAGGAGGCAAATGAAGAAAGAAAAGGAAGAAAAAGAAGGAAAAAAACAAGAATGGTGGGGGGTGAGTGGTTAGCATGATGGGAGGGAGAAGAGAGGAAAGATAGCTGCCATTATAGAGAGAGAGAGAGAGAGAAAGATATAGAGTTATAGAGAGAGAGAGAGAGAGAAGCTTGAAGAGAGAAGGAGCAATCGGTGGAAAAGAGGAAGAAGAAGAAAAGAGGGGAAAAATCTAAGGAAGCTTTCTTACACTTTGTTTTCCTCATCTAAGGTGAGTATCATGCTTGTTTCATCTTATTTTCTTTAATTATTACATGTTGTATGAGTCATGCCATGGAAGGAAGAGGATGGAGGTGAGATCTTCCATGGTAAAAATTTAGAATCACCCATGGCAGCCCTAACAGAGTATTCTCTATGAAAATGTTACTGTTTAGAGACATTTCGACCTAGCTAAAAATTTTATTTGTGGCTGAATTTTTGAACACTGTAATTTAGAGTTATGAGGATCATTTGGGCTTTGGATTCACTTAAAAATGTTGTAATTTCGAATTATGGTGGATTTTTGAAATGGGACTGTCCCTGCAGATTTTTTATGCCCAGATCTGTAACCTCTGGTTTAACAGAGAATTCGACCAAGTTAGAGTAGCCCAAAAATTATGAAATTTTTACTGTATCTAGGATAAAGGTTGATGATAATCTGTACCAAATTTCAGATCATTTAGATGTCGTTTACCTATGTTATTAATTTATCAAAGATAGACTATTTACTGCTGAATTCGAGTTTCTGCAGCACTGCCCTGTATTTGCAAATACCAAATAAATACTTAGGCATGTTCAAAAAATGTACAATTTGGTCTGGATACTCTTTGATATGTCTAGTTGGTATTTCTAAAGTTTTAGAATTTTTGGGCATAAGCCCACGAAGTTATGTCCAGATTATGAAGCCTGTGTCAGTTTTGGCAGATTAGAGGACTTGATGTATTTTGGTATTTTTCAACTCTAGCTTTACAATTGGAGTGTGATTGAGATTAGCATATAGTAGTTCTAATGTATAATTTCAGTGTTATAACTTGTTTGTGTAGACATTATAGCTATGATTATCGGAGTATACATTGAGTTTCCTAAACTAATACGGTTGTGGTGATAGGAGCTAACGGAGAGCAAGATCCTTCAACGTCAACCCCGAAGTGATCTTTCTTTGACATAGTGTGTGTGCGGTGACAGGTGGGATCATAGGATAATCTTATTCATATAGAAGTGAATATATATTGCTTGTATTATTATCTGTGTTGGTGTTAATTGTGGGATTGTGGGATTTTGAGATAATCTTATTCATGTTAAATGCATTGTTTATTTTCATATAATGGTGGTGAATGCATATGAGATGTTGAAGGTGTTTATATATGAGGTGGAAGTGATATTATATGAGAAGCTCTGTGGAGACATTGATGATTTTATATATGTGGTGGCATTGCATACCATTCATATTGTATACCTTGCATTGCACTGGAGAGAGTTAACCACGGTGGGTTAACCAAGGCTTAGTCACGGTGGACTAGCCTAGGGGTGCCACGGTGGGCATTCCTTGATAACGCGCCATCAATATATTGGGCCAACGTTATCTAAAGTTGCGCGCACATGTGGGTGATACATGCATTGCATTGAGACATCCATGATATAGATATATATTAATCATTTCTACCTGTATGCATTTGAGTGCTTATTATCATTCTTTATGAGTTTGATTATCTGTCGTGAGCATGTTGACAATTAGCTCACACCCACACAGACTGTCTTGACAGGTAACTTGGAGATGACGGTTTGGTTCACTGCAGTCTTGGTTCTTGCCGTGGTGGCAATCATGTCGATGTCAGGATGTCGAGTCACGGGGCTTGGGACAGCTCCATTGTCTTACTTTCAGTTTCATGGTTGTAATTTTATATAGACGTTGGGTTTTGGTATTATGTTTTAACTTTGTATAATGGTAAAGAATTTTGTGAAAGGATGTTGATTATTTTCTAGTGGTAATGTATTCCTTTGGAGTATGGGTTAAGGTGTCGTTCGCAGGTACGGTGACCTGTGCGATCACGCCTCACCTAATGTGACATAATTAATGTCTAATTGGGTTAGGGGTGTGACAACTTTGGCAAGAGAGTTAGAGACCCTTGAAGTTAAGAAAGTGTGTGTAGTTGAGAATGAGGTAATAAAAGATATGTGTTGCCTTGTGTGTGAGACTATAGATTATGACACTGCTTCATGTCCGTCATTTCGAGTGTGAAGGAAGCTTTACACAAACAAGTTAATACTATTGGCCAATATCAAAGAGGTGGGAGCAATTCTTATTCTAACATATACAATCCAGGATGGAGGGATCATTCCAATTTTGGATAGAGGAATGAGGGGGCTTCAAACCCTCAAGCATACCAAGGAGGGTCTCAAAACCCTCAACCATATCAAGCTCCACCTCCACCATTCCAACACCACAGTATCAATCTCAACCTCAACCACAAACTTGAACTTATCAACAACCACTCGTGGCACAATTCCAAAATCAACCTAAGACGTATCAACCTCCTCATAGAAAGCCTATTGAAGATAATGTCTACCAACTAGCCCATGAAATAAGAGGGGTGAATACAAAGGTAGACAAACAAGAGAAAGTGCTAGATCAACACACTAGGTTACTTGAGGATATAGGAAAAAAAATGTCTACCTTGACACAAGCTTTGACCCAAAATGTCCCTGGTAGATTCCCGGCTCAACCTTAACTTAACCCGATGGTAAGACAAGTACACATTACCGAGGGTAAATTTAACCCTCAATTGAGTCATGAACAAGTACAAGCCATCACCACTCGTAGAAGAGAAAAATACATGGATAAAACCATTCCATCTATGAGTGAGACTACTAGTCCAAGTGTTGATGAGGGTGAGAAAGGAAAGGATAAAATAAGAGAGCCTGAAGAATTAGCAAAGAGAGAGAAATAGGAAAAGAATCTAGAGAAACCCCTTAAGACATTGATTGAGGCCAATAAGAAAATGAGGAAGGACATATTGAAACATGCCTTTTTCTCTCAAAGATTGACCAAGCCTAAGAATAAGCTTCTAAATACGGAAATTTATGAAGTTTTCAAGCAAGTCAAGGTCAATATTCTTATCCTTGATGCAATCAAGCAAATACCTTCATATGCCAAGTTCTTGAAGGACTTGTGTACTTTCAAAAGAAGGTTACATGTCAAGAAAACGACCATAACGGATAAGAAGCAAATTGCGATTTTTTAATGTAAAGTCACTCTAAAATTCAAAGACCCCGGATGCTCTACTATTTCTTATACTATAGAGGGAACCAAGATAGATTGAGCCATTTTAGATCTAGGGTCTAGTGTCAACCTCCCACCTTTTTCAGTGTATAAAAAGCTTGACCTAGGAGAGTTAAGACCTACCCTTGTGAGCCTATAATTGGCGGACAGATCTATTAAGATTCCTAAGGGTATCATCGAGGATGTTCTCATCCAAGTTGATCATTTCTACTTCCCGATTGACTTTAACGTCCTAGGTACGTAACCTGTTGAGAGTTACATGGCTCACAACCAAATTTTTGTCATTCTAAGATGCCCTTTCAAAGCTACTTTGAATGCCATTATTCATTGTAGGAATGGGTTAGTAAAGTTATCTTTTGGTGACATCACTTTTGAGATGAACATTTTCTCGGTTGTCAAATAACAAGGTGAATGTAAGGACATTAGGGAAGTAGATTTGATAGAATCCATTGTTCAAGACCATTTTGATAATGAGTATTTTGAGGATTCTTTAGAAAAACCCCTTGTGAGAAGTGAGCCTCATGACTCACTTGATGATAATATCATGGTTTTGGGATAGTCTTCTAGTCTAGGGTTAGAGAGTGTCCAATTTATGCAAAATGGGTCAATAGATCCCTTCATTTAAACATCTACACCTTAGTGCCACCAAGCCAATTCCCTCAGAAAAGAAGCCTCCCATTTCGAATAGAAACCATTGCCTTCTACCTTGAAGTATGCCTATTTAGGAGAGGGAAAATCATATCCCGTAGTGATTTCCTCTAGCTTATCTTCAAGCCAAGAGGAGGGATTGATAGCTTTACTTAAGAATCATATGAGAGCTCTAAGGTGGACCATAGTCGACCTTCTTCAGATTAGCCCTCTTATGTGCACACATAAAATTTTTCTAGAAGAAAAGGCTAAATCCATCAGCCAATTGCAAAGGCGTTTAAACCCTAACATGAAAGAGGTGGTGAAAGGTAAGGTGCTTAAACTTCTTGATGCGGGTATCATATATCTCATCTCTGATTCTAAATGGGTTAGTTCAACCCAAGTGGTACCTTAAAAGTCAGGTGTCATGGTAGTCAAGAATGAGAAGAATAAACTAGTTCTATTTCATTAGACTTTGTTGAATGACAAGCAATGTCATTTGAAGGCATAATCCCATAACAATTATCTGAAATATACAAACCATAAATGACACAAATACCCTTTTATTTAAAATGGAACATTTAGATTTTAAAAACAAAACTTGGTATTTGCTATCACACATTTGACTTATCCAACTGAGGAATGACATGAGCAACAATTGTGCATTTTCCAATGACCTAAGAAGTGCTCCCGTCACCAAAAGTGACACTACCACCATCAAAATTCTCAAGTGAAGTAAACAAGAACTTGTTGCCACACATATACCTTGAGCAACCACTATCAAGGTACCACTTGTTGGAGTCATGAGCTTTCAATACTTTGTGTGCAACATAGCAATTCAAGTCATGTTTTCTAACCCACAAAGATTTTGTTCTTGACTTAACATTTTTCTCAAAAACCTTGGGTTGAGAGTATTGAGCTTGATTATCAAAATGATCTTGTTTGAAATTCCTTTTAGAGAAATATCTTATTGTTGGCTAATAATTCTGAAAAGAATTTTAAAAATTTGGATATGATTGGTGATAATTATCAGCCAAAACTTGAAAACGATTGTTGTAAAATCCATTTTGATACATAAGTTCATATTGAACTCTCATTCTTGGGGCAGTAATCCTTTTAAAAACATTTGACCTAATATGTCCTCTAATACTACAATGATAACATATGGGTACAAATGAATCATGAAAAGTTGAATATTTACCTAATAGGGCATTGCATCTACCCTTGGTTGACTCAACTTGCGCTTTTACAGTCGATGCCTTGGTGTTCATCAATTATTCAAAAACTTCTCATTTGAGGTTGGCTTTGATTCATTGACTGCATTAGATGACGAAGGTGCATCTCCAAATTCTATGTCACTTCTATCATGTGTGTTCTTCTAGATGCTAAGCATATGCTGTAACTTTCCAGTCACTCCCATTTAACGCTTGAAAGTTGCATTTACATTAGCTAGCTCTTTCTCAAGACACCTCACTTTTTCTTCCAATTGCTTTTTGGAATCATTACTTTCTTGCAGCTCTTTTTCAGTCTCCCTAGCTTGTTTGAGATGTTCTCTTTTTCGGTTTGAAACTAATTCAATTTGATGGAGACTTCAACTACTTCTTGCTCGAGCATATGTCTCTATTTTTTAATGGTTTTGTACTTGACTATCACATCAACTTGTAGTATTTAAGCTTTATGCATTCACCATACATTTCCTTGTATGTTTGATGAATATCCGAGTTTTCATTTTCAGAATCACTTGATTTATCCTCTCTATCATGTTCAATGTTAGCTTCTAAAACATCATCGACTGAAACCTGAGAAGAAGAAGGGGATTTAGTAAATTCATGCACAAATGAAATAAAAACTATAAAATTACAAATTTCTTTCGCAGAAGAAGATTTCTCAAACTTGTCTGAGATAGTGTCATCCCAAGTGAGAGTCATCAATCTGTTCTTTTTCTTTTTCTTGTTTGGGCATTCTTGGATAGTGTGACCAAAGCCTTGACATTCATAACATTGAATGGATCTAGACTGCTAAAACTTGGAGGCCTTTTTATCATAGATTTGGATTGGCTTTGGTTTGGTCTCCATCTTACCTTGGTTTTTCTTACTAGGCATAGGGCCATTATTCTTCCTATTTTTAAAGAACTTTCTAAACTTTTTAGCAAACAAGGCCATCTTAGCTTAGTCAAACTCATATTCTTCCTCACTGGTATTCTCAAGGTCTTCCTTAACGGACTTTAGGGCCATGCTCTTGTTTGTCCTTTTGTTTTGTTTCAAATTCACTTCATAGGTTTGAAGTAAGTCAACAAGCTCCTCAATTTTGAGAGCATCAATATCCTTACTCTCTTCAATAATAATAAATTTGGGTTAAAACCGTTCTGGAAGAGATCTCAAAATTTCTCTGACAATTTTACAGTCGGCAATTTTCTCTCCAAGATTATAGCTGGAATTTACTATGTCACTCAATTTGATATAAAAAGCATCAAATGTTTCATTATCTTCCATTCGGAGAGTTTCAAACACAGTTATCAACCTTTGAAGTTTTGAAACTTTAACGACACCAGTGCATTCATGAGTGACCTCTAGTATATACCAAGCTTCTTTGGCAATTTCACAATTTGAAATGCAATAAAACTCTTCAAGTGTGACACTGTTAAAGATGGCATTCATTGCCTTTCTCTTCCAACCACTCTCTTCCAACTCGGTTCTATCCCATTCAGAAATAAGTTTGAGGAACTCAGCATTTCCAACAAGTTCAGTTGGAGGAGTCCAACCTTGTAGTACACTAACCCAAACTTTTTCATCGATGGATTTCAGAAAAGCACGCATCCTAGCTTTCCAATAAAGAAAATTTGAGCCATCAAACAAAGGAGGTCGCATGGTCAAACCACCCTCTTTAGCACCATTCATGTTACAAGACCACTTTCAGGACCTCACTAGCTTTAACTATTGCATCTTCATCATCTCCCCCTAACTTTTGATGGGACCTCATGCATGAAGCAATTCACGCACTCTTTGTTTGGCCCTTACTACATGCCAGCCATTGACTAAGGTAATTATATCTATATGTAGGGACCTAACCAGAATTTCATCTTTGGGAGGCTAAAATATTTGAAAAAAAAACAGACCAAATGATGTAAATTGTTGTATTTCTCTAGGTTTATGAATGATAATACACTAACATGAAGTACTAAATTAAGGCACAAATGATAAAGTTAGTATCTATTCAACTTTCACATAATATGAAAAAAAAAAAAAAAGAAAACGAAAAATTAGACGTACTGTAATAGCGGTTTCTTGATACACCAGAGGATATATTACAAGGAAGAAGCATTACAATGGGTTCACAATTGGAGAAGCCCATCAACAAAAAGCCTACAGCAACAAAGGCCAGATACATAGAAATGATAAACAAGGGGCTAAAACTAAAGTAGAAGGGGTGCAATTTTCTAGGGGTTTTTGTCAAAAGTAGAGGGGTCATGACCCAAATGAAAATGACATAAAAAAAAAAGCTATTTTAACATAAATCTTGTATAAAAAGCTCTTTATAATTTTGAAAATAATAACTATCATGATTGATATTTTATTTTTAAATTAATAGTTCTCATTTAACCATATTATTTAATAATAAATTTTGTATAATTTTTTTATTTGTATAGCGTTACTCAAACAAAGAATACTTGGGCTCCATACACCGCCTCCTTGTTTCCTAACTAGTCCCTGCAGATGTGCATGTCATGTACATATATCTAGCGGGATGCATACCGAAACACCTATATATATTTATATGTACAAGCATTTGCATTTAAATCTAATCGGGACCATATACTCCTATCCCTATCAACAGCAGGGGAGGGACCAATAATAATATCTAGCATCTCTCTAATGATAATGCGGCCATAACAAATTGCCCATATAACTGTTCGTTATGTTTGAATCTACCATTCGTTGAGAAAAAGGAAATTTGTTTTTTTTTTTTTTATGGTTTGTCAAACCAAAAACATAATATTCTTGAGAAATGCCTTCTCCTTTTTCTCAAGTCGACCAGACAATCGCGGAGAATGGTGTATCTCTCGCATTTCTTTAATTTATTTTCCCTCAATAGACTATATAAACAAACAAAGCCTAATTTGAACGGAAGAGTGATTATCAGATACGAACTTTGTTTCTTACTAAGTTTTAGAAGTACTGAATTGGACTTGCATCTTGAGTAGACAGACTTATTTTATTATAAATAAAATGCAAGTGGGTGCTCTTGAGAAGAATTAAGAAGTAATATACATCTAGAGACTAGAAAGCATCTACATATACCTCAGAGAGATCTACAGAGTTAAGCATCTATATCAAGAATTAAGCATCTGCATACTTCCCATACACCTCAGAGAGATTATATGTTGTGAGAGTTTATTTAGAAGAATCTCTGAGTATTAGTTCTTCATTACCCTGAATAAGAAGTCCCCAAGTGTTTTGAGCTGTTTATTTTTGTTGTTTACTTGTCTTGTTTTATGATAAGCATTTCTATGAATTCCTAGGGGAAAAGGGCTGTTGCTGGAGAAATATTTAGAAGTTTCAGTTTCTCAAACATGGCTGCAAAACCTCATGTCACACATAATATAATGTTCATTACCTCCAAGTTTCCTAGCTTGACCCTACACAACAATAATAGATGCGTGTATACATGGACAAGATTACATATACATATACCTAGCTAGATGCATACCCATACATATATATACACACACACATATATATTTGGTTGGATACTCAGTCAATGGTGCGTGGGCCAATTTATGTGCATTTCGAGTAATACTCTTTCCAATCTAGTAAAAACTGTTCACAAAAAATAAATCTCTTGTGACCTGACCGAAATTGAGTTGTTAAATTTTAAATTCAATACGCATGTGTTTATAGCTCATCTCTATTTTCACTGGACTACTTTCGGGTTAACCTATCTAGCTATACGTAGAGGCATTTGCATATGAATTTAATGGGACCATATTCTCTTTACAGTGACAAGTATGATTTCTCTAATTAGTGAGGTGGTTTGGGATGTGAGAAATCAAGGAATAACAAGTTTGTTAACAAAAATTTTTTAGTAATAATTTATTAGGTTAAGCTATTTGCTAATTACAGTTGGTACATTAAATTTGATACATTAAGATAAGAACTTATTATTGTTGCATTAATTACTGCCAATTTTTTGAAAATAAGCTTGCTATGCAACCATATCACTGGTTCTTCGTAGTTGCCGAGTAAAAGATAAAAATGGAACAAATTTTGTGCACTTTGAAGGGTGAAATGCGAAGTTGGTATTAGCATGGTACTTTGGTTCATAGTACATTCATAATAATAATACCTAATCAAACTAGTCTCACTACACATCAAACCTCGAGTCCCATATAACTGTTTGCTATGTTTGAAAATATAATTTGTTGAAAGAAAAGAAGTGAATTTACTTGTATTTATTTTTTTATGTAGCCAAATAATAATAATAATTTTTTTGGGAAACGCGTTCTCATTTTTCTCAACTCAACGAAATAAATGAAGAGGATTTAGTTTCTCTCCTTTATTTTCCCTTCCCTCAACAAATTGTAGGAACAAATAAAGAATAGAAAAACAAGTATAATTTTCTCTTGGACTCGCATACTTTTTTTTTCTTTTCTTCAGGGTATTTAATTTGATTGAAGTAAATCAGGGACAAAGTATTGCCATCTTGAAGGCATATTAGTGAAGAAGAGACCCCATAGCCCAAATACGAATAAAAGGTTCCACTCATGTGAAACGAAATGTTGCACATGTTAGATGCAACTATTTTAAACATGGATTTAGTCTCATAAATTATCAAATTAATAGGTCCAGAACACTACGTCATTGTGATAACGTAATGTACCCAATTTATTAAAAATAAACACGTTATATATTTTTTTCAACTCAACTACATAGATAACAAATATATTCATATTAAGAAAACTATTGCTTTTCTTATTCTAAAAAATTAAGTCAATTAACATATTTATAATTTTATTATTCTAAAAAAAATGAATCAATTAACATAAAAATAGGAACATATATTTGCTTTTAATAGATCTGATATACCATATCATTATATTAACTTGTGTTACATATCTATTAAATAATTTGTCCATTCTTGGATACCATCAATCGTGAGCTAATTCCTTGTTTTTCTTGCAAACAAGCTCTGGTGGTATGTTTGGTAGGAGGGAAAAGTAGATAAGAGAAGGAAAACTTTTAAAAAATTATCTTTTCTCTTGTTTGGAGACTATCATTGAGCTTCCTTGTTTTTTCTTTTTTTTTTTTTTCTTCTCAGAATTAAGTGCTCCAAGTCTTCAGAGTGGAGAGTGGAGACAAGGTGGGTCAGTCACGTTTATTATGTCAATTTAATGTCTTAGGCAGAGCACATGAAACCTTTGCCCTTGTTTTTTAGACAGAGTCCAAAGAATATAGCTTACCAACGTCAGAAAGGAAATCAGAAAATGATACGGTAAATGCAACCGTGAAACGTAGTTAAAAAAAAGTGTGCGTGAGTAATTAATGGTTATTATATATTTATAAAGATTTAATTTTTTTGTGGGTCATACTTGAATTATGTTGTAAAAAAAACGTGGTTAAAAAAAAGGTGATATAAAATTAAATATAATATTTATAAAAAACATATTATAAATTTTAAAATAAAAATATAAAGTATTTGAATATTTTCATAATAAAAATATTAATATGACACAATATCTCTAAAAACTTATTACAACAATATATACTATATATATTATAGCAATAGGTTGTTAAGTCTTTGACTACAAGACTCAATTCAATTTTCTTAGTTTTTTTATTTTTTAAATTACTAATATTACATATGTCATAGTAGCATTGACTTAACCATAAAATATAAAAACTTTTACTTTCTATTAAGGATTAGTAAATCTTTATTAAAACTAAGGTAATCTTATGTTACTTTAGAAAGTTTTACCTAAAATTCAAAAATGTTAAAATTTTTATTTTCATATTTCCTTATATTTCTCTATTACAATTTTATAAAGTTTTTTGTTAAATTAAGAAGGACATTAGTATTGTTATTTTCAGATTCCTTAAAATTTTCTCTTATAATTTTAGAAATCTATTCCTTAAAATTCAAACTATCAAATTCTAATTAAATTTTTTTAATTTTTCTTTTTAGAAGTACAAATACCAATAAATCTATAGTATAAAATTTTGAAATTGTTACAAGGCCATTGAGATTAAAACTTTCAATTCTTTATTTTCACTTTTTAATTTTAAATTATCATATCAAAATTTAGACAAAAATTTATTAAACACTACCATAAATGTCCCTATTTCAAAATGTCTAATTTTGTGGCTCCAAATTATGACTAGATAAATGAACTATTTAAAAATTTAAAAAAAAAAACTATTCCTAAAATTTTATTTTTCAATCTTAGTATCTTACCTCCTTGGATTTCATGCCCTCAACTATATGAACTTTAATTTTGATCAATCAACAACAAAAATAATTCTAAAGTTTCTCTCCCCTAATTTTCCATAAATTATCAGTTATTCATATTACAGCTATCTGTCTATACAATTAATCATAGATATCGAATAATAATTAATTATGACGTCTTTGAAGCTAAAAGTCCTAATTTAACTTTTGAACTTATTGGATTATCTTTAAAAAAAATTATATTGACTTTTGAATAATATGACAAGTTTATCAAAATTCTTTTAGATATGCTCTTTCCAGAAATGTTTAATAAAAATAAAAGTAATTTAAGTTCCTATGATAGGAAAAACACATGTCACAAATTTATTAATCATTAATCATTTATTCATTCAGTTTGAAATACTCATCAATCAAATCTCTTCAAATATGTTTAAAAACAATAATTAAAATAAATAACAATTTTGGCAAGCCCCAATGAAATTTAAGTTATAAAATTTATTTCTTTTCAATTAAAGAGTAATTCATATACTTTAAAGTATTTAAAAGTGAAAAAAATTTCTAGCATTAGTGACTGAAATGACTCATAGGCTAATTTTTTAATTCTGCATAGGTTAATATGAAACCATTTTTAAAGTTTTCCTTTTTTTATATTTTTAATGCCTTCAAAATATTATATTTTTTAAAACATTTCATGAAAATAAAACAAAATTTTGGAGTCTGCTATAAATAATAAGGAAATAAAAAGTATTCCAAGTATTAATTATGTGACTCTAATATAATTTTATTTTTTAGTGAACTTTGCAGTAAATAGTACAGTCATATTGAGAAGAACTTTTTATAATATATATGCACAGAGTTTGGCTAAATTTTATTACCAACAATCCTAACGAGCCTCATTTATTATTTTCTTTTTCTTTTGTTGTTATTTAATTAAACTATGCCTTATGTATGCTTTTTGCATAAAATTTAATTAATATTAAGTTAGATATTTAGCATTATTTAGTTCAGTCAAACTTAAAAGTAATATAAACATTAATGATAAGTCACATTTCTCTCACTTAAAGTTCAAATTATTTCTCAATAAATTTGTAGCTTTATGTGATAATGGTGAGTTTAAGAATATAAAATTTATTCTTTATTTTTATAAGTGTTTTATTTTTAAATTTTATTTTTTATGTTCCGTGCATAGCACGAGTTCATTACTAGTTATATATTATTAAAAATAAAATTTGAGTATAAAAGATACTAAAAATGATGAGAAGTTTGTATGGACTTTCCACATTATGTTTTATGAGTTTTCAACAAATTTTTTTAAATGATGTTAGAATTTTTTAAACATGGTCAAAACATTTTATATATTAAAAAAATTAAAATTTCATTAAGGTTCTGTATCCGTCTGAAAAATGATTTCGTGAGAAGTGGGTTTCCTCTGTCGAGAAGGGCCACATTCTTCTGTATTTTCTCATCAGCTATGCCCTTTCAGATATCAAGGTTCTCGCTACAACTAGCACATGTTTTATCTTTACAAAGTGAGGGTTTGGATGTGACTTTTTTAACAACTTATAGTTTAAACTCATGTCTTTTTTAGATTGTATTTGGCTTCACACTAAAAATTTTGACTTTTTAAAATTAATTTAAGCTTGAAAAAATCATTTAAAAAGATATAACTTTTTAAAATTAACTTTTAACTTATAACTTATAAGTTATCTGTACAAATGTTCCAAAATTCAGAACTTTTTAACGAAGGAAAATAGAGTTCAATGGTAATGGAGATGTTCGCAGCGATAGGGCAGAAGCTCTGTATGAGCTATCATGGGGAGCAAAGTGGGCTCCAGCGCTGGGAAATGATGGTGATGTATTGGGGTGTAGCTAATTTCATTCAATACAAATTTGGAAATGCCATTGAAATTTTTTTTTTTAGTTAATTAGAGTAATTACAAGAAGGATCAAAGTTGGGAAGAAGATCTTAAAAAGAGACAATTTGAACTCCTAACTTTTTAAAGGAAAGTCAAAAACTCTAACCAATTAAACTAGCTCAATTAATTGAAATGCCATTGGATAGTGGGAACTTATTTTCAGGTCATAGGTCATACAATTGTGATAGAACAATTTGGACATGGACAAATAATTGCAAAGATAATAACATAATATTTATCATGATTTTTAATTAAAATATATATACATATATATATCATTGCCATACACTAAGCTTGTGTGTTGATCAATGATTTGGTGATAAAAAAAAATTAAAAATTTATTCTCTTTTTCATCACATTTTTTATTCTCTTTATTTTTTCTTTAATAAATCAAGATTCAAAACACAACATAAAGTTATAAAAAATTATTTTTTTGATGTATTATTTTTAATAAAAAATTATATTCATATAACTTGAGATGTCTCATAAAGTAAACAAAAAGTGTCGTGTTTATTGTAAGAAAGCATTTTGAGCAACTTTTGTTTTTTCTTTTTTTAAAGTTTAAGTCTCTAGAAACTTGTGCACATGAAAATTAAAAAATTAATTCTGGAGTGCCTTTATTTATTTATTTTATTGTGCTATGAAAATAAAACAAAGAAGAATGTTACATAGGAGGTTCCAACCACGTGTAAAACTAGTTTGGGCACCTTTGGTGTACTTGCTAATTAGGCAGATGTTTAGAGTGAGCTGAGTGGCCTTGGGAGATGTTTGAGTACCTTATCTGCACTACTTTATAATGTACCCAAAAAAAAACTAGCGTGCTTCTAGCTTGGACGTAAGGTATTCCATCAAAACCAACTGATGGTTCTGGTCAACTCCCAAATTAGCCAGAATGTTCGCACACTTGTTTTCCTCTTTCAATGTGTTTGATGAAGCAGCTATATTTTTGGATAAAGAATCTGGAGTCCTCCGCCAGTGCTCTATTAGAAAGATTTGCATAGGTCCTTCCTTGATGAGCCTCATTGTCAATTCTAAATCTCTCTAAATGTAGACGTTGCTGTGTCTTTTTTCCAATATTTTGTTTAGCCTTGGTATGTGCCTCGTATCTCAGCTTCTAGGTTAATGCAATTTTCTCGTTTTTCGAAGTAGCCTTGGCTGGTAGGCTAATGCATCTGGTAGGCTAGTGCAATATTTTGTTAAGCCTTTGTATATGTTCCATATCTCAGCTTCTTTCTTTCCGTTGGAACAAAAAAAATATCTCAGCTTCTAGGCTAATACATCTAAGTCTTATCCCCTCCAATACTATCAAAAATTGACTTATAACTCTTTGTAAAAGAGTTTATCAGGTTGTCTGTCGATACAATTTTAGTAACCACCACATCACCTCCGTATACTATGTTTAGTAAAAAATGATACTTATGCTCAATATATTTTGCCCTCTTGTGGGTCTTAAGTTTCTTCGAATTAACAACCGTCCCACTATTATCACAATAAAGTATAATAGGCGATTATACTGAATATACTTCTCCTAAATTCAACATAAAGTTCTAAAGCTAAATGGTCTCCTTGACTGCCTCAGAAGCTATCACATATTCGGCTTCTATGGTGGAATCAATAATACATGATTGCTTGATACTTCTCCAACTAATGACTTCACCTCGTAAGGTAAACATATTTCTCGAGGTCGATTTTTTAGAATCCTTATCTGACTGAAAATCTCAATTTGTGTACCTAATGGGTACTAGACCATCTGCCTATAAACCAACATACAATCCCTAGTCATTTTCTGGTACTTGATTATATTATTTATCACAGTATAGTGTTTCCGTCTTAGATTCGACTGATATCTGATGACTATGCCTACGGAAAAATAGATGTCAAGTTTAGTGTATAGTATAGCATACATGAGGCTTTTCACTGCTGATACATAAAGAATCGCTTTCATGTTTTTTTACCTCAATCAGTGTCCTAGGACACTAATTCTTGGTTAGAGAGATTTCATGGCTAAAAGGGAGGAACCCTTTCATGAAATCATGCATGCTAAAATGAGTAAGAATTGTATCGATATAAATAGTTTGAGATAAGCCCAACATCATTTGCTTGCGATCTCGCAAAAGTTTAATCCCAAGAATGTGACCGGTTTCTCCTAAATCTTTCATATCGAACTGTTCGAATAACTATACCTTAACTGAAGATAACACTCTCACATTATTTTCGATGAACAAGATATCATTTTTGTACAACACTAAGAACACAACTATGTTTTCATTATGTTTCTTGTACACACACAACTCATCAATCCATTAATCAAAACCATAAAACTTAATAGCCTAGTTAAAACGAGTGCTACAAGACTTAGACGTCTGCTTAAGTCTATAAATGGACTTCTTAAATTTGCACATCATGTGATCTTGACTTTTTGCTATGAAATCTGAATCATGTAGATGCATTCATCAAAGCTTCTATAAATGAAAACTATATTGATATCCATTTGTCAAATTTTATAATCGAAATGAACCACAATTGATAAGAGAGTCTGGATAGATTTTAGCATGACTACTGACCAAAAGGTCTTGCTATAGTTGATTCCCTCTTTCTGAGTGAACCCTTTCACAACAAGCCTAACATTGAAGGTTTTCACTTTCACGTTTGCTCATCTCTTCTTTTTATAGGCCTACTTACATTCTATGGGTCTTATCCATTCGGCTGGTTCTACAAGATCCTAGACTTGATGAGAGTACATATATTCAATCTCTGATTTCATAACTTTTTTCTAAAGTTCAACATTTTTATCTTGAAATATTTCATTGTAATTTATGGATTCAGCATCCAGTTTATCAGAGATCCTGTCATAAGACACTTCCAAGAACATATACTGATCAAGGTGATGCACAATCCTTCCACTACGATGAGGCACAATATATGTCTGTGTATTACAAGTGAATTGTTCTACTGATTCTAATTCTTATGCACCATCATCATGTTCTGATTATGGAACCGACGTGTTGATGGTATTTTCACTCGATGATTCAGTGAGGTCACCTAAATCCACAAACTATTAAAAAAAGAAATTCACTAAGCTTAAAATTTTATTTCATAAAGTGTTTGAACCCCTAAACACAAATATTGAACCTAGTGTTATCATCTATACAGACAAGTGTTTGAAACTTTGAAGTGGAGAATGAATTAGAAAGAACTTTTTCGATATTGAAATTCACAAAAAAACAAAAACGTTTGCATAATCAAGTAAAAAATTAATGGATGAATAATTGTGTGGTTACAAAGATAATGTATTTGATAACATTAATAATAAATTTATTATGCAACAATTTTAAAATGTAGGCCTCGTTTGGTAACGTTTACTGTTTTTGTTTTTTGTTTTTTTTTCAAAAAAAATAAAAAACGGTGTTTGTTTAAATTTTTTTTTTAGTTTTTTACAAAATTCAAAAAAAGAAAACTAAAAACACTAAAAAGAGTGTATTTTCTCTTACAAAAACATTGGTTTAGTATTATTAGCACAACGAGAACCTATAAATGCTCATCATCAAACCACAAAAAACACACAGTAAAAATACAAAATAAAAACACACAGTAAAAAACAAAAATTGACAGCGTTACCAAACGGATCCGTAAAATCTCGTCCAGATCAATTGCAAATTTATTTGCATTTCTTTTTTGTAAAATAATAGAATCACTATATAAATATTTTTTTTATGGTTTAAGAAGTTTATATTAGTTCGTTAATTTATTAGAAATAAGCAACGCATATCGTCAGTCTAAATTTTTTAATTTGTGGAATATATGTTCTTGAATGACACTACTGAACGAAATTTCTGGAGTCGCGTGTAACAAGTCTAATGTAATAAACAATTGGACGGCTGAGATGGAATCAATTGTTATCCAAGGGCAACCAATGGGGTGTGCATGGTGTGCTCCTTTTTGAGGGTGCGCACTACAGACTTTTCTCCTCTTCTGATTTCTCTCAACCACCGACACACAATTTGGCCCTACGAAGTTCAGAACTTTTTACAAAGGAAAAATAGATGTCAATTGTAATGGGATGGTCGCAGTGGTGGGGCCGAAGTTCTATATGTGCTATCCAGCCATGCCAAGTGGGCCCCAACGCTGACAAATATGATGATGTGTCAGTGTTTATCTAATTTCATTCAATACAAATTGAAATGCCATTGAATGGCAGGAACCCATTTTCAGGTCGCGGGTCATACAATGGCTAATTGCATGATCACACAATTGTGAAAGCAACAATTGGAAATGGACTAATGAATAAATGCAAAGATTAAAAAAAAACAAAAACATCCGTCAAGATTACTTTTAATTACCCAAAATATATATATCATTGCTATGCAAATTTGTGGACTTTGGGACTGGTTGACCCTACTAAAATTTTTAAAAATTATTTATCCAATGTAATAATTTTAATAAAATTTAATATTTATATAATTTGATCTTGGTGAGATGTCTCACAATTTAAATAACGAGATCTTTCGAAAAGGAAAACATTCTGAACAGCTTGTTAAAAAAAAAAGTTCAAATTTCGACAAACTTATGGATGTGAATAATTAAAATTTTACATCTTATTATTTTATTTTTTTGGTGCTATGAAAATAAAATAAAGAAGAACATTAAGGCCTCTCTCAACGTGTATTTGATGAAGCAACCACATCTTTGAATAAGAAACTGAAGTCATCCACCAGTGCTTTGCATAGGTCCATCGTTGATGAGCCTCATTACCAATTTTTAATCTGTCCAAATCTCGAGATTATTGTTAAGCCCTTGTACATGTCCCATATCTCAACTTCTAAGCTAGTGTAATTTTTCTATTTTTCGAAGTAGCCTTGAACCCACATCCCTCTATAATCTCTGAATAAGCCTCCAAATCTTCTTGGATTTAGGATTTTCCTCCAGCACAGCTATCGGTGTTTAGTTTATTTTCTCAAAATAATTGTTTTTTTAAAATTTTTTTTTTAAATAATCAAATTCAAAAAGTTATTCTTATAATAAGGTAAAATGTAATCTTGAATTGTATTTTTTGAAAAAATGCAATTCAAGATTACGTTTTCTGCTTAAAAGCGAGAAAAAATAAAGGTGACAACTTGCATTTTGTAAGAAAACGCAAGTGTTTTCTTCCCTTATTTTTTTTTTTGTTTTTTAGCCTGACTAGAAAACGCAATTTTGGGTTACGTTTTCAGAGCGTTTTACCTTGTTTTAAGAATAACCTTCTGTATTTGATTATTTTGAAAAAAAACTTTTAAAAAACAATTATTTTGGAAAAAAAAACCCTTTATTTTACCTATATTAGGAAAGTTCTACTTTTATCAGTCTAGGGATTGTAACACCATTATCAACTGGGACTTTGGTAGCTTCTGTGATAGCTTTGTCACAGTAAATTATCACGGTAAATTGTCAATGTTGTCAAAAACCTTCTTGTGTATCAATGTCTTCAGTGTATGAGTTCCACCTAGAGCATGAGGAAACAAAGAAGACCCCATTGTGAGAGCCTGATCAGTGAGAGGTATTAGCATATATATATATATATATATATAACATAGTTGGGAAGCTGGATTTTATGAATACCCTCCATAACCTGAGGGGAGAAAATGCCATCTATAGACCCGTCTAGAAACATGCACAGAGCCAAACTCCAATCAAGCGGGTAAATAATCACTACACCCAGCGGACTCGGGATTTCGGTTAAAGGGTTGAGAATATTTTCTTTTATTTTTTTATTTTTGGTGAAAGGAGGGTTAAAGGAAATTTTTTTAATTTTTGAAGAATCAAAACATTTTATAGTATTATAAATATTCAAAAATCTATAGAGGTTAAGTAAAATTTAAAAGTTTTCGAAGGGTCAATACATGTATTGTATCTTAAATATTTAAAAATCTACCAGAATAAAGTGGAATTTTAAAATTTAAAGAGACTAATACACTATTATATTTTAGATATTCAAAATTTTATAAGATAAAAATCTACACCAAACATCCCCTTAAAGAAGAAGTTCGGAAAAAAACTATATACAACTTAAGAAAGAAAAACACTCAATATGGACAAAACAAACACGCCCAAGATCTTAAGCTTTTTGACAAACGAGATATCTTAAATCTAAAAACACACGTACGCACACAACCAAACCACAACCATGTGTTTGCTTTGTGTCCTCAACGATGTCAGCAACCTTGGTTTGGTCCATTGTATGGGACCCAGGCACAAAGTAGCAAAAGCTGTCTCCGTACCCTCGATCATTTTAAGAGAAATTGTTCAGTGCGCTTGTAACGCCAAGTATCATTGCACCTTCTCTCACATAAGAGTGGGTCTCTCACCTATTATGTAAGGTATTTTATTTTACCTGGTAAAAGAACTTCACTTTTACGTAAGGAGTGGAGTAAGAATAATATTGTACTCTAAAAATATTGAATAATTTTGTATTCTATAGATGTGTCTTCAATAAAGTAATATTATACATAAATTAATTTTTTAATTTATTTTTTTACTCACAAAATACAATACAGTGAGATTCACATTAATAAATATATTTAAATCTCATTCACTTTATGCTTTGTAATTAAAAAATTTGATTAAAAATTAATTTATGCATAACATTTTCCTCTTAAAAAAATCATGTTAGAAAATAGTTTATGCCAGTCATCCATTTAGTGCATTTAGGCCTCGTTTGCTTGACGGAATTAAAGTGGACTGGATAGCATTGGACTAAGCAGGACTGGACTGCACTGGATTGGACTAGACTAACAGTCTCATATAGTCCCATTTGATCTTTATATGAAACAAACATGAGATAAAACCAGAAGTTATCCTTATGCCTCACAAATATGATTTAATATATAATAAAAAACACTATATTAATAACAAATAATATTGTCTTAATATATTATTGGGTACAAGATATATGTATGTACAAATTTAATATATATATATGTATTATCAATATAACATTCATATATACATATATATACAAATTTGATATTAACATATAACATATATTATATTACTAATTTAATACTAATTACACTATATTAATATATATATATAATTATGATATTAATATAAGCTAATATACATGAATAATATATTAACACATATATATTATATTATACAATATTATGTTATACTATATTATATTATATTGTTATACATAATATAAAAAATAATATATGCAAATTTAGGTAAATGATATTTTGATCTTTACACTATATTAATAATAAATAACATTGTTTTTAATATATTAACAGGTACAAAATATATATTACACACACACACACACACACATATATATATATGATATTAACAGATAACATATATTATATTACTAATTTAATACTAATTTACACTATATTAATATATGTATACTTATTATATTAATATAAAGCTAATATACATGAATAATATATTAACACATATAAATTATATTATAAAATATTATGTTATATTATATTATATTATTATACATAATATAAAATAATATTTTACAAGTTTAAGTAAATGATATTTTGGTCATTACTCACACACAACTAGTCCCGAAACTATCTGTTCCACCTCCATCCCTGAAACTAAATAAGCCTAAATAATTTCACATATGTGGGACTAATAGTCCGATTTGGACTATTAGTTCGACTATTTTTTTGTAATCAAACGTGGAATTAAATAGGACTATTAGTCCAGTCCTGTTTAGTCCCGCCAAGCAAACGAGGCAGTCACCAAATTACAACAATCTTCTTAGTTTATTGGGTCTTGTGTGCGTTGTTCTATCCAAGAAAATGTTTTAATCAATTGTCTTTTCAACATCTTTTCATATTTTATTTAAAAAAATACTATATGTAATTTTTTTTTAATTATTTTTCTTACTCATACATATAAAAGTAAATAAGTCCCATACTAAGGGGTGTTTGGATTGTTTTTAAAAAAAAATTATAATTCATAGATTTAAGTTAATTTTAAAAATTTACTCATTTAAATGGCTTTTTCAAGTTTAAGTTATGTCTAAAAAATTACTTTTTTTCAGTAAGAGCCAAATACAGTTTAAAAAAGTTATAAGTTTAAGTCATAAACTATTAAAAAAATCACCATCTAAATACCCCTAGGTCACCAATTTGCAATTCGTGTACAGGAATAGGTGCTCGAGATTGTCATTTGTAAAAATATATCGAGAGCAGAAGTGTCTCTAAAATTCAAGTATACATACATAATAATATATTTAAATACAAACGTGTAGAAAAATACATATTTTTAAATTTTTGTATGCATCAATTTCTTTAAAAAAACTATGTTTATGAAATTTAAAATAAATAAAAATAGTAATCTTTTTACTAAATTACAAAAGTTTTTATGCAAAATTTTAATATAAGATGTATTGTTATGTGTTTTAATACAATAACAGTACATGTGACAATCAATTATTGATCCAAATTAAAAGTCGATGATTTAATCATTGGAGTTCGCAGATTTAACAGGGATTAGCTCTTAATTCGTTAATTCGAAGAGTAGAGCACAGTTCGTCCACCTAATTTCAAGGATTGTATAACTTTAATACCATATGAATTTATTAATGGGAGTCTCATAATTTTGTGTCTCAAAATAAAAAATATATAATTGTGAAATAGAATTATGTATAATATTACTCTTTTTATTTTTTTCTCAATTCTCTTCATGAATTGACCACGGACAAAAATTGAATACTTCCCGTAGCAAATGAATTGGAAAAAGGTTTTGGAAAAAGGTTCAGAGTCCGTTTGGTGGAGCTTATTTTGAGTTTTTTTTTTTAAGTTAGTTTAAAAGTCATTTTTTTTTAATTTTTTTTTTTGCTTTTAAAAGTTAAGATAAGAGAAAAAAAATAAAAAAATAAAAAAAAAAAAAACTCAGAAAAATCCTTGTTGGGTAACGTTTTTTTGTTTTGTTTTTCAAAATTTTAAAAAATAATGATTTTTTAATATTCTTTAGTTTTAGTTATTTATAAAATTTTGAAAAAAAAATAAAAAAAACACTAAAATGGATATAACAGTAATCTACAAATATTTGTTATCAGACCATAAGAAATAAAAAAAAATAAACAGTAAAATTACACAATAAAAAATAAAAATTAACAACGTTATCAAATAAGACTTTTTAGTTTTTTTGTTTAAAAACTAAAAAACAAATCTGCAAAAACTTGATAAAAAAAACCTTCCTAAACGAGCCCTCAATCAAACTCAAGAAAATGGGGCCACCCAATTCACATTTTCCGAATCAAAATCATCTTCATTTTCCGCAAAAGGATCGATTATCTGTCGAATATCCACAAAAGTAGTAGATACTCCCATTTTCCAGCCATCCAACAGCTCAAATTCTGTCAAACATCAAATCAAATGTGACCCGGTCTGAGCAGCAATAGCACAAAAACAGCTCGTTCAGCTTCCTAAAGAGCAGTCCCATCAGCCATGAACTCTCTTTTTACTCCTTTGAGTCGCCATTTTCTGGGGGCGTTTGAAGGAAGAAGTGAAGCCACGATTAGTGGCGAATTCAAAATTTTTTGTTTATGGTGTTATTTAAAAATATAAATTGTATAAATTTAAAATTTTATATTAACAATATTTGTTATCTACTTTTAATAAATTTTTAAACTAATTTGAATTTCTAAAATTATAAATAAAAAATAATTTTCATATAATGATGATGTGACAGTGTTATTATTATAATTAAGAGTTATTATGATAGATGTTTTGTTTTGAAGTAAATGTTCTTATCTAACTATATTATCCTTGTAATAAATTTTGTATAATTTTTTTATTTATATAGTATTATCCAAAGAGAAAATAATTTTAAAAAAAAATCCAAAGAGAACTAGCGGATCAAAATTGGCTCAAGCCCATATCCTCCTCAAATGCAAAAAAAGTCTAATAGTCAGATAATACTAAGCACTCGGTAGTAATTGGTATTAAATAGTGACATATGAATACATCATCAACCTAAGCTAGTGAAGTAATAAAAAAAATTTTAAAAAAAATACTATTTGACAAAATCTGATAAAATATTTTTTTAAAAGTCTATCCACTACTTCACAAATTTAGGTTATTAATGTATTCACAGGTCACATGTAATAATTTAATAAAAATTATTATCGAGTACTTAATGCTATCTAATCACTAAACTATTTCACTTCTAAAAAAATCTTCCTCGACTCTACAAACAGTAACAAAATGTGTGGCTAGCAAAAGGACACCGAGGATTCTCATCGTAGTAAATGGTACTGGTAAGTTAATATCAGAATAAATCATTAAGCAATTCACTGAAAACAAATTCTGAATGTGTCGCCATCACCCAAATTTTTTATAAGATTAAAATTTGTTTAATACTATGTAAATAAAGAAATTCATATAGAATTTATTATTAAAATAATATAATTAAATAAGAGTTATTTATTTTTAAATAAAATATTTATTATGATAATTTTTAATTATAATATTATTACATTATTTTAGTAAATTTTTTATACAAATTTTCTTAAAATTTTTATCGAGTGGAGGTAGACGGGCCAGAGCGTTCCGGTCGTTGCTATGACGGGCGTGTCTCCGTCTTATGATTACTCCTTTTTATCTATAAATAAGCTAACAGCCGCTCATAATAGAGAGGTTTTATTAGAAACATGAGTTTCATGGCTGTTAATTATCTTCTTGCTCCAACTCCTGTTTGCACTTTCACAAGATTTCCGTACCACCGGAGCCACCTCTCCCCGAGAGCATCAGGCGGTGGCCGAGTCTCAAAAACTGTATGGTGCATGACTAGTACTGTGAGCAAACCTGCAGGGGATCAAAACATTGTCCGGCGATCAGGAACCTACAAGCCTCCAGTATGGGAATACGATTATCTTCAGTCACTTAGCAGTGACTACGTGGTAAGTTCTTCGATAGATATATGTATGCATATGTAAAAGATTGTCAAGCAAGAGTTCAACGTCTTTAACGTTTATAAACATATGTAAAAGATTGTATGTAAAAATAGTATTATGTATGTAGGGAGAGGCTTACGAAAGACGGGCAGCTAAGTTGAGGGAAGATGTGAGAATGCTGTTCCAAAAAATGGAGGAGCCATTGGAGAAACTTGAGTTTATAGATACAGTGCAAAGACTTGGAGTATTTTATCACTTTGAGGCTGAAATAAATAGAATCTTGGAGAGCATATACAAGGATAATCTTGATCACAGAATGAATTGGCTCAACAAAGGGGATTTGCATGCTATAGCTCTCGAATTCAGACTCTTGAGGCAACAAGGGTACAATGTCTCTCATGGTACTATATAATTTCTTAAACAAAGTTTTTCTACTTCGAGGAAAACAGAAAATATCAATAATAATAATATAAATATTTGCCTATATCTATTATCCATTTTAAAATGTCCAATACAAATTTTTTACAAATTTAAAACAGTCCAAATAACATAGCATCCACCTATATTTTCACTTACACATAATGATTTACACTCTTTTTTTCCTTAATTTGTTTAGGATGAGGTAGAAAGAGGTGAAATTCCAAAATCAATCCAACTTTACATGCAAGAAACTGGTGCCTCTGCAGAAGATGCTCGTGAACATATCAAATATTTGATTAGCGAGGCCTGGAAAAAGGTCAATGAAGCTGGACTTGCCGGTTCTCCCTTCAATCGAACTTTTGATGAGATCGCAACGAACCTTGCTAGGGTTGCCCAATTCATGTACCAGCATGGAGATGGCCATGGGCATGAGGTTGGAGGCAAGAACAAAGAGCGTGCGTCTTTGCTACTCGTCGAGCCCATTCCCTTGCATAAACAAATTGAGTGTTTAACTTAAGTTAAACATCTCAAATGGGTCTTTTTGTGTAATGTAATAAATTGGAAAACACTTTCACTACCAAGAGTTCCAAGTACTAAAGTGCAATGGGTTATACCCAAGTTGTGATGTTTGGTGAGAATTAGTGTTCTCTCCAATATCAGAAAGAAAGAAAAAAAAAACAGATATTGTGATGTTGTGTGATAGAAGGAATGGAATACTTTTCTTTTCATATTATGGCGCAGTTTAATTAGAAATTATATTTCACTTCAAGATAAAGTTTAATTTGAAGGATTTTTTCAGGTATTACGATCGGTTTTCACAATACCGGTATCTTGTAATCTCAGCCCTTTGTAAAAAAAATTTTAAAAGAAAAAAGTTGACCATTAATGAGAATATCAAAAGAAATCGAGGTGATTTCGGTAAAAAAAAATTACCACAAATATCACCCTTAATTTTATCATAATATGGTCACATTTTTTGATAATTATTAATAAATTGAATAATAAATCTGCCCAATTTAAATTATGACTACGATAAGTTTAAATGATAAATAGCCTCACAGATCGGGAGATTCTTTGATCTAAAAAAGCATTTTTTTATTTTTGGATTTTTCTATTGAAATTGTTAATAGTTTATAACTTTAATATGATACGGCATAAAGTACCAACCCAAAAAAAAAACAAAGAGACAAAGTTGTCAGAGAAGTGTAATTTGACCACTGACCTTACCAAACAAGGTGTAATCTCACCACTGCCTGACTTGGTGGGCCGACGTAGCATGTGATTTTGGCACTGTGCCTGCGACAAGGAAGCATATTTTGGCAAATTTTGAAGGAAAAAAAACCATATAATAAGGAGAGCAACCATCAGGGCGGACCGTTGCACGGGTGAGTGGTTTCGGCCCCGCTACTGAAATTTAAAAAAAAAAGAAAAAATTTTAAGTTTGACCTAATTAAAAATAGGCTTTACCCGGCCAAACCCAATATCTATTATCCATTTTAAAATTTTTCTTATTTAACCAAGCCCATTTACACATGAAATTAAGAATTGATACGCACCTTTTTTTTGACAACTGTAATGAAAAACGACTATGCAAGAGAAAAAATAACAAATCTGAGACTTGAGACCTCCATGGCTCCATGGATGAACGAGTTTTTTTTTTCCCTGTTCTTTTTCTGCTTTTCTCACTTTGGCCTATTTATATATAAATAATTTTTATATTGTTTGGTTTTTTTCTCACTTTCTCTCATTTATTAATTTATATATAAATAATTTTTATATTGTTTTGATTTAGTGGTTTCCCGATAATCCTTTGACCAAAGGAAACTATTGTAGATAGGTGTATATATAAAAATAGTTTTTGAGAATTAACTAGGTGTTGATTTAAAACATGAGTTCTGTGACAAATCCAAAGAGAAAAGAAATTTAATGAATGAAGGTTCTTTATTTTGTGATAAACATGAAATAATCATCCCGAACATGAATGACTTGTTTGTAGTTCGAGGAAGATCACGATACATCTTCATCATTATTGTGTAGAATTATTTTATACGGTGATAGATATGCAATTTCACGAGTTGAATAATCGTTTTAATGAGTTGAGTACGGAGTTGTTATTATGTATGACATCTTTTGATCAAAGCTATTCGTTGTCTTTCTTTAATAAGAAAAAGTTGTTTCGCGTTACCGAGTTTTATTCTTTTGAATTTTTTTCACTAAGACTTATGGTACTTGATAATCAACTTGAGACTTACTTTCATGATATAAGTTTTAATGATCAATTTTTTTAAAGTGATAGGGAGTGGTGGGCTTACTAAAAAATTAATTGAAATGAATAATGATATTGTCTATCCATCAATATATTTTCTTATAAAGTTGGCATAGATCTTACCGGTTGCAACTGCATCGGTTGAGAAAGCTTTTTCTGCAATGAATATTATTAAGACTTCACTCCATAATCACATGGGAGATGAGTGAATGAATAATTGCTTAGTAACATACATTAAAAGAGACATATTGAACTGACGAAAAATATCTCGCCATAGTCGATCTCCTATTTTTAAGTGAACCCTTTTGCAACAAACCTAGCTTTGAAAGTTTTCACTTTCACGTCTGCTCCTCTCTTTTTCTTATAGATCTACTTGCATTCTATGAGTTTTATTATTTTGGATGGTACTACAAGATCCCAAACTTGATTAGAGTACATAAACTGCATCTCTAATTTTATAACTTTTTTTTTAATGTTATGCATCTTTGTCTTGAAGTGCTTTATTGTAGTTCATAAATTCGACATCTAACTCATCAAAAATCCTACTATAAGACCCTCCCAATAACATATTCCCAATAACATATTCCGGTTAGGTTGACGAACAATCTTCCCACGAGATACAATTTGTGTATGTGTATTGAGTAAATTGTTATTCTGATTCTAATCATTACGCACCATCATCATGTCCTTATTGTAGAACCGACGTATTGATATTATTTGCACTTGATGGTTCAGTGAGGTCACCTGAACCCACTAAAATTATAAATATATATATATATATATATATTTCACTGAGCATAAAATTTTATTTTATAAAGTGTTTGAACCCCTAAGCATAGATACTGAACCAGTGCATATCCTCTATACATACAAGTGTTTAAAACTTTGGAGTAGAGAATGAGAATTCACAAAGTACGCTAGAAGGAGCTTTTTTCCATATTGAAATTCGTTAAAAAAAATATTTTTATAATTGAATAAGAAATTAATGAATGAATGATTGTTTGATTTAAAAAATTATGTATTTGATAATATTAATAATAAAGTTATTATGCAACAATTTTAAAATATAAAATCTCGTTGAGGTTAGTTGTAAATGTACTTATATGTCTTTTTGTTAAAACAATAGTACCACTGTTTAAATATTTTTTTTTTATGGTTTAAGAAGTGAGAAAGACTACGCCCACCCCAATGTTTACCGAAGGTTTTACACCTTTTTGGTAAGGAAAAAATTTTCAGTGAAGATTTCGGTAGGCGTAGTCTTTTTGTTCCTTACCAAAACGACCTCATTTTGGTAAAGAAAAAAAAAGTCTAAAAGTCAAAATTTCAAATAATAAAAAAAAGATATGAAACTCCAACCTTTTAAAAATCTATCGCCAACTTATCTTTTCAGGTCATAAATCTCTTTAAAAAGACACTGTTAAAAAGAAAACTTAATAAAAAAATAAATACAGTTAAAAATAAGTAATATCCAAAATTAAAGCAAACACAAGCTGTATTTAATTTTTTTTAATAAATTTTATTTTTGACAGTGTCTTTTTAAAGAGGTTTACTTATTTTTAACTGTATTTATTTTTTTTATTAAGTTTTATTTTTGACAGTGTCATTTTAAATAAATTTATAACCTAAAAAGATAAATTGGTCCTAGGTATTTGAAAAATTAGAGTTTCATATTTTTTTTAATTTAAAATTCTGACTTTTAATTTTTTTTGTTTTATTGCCAAAATAACGTGATTTTGACAAGGGACAAAAAGATTACGCCTGCCAAAATCTTCGCCGAAGATCTTTCCCTTGCCAAAACGTGGGCGTAGTCTTTCTCTTAATAAGTTTATATTAGTTTGTTAATTTATTAGAAATAAGCAACGCGTAGTGTCATTGTAAATTTTTTAATTTGTGAAAGATGTTATTGAATGACACCACTGAAAAAAAAAAAATTTATAAGTGGCCAGTGAGCATGTAACAAGTCTAATGCAATAAACAATTAGACGGCTGAGATAAAATCAATTGTTATCCAAGGGCAGCCAATGGGGTGTGTATGGTGCGCACCTTTTTGAGGGTGTGCACTACAGACTTTTCTCCTCTTCAGATATCAAGTTTCTCTCAACGACGGGCACATGATTTGTCTGTACGAATTTCAAAACTGTTTACAGAGGAGAGATAGAGGTCAATTGTACTGGGATGGTCGCAGTGGTGGGGCCGATGCTCTATGTGTTCTATCCAGCCATTTCATGTGGGCTCCAACGCTCAGAAATCATGATGATGTATCAGTGTGTATCTAATTTCATTCAATACAAATTTGAAATGCCATTGAATGGCAGGAACCTATTTCAGGTCGTGGGTCACACAGTGGCTAATTGCATGATCACACAATCGTGAAAGCAATAATTGGAAATGGACTAATCTATAATTGCAAAGATATAAAATAAAATAAAAAACACCTAAAAGTTCAAATTTACAATGTAAACAACGAGATCTCTCGAAAAAAGAAATCATTTTGAGCAGCTTGTTAAAAAAAATTTTTAATTAATACGAACTTATGGATGTGAAGAATTAAAATTTTACATCTTTATTATTATTTTTTTTTTATGTTATAGAAATAAAATAAACAAGAACATTAAAGCCTCTCATAGGAAGTTCCTCTCAAGTGAGCAAGCACGTCCTCACAATTGTTTTCCTCCAACGTGTTTGATGAAGCAGCTACATATTTCAATGCTGCTCTGTCCTTTTTTTTTTTGAGATTATTGCTAAGCGTTTGTATATGTTTAATATCTCAACTTCTAAACTAGTGTAATTTTTCTCTTTTTCGAAGTAGCCTTGAACCCACATCCCTCTATAATCTCTGAATAAGCCTCCAAATCTCCATGGGCCTACAATTTTCCTCTAGCACAGCCATCGGTGCTTAGTTTTAGTTTACCTATATTGGGAAAGCTCTTGGGATTGTAGGGACTTTGGAAAATTTACACCTATATTTGCTTTGTCTCCTCAGTCCTCAGCGATGTTAGCAACCTTGGTTTGGTCCATTGTGTTGGGACCCAGGAACAAAGTAGCAAAAGGCTGTCTGCAATCCCCTACCATTGAATGAGAAATTATTCAGTGCACTTGTAGCTTCATGCATCAATGCAGCTCCTTTCACATAAAGACGGGTCTCTTGCATGTTAAGTGGGGTATTTTATTCTACTTAGCAGAGAAATCTTACCTCTATGTAAGGTGTAGTAAGAAAAACGTAGTATTTTAAAAGTATTAAATAATTTTTTGTTTTAAATGTGTGTTTTTAATAGAGTAATATTTTACATAAATTAATTTTTCAATCTATTTTCTTACTTACAAAATACAATACAGTAAAATTTATATTAACAAATGTATATGAGTCCCATTTATTTTGTGCCTTGTAAATAAAAAAGTAAATTAAAAATTAATTTATCAATAACATTTCCTTCTTCAAAAAACATCTGGTTAGAAAATCGTTTATGCCAGTCATCCATTTAGTGCATTTAGAGAGGAGAATTTTACTAATGAAATAGGCTCACGCCGAGCCAGTCATCAGATTACAATAGTCTTCTTACTTTATTGGGTCTTGTGTGCGTGGTTCTATTCAAGAAAATGTCCTAATCTATTGTCTTTTCAACAGCTTTTTATATTTTATTTTACACAATTCTATATGTAATTTTATTTTTTAATTATTTTTTGTTCGCTGCTATATCTCAATTATTTTTTTCACATTCATAGACACAAATAAATAGGCCCCTTATTAATGGCTGTTTAGATTATTTTTTTTAAAAAGTCATAAATCATAAGCTTTAATTAGTTTTAAAAAGTTACTTATTTAAATAATTTTTTTAAGTTTAAGCTAAGTCTAAAAAGCTACTTTTTTTTAACAAGAGCCAAATACAATTCATAAAAGTCATAAGTTTAAATCATAAGATATTAAAAAAATCACCATCTAAATACCCCCTAAGTCACTAATTCGCAATCTATGTACGGGAACAGGTACTCAAGATTGTCATTTATGAAAATATATCGAGAGCAGAAGTGTCTCCAAAATTCGAATACACATATCATAGTTATAAAAATCGAATCAGATCGGCCGGTCGAACAGGTTCAACCGCGAATTGGACCATGAACCGGTATGGTTTAATTAATTTATCGAAAATGCATATAAACCGAATTGAACCGAATGAACCGGCTAGTATTTTGAAAAACCCAGTGAACCGACTGGTATTTAGTGAACAGGTCGATTTTTAAAAAATCAAAATATCGAAAATTTCATAAGATTTTAAATTATTTATTTATTTTAATAATAAAATATTATCTTTTAACCAATTTATAATTTTTTAATAATTATTTTTATTTAAATATATATTTATTATTATTTTATTATATAACTGGTTGAACCTATTAAACCATGATTGAACTAGTGAACCGTTAAACCGGTGGCTTGACTGATTCAGCCACAGACTCAGTTCTGATAACTATGAGACATATACAATAACATATTTAAATACAAACATATAGACAAATATATATTATTATGCATTACTTTCTTTAAAAAAATCTAAATTTATGAAATTTAAAATAAATAAAAAAGTAGTCATTTCTTTCTAAATTACAAAAGTTTTTATGCAAAATTTTAACAGAAGATGTATTGTTTTATGTTTTAATACAATAATAGTACATATGACAACCAATTATTGATCCAAATTAAAACTTGATGACTTAATCATTGGAGTTTGAAAATTTAACAGGGATTAACTATTAGTTCGTTAATTCGAGAACTAGAGCGCAATTCTTCCACCTAATTTAAAGGATTATATAACTTCAATATCATATGAATTTATTAATATGAGTTCTACAATTTTGTGTCTCAAAATAAAAAATATAATTTTAAAATAGGATTACGTATAATATTACTCTTTTTATTGTTTCTCGGTTGTCTTCATAAATTGGCCACAGACAAAAATTGAATACTTTCCATAGCAAATGAACTGGAAAAGGGTTCAAAGTCCGTTTGGTGAAAGATTATTTTGAGTTTTTTTAAAGTTAGTTTAAAAGTCAATTTTTTTTTTACTTTTTTACTTTTAAAAGCTAAAATAAGAGAAAAAAGTACAAAAAAACCTTAAAAAATTAGTTTTTTCTTTTTGGCTTAAAAACTAATTTGAAAAAACTTGACAAAAAGCCCTACTAAACAAACCTTTAATCAAACTCAGGAAAATCCAGCCATCCAATTCACATTTTCTGAATCATAATCATCTTCATTTTCCGCAAAAGGATCGATTATCTGTAGAATATCCACAAAAGTAGTAGATACTCCCATTTCCAGCCATGCAACAGCTCAAATTCTTTGTCAAGCACCAAATCAAATGTGACCTGGTCTGAGCAGCAATAGCACAAAAACAGCTCGTTCAGCTCCCCAAACAACAGTCCCATCAGCCACGAACTCTCTTTTTCCTCCTTTGAGTTGCCTCTGGGGCCGTTTGAACTTTGAAGGAAGAAGTGAAGCCACAACCCGTGGCGAATTCAAAAATTTTTGTCAGCAGTGTCATTTAAAAATGTAAATTGCCTAAATTTAAAATTTTACATTAAAGATATTCAGTACTTGTTTTTAATAAATTTGCAAACTAATTTGAACTTTTAAAATCATAAACAAAAGATGATTTGTATATAGTGACGCTATAATGTTAACAAAAAGACATGCAAATACATGAATTTTTACAATGAACCTCAACGAGATTTTAATGTTATCAAATATATTCTTTTTAATGTATGTAACTAGATAATTATTAATTCAATGGTCTTTTATTCAATTACGAACAGTTATTTGTGAATTTCATGTTAAAAAAACTCTTTCCATACAGTCACTTAATAAAAGAAGTCAATTCGATATATATACATATGAGTGTGCATATATATATTGGTCGACTTATAGACCCCACGTCTCACAATTTTAATTGATCCCGTCATAGTTTCAAAGTATTAAATATTTGTGTGTATAAAATATAGGCTCTCGGTAATTGAATTGTGTTTGAACAGTGAGGGACCATGATCCAATTCAATATTACCCTATAAGAAATAGTGCTTGGGCTCCCTCGAAATTAAGATAATTTACATTGACCTTCTAAAATGCAAAATGTTTTATCTTGGCCTCCTCTGAGCAAAATTTTTTATTCCATCTTTGTTAACATTGGATTCAATATAAAAAGTTTTATTCCATCTTTGTTAACATATAGAGGGTTCAAACACTTCACAAAATAAAATTCATACTTAGTAAAAAAAATAAATTTAATTTTCAGTGGGTTCTAATAACCCCACTCACTAACGGGTGGAGCCGGCCATGGCCATGACAAGGAAAAGTTGCAGAGATTAGGTATGAGTGTGGCTGTGATTTGTGCAATGTGAAGCCTGAGGTGTTTTGTAAGTTTGAGTTAGAAGTGATGATAGAAAAGTAGGAAGGGGCCAAAAAAAAAAAAAAAGTAGAGAGAGATGAAAAACAAGTAGACAGAAAGAAAAATGCTATTTTTAAAAAAAAATTGTATAAAAAATTCTATTAAAATGATGTGACTGTATTATTATTGTAATTAAGAGTCATCATGATCGATATTTTATTTTGAAGTGAATGACTATTACCCAACTATATCATTCTGGTAATAAATTTTGTATGAATTTATTTTATTTGTATAGTATTATCCAAAAATAATAATAAATAAATAAAAATAAATAATAAAAAAAATCAAGGGAGAACTAGCCGATCCAAATTGACTTGAGCCCATATCCTCCTCCAATGGCTCCCAAAACATCTGCCTTGACTGTATAAAACAGCTACAAAATACGTGGCTAGCAAAAGGACGCGGAGCATTCTCACCGTAGTAAATAGTAATGGTAAGTTAATATTAGGAGCTTTGCTAGCGTGACTCGTGGTTGCGCCCGCGAGTGACACTGTTGGATGTGCCACACATCAACGTGGTCCACATGCAACAAGTGGGGTCGCACTAATGTGTCGCACATCCAGCCGCGTCACTAGATTTTTTCTAATATCAGAATAAATCATAAAATTTTTGGATGTATCACTATCACCCAGAGAAAATTTTTATCGAGTGGAGGGGGACGCGCCAGAGCGTTCCAGTCGTTGCTATGACGGGTGTGTCTCCGTCTTATGATTACTCTTCTTTATCTATAAATAAGCATGCGTCCAAGTTCGGCAAATATCAAGGCCAGTGTAGTAACAGCCGAGGCAGTCATAATAGAGAGAGGTTTCATTGGAAACATGAGTTTCATGGCTCTTAATTATCTTCTTGCTCCAACTCCTGTTTGCACTTTCACAAGATTTCCGTACCACCGGAGCCACCCCTCCCCGAGAGCATCAGGGGGTGGCTGCCGAGTCTCAAAAACTGTCTGGTGCATGACTAGTACTGTGAGCAAACCTGCGGGGGATCAAAACATTGTCCGGCGATCAGGAACCTACAAGCCTCCAGTATGGGAATACGATTATCTTCAGTCACTTAGCAGTGACTACGTGGTAAGTACTTCGATAGATATATGTATGCACATGTAAAAGTTTCTCAAGCAAGAGTTCAACATCTTTAACGTGTATATATACATATATGTATATATATATATATAAAAGATTGTATGTAAAAATAGTATTATGTATGTAGGGAGAGGCTTACGAAAGACGGGCAGCTAAGTTGAGGGAAGATGTGAGAATGCTGTTCGAAAAAATGGAGGAGCCATTGGAGAAACTTGAGTTTATAGATACAGTGCAAAGACTTGGAGTATTTTATCACTTTGAGGCTGAAATAAATAGAATCTTGGAGAGCATATACAAGGATAATCTTGATCACAGAATGAATTGGCTCAACAAAGGGGATTTGCATGCTATAGCTCTCGAATTCAGACTCTTGAGGCAACAAGGGTACAATGTCTCTCATGGTAACTATATCATTTCTTAAACAAATTTTATCTACTTTGAGGAAAACAGAAAATATCAATAATAATAATACAAATATTTGCTTGCAGGGGTTTTTAAAAGTTTTAAGGACAAGTCTGGGAATTTCAAAGAGTCCTTCTGTGAGGATATAAAGGGATTGCTCTCCTTGTATGAAGCGTCATACATTTTAATGGAGGATGAAAGTATATTGGAAGAGGCTAAAGATTTTGCAACTAAACATCTCAAAGAATACCTCAAAAAGAGCACAGATCCAATTCTTGCCATGCTAGTGAGCCATGCTTTGGAGCTTCCACTACACTGGACGATGCGAAGAATGGAGGCAAGGTGGTTCATTGATGCATATGAGAGGAGACAGGACATGAACGCTACGTTGCTTGAATTTGCAAAACTGGACTTCAACATGCTGCAGGCGATTCACCAAGAAGACCTAAAACATGCGTCGAGGTAATTAAGATTACTCATGTTCTTAATTATTTGATGAAATGTAACCCTTAGAATAATATTCTGTTAAGAAAAATCCAAAACTTTATTTCATATTCTATGGTTTCAAATTTTTATAAAGTTTATTACATTTTATTTCTAGACCATTATTTACAGATTACATCATTTGTTACATGAGATTTGATGGGCTGTTACACAATTTTATTAGCCATTCAATGGATTTTTTAATAGTATACAACGGCTAGCTTACTAGAGTCTATATAAGGCTCATACTTGGTCATTCTTAGAAGATGTACAAAAAGATATACATATATTATTATTTACTATAATTGTTTAACCTACTCTCTCTATACTTTTTATGTTATATTTTTAGGGCAATCGTAGTTGGGAGGGTTTTTGTTCTCCCTATCGGCGTAACTCTCGAGTAGATAGATTGTAAACAATCGGGTTAATCTTAGAACAACTGATATTCGATTGTACATATACGTAGGAAAGTACAGTTGTTTTAATTCATGATTCTCACATATCAGTCTTTTTATTTTCTGTTAGTTTATTTGTAAACTGTATTTTATATGTTTAAGTTGCACCTGTTGTATTATGCAAATTCTTCTAAGAGTAACTGAACCGTTCTCAATAAAGTCCTACAGTTTTTGTAGCTATTCTATGTTATCTAACTCAAATCTTTTTTGGTACACAGGAGGTTATGCACATCTTAACTAATTCATTTTTATATTTTTAAATAGGTGGTGGGAGAGCTCACGTTGGGGAGAAAAGTTGCCCTTCGCTAGGGACAGGTTGATGGAGAATTATTTATGGTCTCTGGGAGAGGTTTTTGAGCCACAGTTCCAACACTATAGGAGAATGGAAACAAGGATCAATGTACTAGTGACTAGTATAGATGATGTTTATGACAATTACGGTACCTTGGATGAACTCGAGCTCTTCACAGATGCTGTTGACAGGTTGGTGAAACTAGGGAAAGTACCCTCTACACTAATAGCCTGTTTGGAACTTGGAGGAGGGAAGGACATGAAAAAAATATTTTTTCTTTTCTGCTTGGTTTTGTCAAAAAAATAAAAGGAAAGTGAAAGAAAAGAAAATAGAGAAAGAGATTTAAAAAAATTTCTCCCCTTTCCCTTTTCTCTCTCGTAAGTAGAATCAAACATGGAAGGAAAAAGGAAGAAAAAAAGAAGAAAAAATATTTTTTGTTTCCTATTTGATTTTGTGAAGAAAGTGGAGAGAAAGAGAGAGAGAGAGAGAGGGATTTAAATTTTTCCTTCCCTTTCCCTTTTCTTTCTCTCTTGAATAGAATCAACAATGGAAGGGAAAAGGGAGGGAAAACTTTTTAATTTTCCTCCTCCCCTCCCCTCCCCTCCCCTCCCCTAATCCAACAGGCTGTTAGACCACGTGGTTCTTTGTTTTTAACATTTTTGCCTCTCAGATGGGACGTCAATGCAGTGGAACAATTTCCAGACTATATGAAGATTTGTTTCCTTGCTTACTACAACTGGGTTAATGAAATGGCTTATGACACTCTCAAGGAACATGGAGTCCACATCCTCCCATGCCTTAAAAAAATGGTATTCCACACTTTACATATTGGGTTTCTTTTCCAAACCAATTATGGATGCGATGTTAATTTAATGTTCTTTTGTTGACTTGATATCACAATCCAATTAAACCATACCAAATGAACACATCGAAATCAAAATCACCAAGACATGTTAATGGGGTAATTTAAGGAAAATATATTCTTAATTTTAGGTGATTAGGATTTTAATCCATGTATTTGGTATGATTTAATTAGATTGTGATACCAAGTCAGCAAACAATTGCATTGAATATTTTGTTACCTTACTGAGCTTATTTATACTGTGTTTGATTTTACTTTCATTGTGCTATTGTCAATATTGTTGCAGTGGCAAGGTTTATGTCACTGTTACATGAAGGAGGCAAAGTGGGTCTTCAATGGATACATACCAACACTTGAGGAATACTTGAACCATGGATGGACTTCAGTTGCAGCTCCTGTAATGCTAACGCATGCTTATTTTCTAAGCACAAATCCAACAACAAATCCCATAACGGAGGAAGAGTTGGAAGGCTTGGAGAACTACCACGATATCATTAAGTGGCCATCACTGATTGTACGTCTTTCAGATGATTTGGGGACATCTTGGGTGAGCAACTTATATCTCTCTCTCTTACTATATTATCTGAACTCGAGTACGGATATAGGTATTTATCTAAGTGTCAGATTTATTTAATTTTCATGTTCAAGGATATCTCGACACAATTAGATTTTATATTTTTAAATATATTTTTTATTTTTTTAAGGTAAAATGATGTGCACAAGCTAAAATGTAGCATTTTATGCATAAAACATTTTATGCATAGTTTTATAGTAAATTTAATTACTTATATATACTTATTTAATGCATGTACAACTAATTATATCGGACACATATCTTTTATACTTGTCTGAGGGTCTAATGTCTAATACAAATTTTTTACAAATTTAAAATAGTCTAGATAACATAGCATCCACCTATATTTTCACTTACACATAATGATTTACACTCTTTTTTTCCTTAATTTGTTTAGGATGAGGTAGAAAGAGGTGAAATTCCAAAATCAATCCAACTTTACATGCAAGAAACTGGTGCCTCTGCAGAAGATGCTCGTGAACATATCAAATATTTGATTAGCGAGGCCTGGAAAAAGGTCAATGAAGCTCGACTTGCCGGTTCTCCCTTCAATCGGACTTTTGTTGAGATCGCAACGAACCTTGCTAGGGTTGCCCAATTCATGTACCAGCATGGAGATGGCCATGGGCATGAGATTGGAGGCAAAAACAAAGAGCGTGCGTCTTTGCTACTCGTCGAGTCCATTCCCCTTGCATAAACAAATTGAATGTTTAACTTAAGTTAAACATCTCAAATGGGTCTTTTGTGTAATGTAATAAATTGGAAAACACTTTCAGTTCCTAGAGTTCCAAATACTAAAGTGCAAGGGTTATAGCCAAGTTGTGATGTTTGACGAGAATTAGTGTTCTCCCCAATATCACAAAGAAAGAAAAAACCATATATTGTGATGTTGTGTGATGGAAGGAATAGAATACTTTTCTTTCCATATCATGGTACAGTTTAATTGGAAGTTATATTTTACTTCAAGATAAAGTTTAATTTGAAGGATTTTCTCAGTTACTACTATCGGTTTTCACAGTACCGGTATCTTGTAATCTCAACCCTTGTTAAAAAAAAAAAAAAAAAAGGGTTGACCTTTAATGAGAATCTCAAAAGAAATCGAGGTGATTTTGATGAAAAAAATTACTACAAATATGACCCTTAATTTTATAATAATATGATCACATTTTATGATAATTATTAATAAATTAAATAATAAATGTGTTCAATTTTAATGACGACTAAGATAAGTTTAAATGATAAATAGCCTCACAGATCGGGAGATTCTTTGATCTAAAAAAAGCATGTTTTTATTTTTGGATTTTTCTATTGGAATTGTTAATAGTTTATAACTTCAATATGACGCGGCATAAAGTAGCAACCAAAAATGAAAATCTCTACTCCCACCCCCCTCACACCCCACCCCCTTGATTTGACTATTAAATTGTTTTGGTTTTCCTATTTTACCCATAGTCTTACTCTTTTATTTCACTATTGCCATCAATTTTAATTATTTTGATAATGTTTTTTTTTTACTCCCACCTCCTAATTTTTAATTAAAAAAATTTTTGATCAAAATTTTTTAATTTCTTTTTACTCTCATCTACTGAATTTTTATATAAATAAAATTTTTATGATCAAATTTTTTAATTTTTTTTACTCCCACCTCCCAAATTTTTATTAAAAAAAAATTTAATCAAAATTTTTAAATTTCTTTTTACTCTCACCTCCTGGATTTTAATATAAATAAAATTTTTATGATCAAATTTTATAATTTCTTTTACTCCCACCTCCCAGTTTTTATAAAAGAAAGAAATTTTGATCAAATTTTTTTTAAATTTCTCTCTATTTATAAAATTTAATGCAAAACTAATTAATATAATTTTTTTTAAAAATACTTAAGTAAAATAATTTAGATTTGTTTCTTGAGACTATCTTGGAAATTAATAATACATTTTTTACTAGTTTGATTTGTCATAAAAACACATATAAAAAATAATAACTTTTAACATATTAATACAGTGGTAAATTTAACAATACATAAAAACAGAATTTCTAATTAATGTCTCCACCGAACTCTCCTCCGGGGGCACCGGTCTTCCACCCATTATTTTTGACCACAAATTTATTCGTATTATATAATTATCAACCCATCTCTTAGCTTTGGTTGATACATGTTGTCGCCACCACATTGGAGTGGATGTGACCTCTATTTTTTTTGTTCTTTTTCTTTTTTTAAAACAATTCAAATTAATCAAAACAAAATAAAAATAAAATAATTAATAAAAAATAACAAATATTTACCTGATGTGATCTCTATTTTTTTTATTTTTTTATTTTAAAAAAAATTAAATTAATCAAAACATAATAAACATAAAATAATTTACATATGTTTAACTATAAAAAAAATACAACACTATTGCTTTGCATCAACAAAGTACATGAGGGCAAAATCGGTAAACAAAAAATTTTTTCCGTCCCATCAACCCACCCCCTGTGTCGGGGGGTGGGAGTAATACTTCTCACCAAAAATAGAGAGACAAAATTGTCAGAGAAGTGTAATTTGGACCACTGACCTTACCAAAAAAAGGTGTAATCTCACCACTGCCTGACTTGGTGGGCCAACGTAGCATGTGATTTTGGCACTGTGCCTGCGACAAGGAAGCATATTTTGGCAAATTTTGAAGGAAAAAAACAATATAATAAGGAGAGTAACGATCAGGGCGGACCGTTGCACGGCCGACTGGTGTCGGCGCGCTACTGAAATTAAAATTTTTTTTTTTAACTCAGACCTAATTAAAAATAAGCTTTGCTCAATCAAATTCAATGCCTATTATTCATTTCAAATTTTTTCTTACTCAACCTAAACCCATTTACACATTAAATTAAGAATTAATCCATACTTTTTTTGTAGCAACTGTGATAAAAAATAACAATGTGAGAGAAAAAATAACAAATCTGAGACTTGAAACCTCCATGGCTCCAGAGCTAAACCAGTTTTTTTTTTTCCTTTTCTTTTTTTGCGTTTCACACTTTGTCCTATTTATACATAAATAATTTTTATATTGTGTGATTTTTTTCCCACTTTCTCTCATTTATTAATTTATATATAAATAATTTTTATATTATTTGGGTTTAGTGGTTTCCCCATACTCTTTTGACCAAAGGAAACTATTGTAGATAGGTGTATATATAAAAATAGTTTTTGAGGATTGACTTGGTGTTGATTTAAAACATGAGTTCTGCAGCAAATTCAAAGAGAAAAGAAATTTAATGAATGAAGTTTTTTTATTTTGTGATAAACATGAGATAATTATTTCAAATATGAATGACTTGTTTGTAATTCGAGGAAGATCACGTCACATCTTCATCATTATCGTGTAGAATTATTTTATACGATGATAGATATGTAATTTCACGAGTTGAATAATCATTTTAATGAACTGAATACGGAGTTGTTATTGCGTATGACATCTCTTTATCAAAAGTATTCATTATCCTTTTTTGATAAGAGAAAGTTACTTCAGTTTACCGAATTTTATCTTTGTGAATTTTTTTCTTTAGAGTTTATGGTACTTAATAATCAACTTGAGACTTACTTTCTTCATGCAAGCTTTAATGATCAATTTTCTAAAGTGATAGGGAGGATAGGCTTACTAAAAAATTAGTTGAAATGACGAAGGATATTGTCTATCCATTAGTATATTTTCTTATAAAGTTGGCATAGATATTACCGATTGTCACTGTATCAGTTAAGAGAGCTTTTTCTGCAATGAATATTATTAAGACTTCACTCCATAATCGCATGGAAGATGAGTGGATGAATGATTGTTTGGTGGCATACATTGAAAGAGACATATTCATCACCATAAACGATGAAGTTATTTTACAAAAGTTTTAGAATATGAAATAACGAAGGAGATTATTATAATTTGTCACATTAATTTAAATGTTATTTTGTGTAAAAACATATTTATTATCGATATATAAAATTTTTAATATTATCGTATTCTTTTTGTTTCTTAAAATTTATCATTTTACTTATAAACAATTGCTCAAAAGTATGCCTTCGCTGGATAAAATTCCTGAATCTGTCGCCTACAACGATAACATCATAAGCAATCTAAGTTACTAGTTCACCTTGCAGAGAAAATGTGACGAAGTAGGAGCGTAACGTAAGAGCGTTAAATTTTAAAATTTATAAAATTAAGATTGTCTTGAAAGGGTTTATATTATAATATATTTTTACTCAAATTATTAATATTTACATTATTAAAAATTTTATATTTAATCTCGTCAAGTGTTTATATATTTTGTTATCTTAGTATTTGTAAAATATCTGTCACTAATTAAGAGGAAAATATTATTTTGTGAATATATTGTTAGTTAAGTCTATAAACAATATTAAAATAACTTTAATGATCGTTAATATTTTTTTATTTTTAATGATTTGGTTTGGAGGTCGTTGGGAGTGCGTGTGCTAAAAGCAGGACCTACCTACCAATGTGCTGGTGTGAGTATTAATGTGGGCAGTCAGTGACTCAGTGTGTCGGTCCGAACAATAATACCTGCAGGTTATATGTCTATATAAATGCCAAACGAGAAAGTATTCAGTGTTTCTATTGTACCACGTTACCCGTATTAAGTGATATTAAGTGATGCCCCACACCAATCACAGCACGCCAATCGAGCAGGTTGTCAGTTAATACAACATGTCAATGCCCCTAATTGATCCAGATGGACGGCAACCGTTGGTTAACACCCTTAACGGAGACGTTAACGGCTACGCACCTCACGTCAGTCGTCTCCTTTGATGCAATTGGAATAGCGGGTAAACTCAGATTTGAAAATTTTGGATTCAAAACAAACGACAACAGGAACGAAGTTAAATCGTTAATTTCTTTACTTTGTTAAACATTTATTTAATTTGAGATTTTTTTATATGTAAAATAAATAAATTATTTATATTTTAATTACTTTTATTTATCTTGAAATTATTATTTATATATGAAATTTAAAAAAATTTGTTTATTTTACTGATTATTTATTTATACTATTATGTTAATCAATGGAATCAATAAATTTTTTTTTTTTTATCTTACTACTCCACCTTTTCCATTTTGATTTTTTTTTTTGCAAATTTAAAAATTAATCAATTTATTTCTATTACTTTCTAATAACAATTAAAATTTCAATATTCATTGAAAACAAAAAATAATTTGAACTTGAATAATAACAAAAAGATTACATAAAAATGATTGCATTTTGAAAATGCTAATAAATGATTAGATTAAAATATGATAATAAATAATTATATTTTGAATAAAATGGAAGCACAATATGTGATTTTTGACTTTTTTATAGGAAATAATAATAATTTAAAGAATGAATAGTAAAAATGAAATTGGATGAATTGGAATAGCAATGTAAAAAAGTGAGACTCATCAATTTCAAATTTGAAGAAAATGCCTAAAGGAAGATGGATTTGAGGGCTTTTAGTTAGGAGGCTCGGATAGTCTCTATAGCCAGATCCACTACCTCTAGCATCACCAGCACGGGCAACCACCGCGTCGTCACAGCTTCCGCTACCACGACGAGACATGAGAGCGAGGTCTTCTTGACTTTTTCTTGACCATTATTTCGAGGATGGCATCAAAAAGATCATTTGTGGTCAAAGTAGGATCCGAGTCATGTTCATCCTCATAAAGATCTTGTGATTCGTTTGCTAGACATGTGTGATGAGAGGATTGAGAGTTCAACTCTTCATCAGAATCTGAGTCAGATTTAAATGTGGCCAAAATTCTCCATTTAATTGGCTTAAACATTCATACATTAATTTTTTATCCTTTATGAGAGAATTTTGTATTTTTAATATATTTTTCATAATATCCAATTTGAATGTAGAAGGATAAGATTGAGATATCTGGAATTCAAATTCATGTTGATAATCCTTCACAATAGCAGTTATTTTTGTTAAAGGCTTGTCCAAATCCTTTTCTATTTTGGACCACCATCCAACATGAAACTGATGATAGAAACAAAGAAGGTTATCATAGTCTTTTTTATAATAGGAGTCCATTTTCAAATCTAGGATATCCTGAATTCAGTGAAGAAATGTAAAAAATTGGATCCATTCATATAATGGGCTGGGTCCATTTGTTGATCTAGGGCAAACATGCAACCAAAAGACTCAATTGTTATTGGACAACATCAAGTAAAATGGTATTAAGTGGACCAAATTTTTTCCACCAAACATAAAATCATTAAGGCCATCATTTTTTATAAATTTGTAGATTTAATTTAATCCACCAAGAGTATTTTCTTTTTGGGGTTTTCATAGTAAAAAGCCTATGTAAAAGTTTAGACATAATCCCAATAATTGCAAGTATGACGAATGTCTTACAGGGTGAAAATTTTCCCATTATGAGGAACTAAGCCCCATTCATGAAGAAAAATAATTTTCTTAATATAACATTTAGAAAAGTTGATAGAACCAACTTTGGTTGTCATGTTTGAATAAAAATTTGCGAAGTCACATGAATCAGTCATTTTCAAAATTTTTTGCATGGCTGATCAAAATTTTTGGTTTCCAAAAGGATAAGAAAAAGTTTGAAAATATTTATCCATGAGATACCATGGATCTTTTTCCCATTGAATATCAATAAATTCAAGGTATAGAATATGATCTGTGAATGACAATTGAATATGGGCCACAGAGTGTGATGGAGATTTCACTATTTGAGTATATGATGTTTCAAGTTCATTATTATCTTATGGAAAACCACTTTTTTGGCACTCTTATTCAATCAATTGTTGAACTTTTTCATAAAGAGGGTCAGTCACAAGTATAACTGTAACTTTTTCTAGTTTAGTTCCAGATGATGAGGTTTGGGTAAAACCACGACCTTTGGAGGAGGTATTTTCCCTTCCTCATCCTCAGTTGGGGTTATTTCTCCTTCTTTTTTCAAGATCATATGGATTCATTCTTGTAAAAATTCACTAGTCAGAAAATCAGGAAGAGAATTATCTTTCCCTTTGATATAATCTATATCAAAATCAAATACAAATAATTGTACTTGCCATCTAGCAATTATATGCTTAGATATATCATGTTTAATATCTTTGCTGAAAATATATTTTGCAGCTTAACAATTTGTTTTTAATAGAAATTTTTTATTTAATAAATCGTCCTGAAATTTAGAAATACATTTAACAATAGAAAGAAGTTCTTTCTAAACAACAGCATATTTGAGCTGTGCTGGGGTTTATTTACTAGAAGCATATCTTATTAAGATTTGCTTTTTGGCATTGGATATAATCTGAGTAAGAATTCCACTATAATCAATATGGCTAGCATCTGTTTGCACAATTTTAAACCATGTAGAATTAGCAAGAGTTGAACAAGAAATATTTTTAACCTTAACCTTGATATTTTTAACAGGCAGAGTATAATCTGGAGTCCATGGAGAAGTAGCTTTCTTTAATATATCATATAAGATAGCAGAGTTTTTTGCAAGATCTTTATAATAAGGATTAATAAAATTTAAAATCCCTAAAAATCTTTGTAATTGAGTTTAATCTAAAATTTCATCAAGAAATTTGGAAACAAACTCTATACTTCGTGTAATAGGAACAATTTGTCCTTGGTGGATATTATGACTCAAAAAGCGAACAGATGTTTGAAACAGTTTCATTTTAGGAGCAGATATAACTAATCCATTATGTAATATAATTTTTCAAAAAATGTCTAAATGACGAAAATGTTGTTCAAGAGTTTAAGAAAAGACAAGAATATCATCAATATATACTAAAATAAATTAGTATATGAAATGAAAATATCATTCATAATATTCTGAAATTCAGAAGAAGCATTTTTCAAACCAAAAGGCATAACATTCCATTCATAATGTCCTATTGAAACAGTAAAAACTGTTTTATATCAATCAAGGTCAACAACCTGAATTTTTTAATATCCAGATTTTAAATCAAATTTAGAAAAGATAAGAGCCTTATGAAGGCGATCAAGTAAATATTTCATATTAGGTATAGGATACTGATGAGAATGCAAATGTCATATTTTTCTTTGTTAATGTTTAATCTTTTATACTTATTTAGTGCCTAAATATACTCACTATTCTTATATTTTGACTTAGGGTGCTATGGAACGCCAAAGAAGAGAATCCTAGCTTAAAAGTGGCGAATTCGCGCGAGGTTGGAAACAACATTCGAAGGAGCATTCGAACGGTCCCAAGAGGCGTTCGAACTGTAGCATATGCGTTCAAACGGTATATCAAACGGATTTATGTCAAGTTCAGGTTTGAAAAGCGTTCGAAATATACAGAGAGTAAATTTACCATTCAACGCACTGTTCGAACAGTAGTCCGATGCGTTCGAACGATCGTGCGCAGCTGCAGATTTTCAGAAGCCTATAAAAGTTAGGACTGTTTTGTTTTTAGGGTTGTTGACGTTGTTCATATTATTCTAGGTTATTATTTGAGTTATTTTCATAACCCCGCGTGGCTAAACTTTGAATCTTGTTCGAAAAAGACAGAAACCTCGAAATTAATAATAAATTGTGAGATCTAATTTTTTTTCATTATTTGATTTGTGCTTTGAGTATCGGATGTTTTTTTGCGCCTATTTTCATGATTGTCTTGTTTAATCGCTAGGAGACCTACTAGTTTATTAATCATTGCAATCTATTGCTAGATTAGATATCAAATCCGTAATTATTTGATCCTTCTGATTTGTGAAGTAACTGAGATTTATTAGATTACTGCGTCAGGAATCATTAGATCTTAGGAAGGACGTTCGACTAAATTAAATGCAATCGCTTGTGCTTGTGTTGTTTGGTTTCATCGATCTCTCTAATTCTTAAGGCTGCTACTAGATTAAACCTTGTATGCTTTTCCTAGGTTGTTTAATAGTTAGGATTAATCAGATCGCTTGTTTCTGATTAACTACCACTAAGGAGATATAGGAAAATAATTCTGACGGTGACTATTCAATGTGTGAATTAATATGCTTGCATCGATGATCAGTTGTAAATTCTGATGGCGGATGTTGACCTAGACCAAGATTTGTTCTTTTAATTGATTTTAATACTTTAATTTAAATTGTTCCGTAGTTGGTTATTACTAAATTTTTTTTCATTATATCCAAATCCCCCCATCAAAGTTCACATAGCATAGAACGAGGCTAAACACTCTCCGTGGGAACGATCCTTACTACCACTGCTACATAATTGTTTTTAGGGTATCGATTTTATTTTTGGGTGCCCGTGACAGCACACCAAATTTTGGCACTATTGTTGGGGAGTGATTTTAGTTATTTTTTGTGCTTTTTGTGATCTTTATTTCATTCAAAAAAAATTATTTTAATTATTTTCATTACTCTAGATTTTTTTTTTCCTGAATTGTTTTTCAAGGTTGGTTAGAGTTTCCTTGAGTGTTTATAAGTGTAACTCGATCTTCTAATCAAGGTAAATTGCAGTGCAATCCAGAAATAAAAAGAACTTTACACAGGTCAAGAAGAGAAGTTTGAAGAAATTTTGTAGAGAACGATCTAGCTCTTGATTTCCTATTTGCTAGCGATTCTGCTTTAAGAGAGGAGGAAGTCATGGCTGGAAATCAAACTTTGAAAGAGCTTGTTGCCCCTAATCTGAATCAACAACCCTTATGCATAACATTCTCTACTTTAGATGTTCCTACTACCTTTGAATTAAAATTTGGACTAATACATCTCTTGCCCTCTTTTCATGGTCTTGCAGGTGAAATCCCCACAAACATTTAAAGGAGTTTCATGTAGTATGCACGAGTATGAAACCCACGGGTGTGACTGAAGAGCAAATTAAATTAAGGGCTTTTCCGTTTTCTTTGAAGGATTCGGCTAAGGATTGGCTCTGTTATCTACTCTTCGGAAGTATTACCACATGGAACGAGATGAAAAGATTATTTTTGGAGAAATATTTCCCAGCTTCAAAGGCGACCAACATTCGAAAAGAAATTTTTGGTGTAAGACAGCACAACTGAGAGTCCCTACACGAATACTGGGAACGTTTCAAGAAATTATGTGCAAATAGTCCTCACCATCAAATTAGTGAGCAACTTCTTATTCAGTATTTCTATGAGGGCCTTTTGCCCACTGATAGGAGCATGATTGATGCTGCTAGTGGAGAAGCTTTGGTGGATAAAACTCTCGATGCCGCGAGAAATCTGATTGCAAATATGGCAGCCAATTCTCAACAATTTGGCACTAGACTTGACTATTCATCCAAGCATTTCAATGAGGTAAATATTTCCTCCATTAAACAACAAATTACGAGTCTAACTTCTCTTGTTCGTCAAATGGTCGTAGGTAATATGTAAACGGCGAAGGCTTGTGAAATTTGTTCAGTAGCAGGGTATCCAACCGATATGTGTCCAACTCTTCAATAGGAGCCCATTGAACAAGTGAATGCAGCAGGTGGTTTTCCTAGCCAACCGCAAAGAAAGTATGATCCATATTCGAGCACGTATAACTCGGGATGGAGGGATCACCCCAATCTTAGTTGTGGGAATCCACAAGTAAATCAGCTCGTGATTTAAAACCATCCAAGTTACCAGCAATATAAGCAACCATACCCCCCTAGACAACAACCGGGCCAAACTTCTAATTCAAGTATGTCTTTAGAAGATATTGTTAAGTCTTTTGCCACTAATACTTTGCAATTTTAATAGGAGACGAAACAATTTCAACAAGAGGTGAAGGCCAGTATTCAAAGTTTGGACAATCAGATGAGCCAGATGGCAACCGCAGTTAGTCAGCTAGAAGCCCAAAGTTTGGGAAAATTACCCTCTCGGACGGTAGTAAATCCAAGAGAAAATGTAAGTGCAATCGTCTTGAGAAGTGGTGAAGAGGTTGAGATTCCAGTAAAGGCAGCCCATGCACCGTCTGTTGGGGACTGCGGAATTTCCCACGACCTGGCTATAGTGTATACGCATACTATCAAAAAATCTGATCTGATTAGCATAGCCTAATCTACGTGATTAGAATCGTACCTTCGAGATCTCTCTAGTTTAATCCCGAAAACAAGAATCAGCACCAAGCACGAATCAGCAAGCTCGAACTCAACCTTCGGACTTCTGCTGTATTCCTCGTACACGCCTTGCTCTATAGAGAGTGGGCTCGCTGCTGCTAGGGTTTCTCTTCCTCACAAAATCGTGTATCTCTCAATTATGTGTAGAGTGTGTAACCCTAGCAGCTCTTAGAGCGCGTATATATATAGGCTACAACAGGGACCATAGGATTAGTATAATTAGGGCTTCCTACGCAAATAAGGACTCCTAATCCAACCAGGATTAGTCTTTATTTACGTAAATTATAATTCATACCACTAAGGAATTATAATTGCACTCCCTGTTATACTAGAAATTATATTTCGAGCTCCATATTATTAAATGCTTATTTATCTCCCCACGTTAATATTACAGATACCCGTTTATTAAATTAAATTACTGACAATTAAATTTAATAGACTTATTTAATTCCTTGAGACCTTCCACTTAACTTATTTGATATGTCGGATTCATAATCCACCTGCAGGGTTTGACATAATCAAAACTTATAAGCATCCTCAAGGGGGTATCATCAATCCCTATACGGGGACGTAGATTCCATCAATAATAAATATTCACCATACACGTAATGTCATTGTCCAACTCACTGAGTTTATTGACCCTTAAAGAATCTCACTCTTCTATGAATCAAAACAATAAATACTACATGCACGTGTCTATTTATTACATTAGGATTAAGAGCATAAGCACTCATAATAATCATGAGGTATTAATTGTTTTATATAGTCAGTATAAAAACAATTACCCCAACACGGTCCTATTCAATACACACAAAGTGTACTAGTGCAAGGAGTTGGAACTATACCATTCCCCACAGTCAAGACAGACCTATTAAAACCTTGTACTACAGTCCTACTGATGGTGTGTCCATTTCCATCTAAGACTGCGAACGATTAACTTATATTCCATAAGAACCGATGATCTGATCTTCCGTGTGTAAGTCGTACTCTACACACCAAATCATCTACTATATAGAATAAGAGACACACATGCATAATCATTAAATAAATAACGCAATGCAAACATTTCTCACACAGATTCTCATTAAAATGGAATAACTAATTTATTAATAAATACTAAAGTCACTTCATAAAGCATGTCTTTTAGTATAAATTTCCAACACCGTCAAATCAAGAAAAGGAGAAAAATGTCATAGCAGATGGGAACGTTCCCAATGACAGTGACGCACTTACGCGTAAGTTCCCGCCTCTTTCTGATTATAAATCTGCACCTCCTTTTCCTCAAGTTTTAGTAGAATCTAGAAAGATGAACAAACTAAAGATTTATATGAAACTTTTCGTAAATGCAAGGTAAATATACCACTTTAAGATGCTATTAAGCAAGAACCTCGTTATGCTAAATTTCTTAAAGAATTGTGTATAATTAAGAGGAAACAGAAACTTAAAGGATGCGAGAAGGTGAGAGTAGGAGAGAATGTTTCTACAGTTATTCAAAGAAAACTCCCTGCAAAGTGCAAGGATCTAGGTATGTTTACTATCCCTTATAATAGGTAACACTAGATTTGAGAAGGCCATGATAGATTTAGGAGCTTCTATTAATGTTATGCCATATTCTATATATACTTTTTTGAAACTTGAACCTTTGAATAAAACTGGTGTTGTGATTCAATTGGCTGATAAATCTAATGCCTATCCTAAGGGTGTAGTTGAGGATGTTCTGTACAAGTAAATGATTTGGTTTTCCCTACTAATTTTTATGTGCTTGATATGGAAAATGGAGACCAAAATGCCCCTTTTTTGGTAGGAAGACCATTTTTAAAGACATCTAAGACTAAGGTGGATGTTCATAAAGGCACACTTACCATGGAATTTAATGGTGAAATTGTTAAGTTTCATATTTATGATGCCATAAAATACCCTTATGATGATAATCCTGTCTATTCTATTGATGTGATTGATTCTCTAGCACAGGAAGTTTTTGAATTTGATGGAAAAAATGTATTGGAAGTTGCCATTAGTAAGCATATTGAGGAAGAGAATGGAGAGTTAGCGTTGAGTACTGAGTTGTAAGAAACTGTTACAGCATTAAATGATTTTTTGAAGTTACAACAGTCAAGTAACGTTCCTTATGTTGCATTACCAGTTTCTAACGAGAGGCTGTTACCCTCTGTTTTGCAGGCCTCTATTCCAGATTTGAAGTCTCTCCCCAGTCACCTCAAGTACGTGTTCCTTGGAGACAGAGGAACATTACCAATGATCATCTCCAGTAAACTTTGTGAGTTGCAAGAAGAAAAACTTGTGCAGGTCCTAAAGGAGTATAAGATGGCTATTGGTTGGACAATTGCGGATATTAAAGGAATTAGCCCGTCTACATGCATGCATCGCATCTAACTTGAAAAGGAAGCAAAACCTTCCTATCAACCGCAAAGAAGATTGAATCCGCTCATGATGGAAATAGTAAAGACGGAGATCCTCAAACTTCTTGAAGTTTGAATGATTTATCCTATTTAGAATAGCAATTGCGTTAGTCCGATTCAAGTGGTTCCTAAAAAGACTGGAATAACTATTGTGAAAATTCAGAATGATGAGTTAGTTCTTACCCGAGTTCAGAATGGGTTGCGGGTTTGTATAGATTATAGAAAATTAAATGTTGTTACCTGCAAGGACCACTTCCCTTTACCTTTTATTGATTAAATGCTTAAAAGGTTAGCTGGTCATTCTTACTATTGTTTCCTTGATGATTTTTCAGGTTATTTTCAGATTGCAATTGCACCAGAGGATCAAGAAAAGACAATTTTTACATGCCCATTCGGGACTTTTGCATATCATCGCATGCCCTTCGGCCTTTGCAACGCCCCCGTCACTTTTCAAAGATGTATGGTTAGCATATTTTCATATTATATTGAGCATATCATTGAAGTTTTTATGGATGATTTCATAGTTTATGGAGACTCCTTTGATAATTGTTTGCATAACCTTACACTTGTTCTTCAAAGATGCATAAAAACTAACCTAGTGTTAAACTCTGAAAAATGTCATTTTATGGTTGAACAAGGTATAATGTTAGGTCATGTTATTTCATCTAGGGGAATTGAGGTAGACAAAGCTAAAGTTGACATTATTCAATCTTTACCTTATCCCACTAGTGTGCGGGAAGTTCGTTCTTTTCTTGGACATGTAGGTTTTTATCGAAGATTCATCTCCAAAATAGTATCACCTCTATGCAAGTTGCTACAAAAGGATGTGCCTTTTGAGTTCAATAAAGTATGTAAAAAGGTGTTTGATAAGCTGAAAGAACTGTTGACTTCTACCCCAGTTCTCCAACCACTTGATTGGAGTGTTCCTTTTGAGATAATGTGCAACGCAAGTGATTATATAGTAGGCACTGTCTTGGGTCAAAGTATTAGAAATGTATCTCACGCCATTTATTATGTTTTAAGAACTTTGAATGATGTCCAGAGAAATTATACTACTACTAAAAAAGAACTTTTAGCTGTTGTTTTTGCTTTAGAAAAGTTTTGATCTTATTTACTTAGTACTAAAGTCATTGTTTATTCTGATCATGTAGCTCTTCGATATTTGATGACGAAGAAAGAGGCAAAACCAAGATCAATTAGATGGATACTTCCCTTAAATGAATTTGATTTGGAGATCATAGACAAAAGAGGAACAGAAAATCGTGTCGCCGATCATTTGAGTCGTTTAGCTCATGTCGAGGATGAACTTCAATTACAAGAAACATTCTCTGACAAGCAATTATTCTCCGCGAGTGTGACATTACATTGGTATGCAAATATTGTAAATTATTTGGTTACTAACATACTACCTACTGATTTGTCTAAGGCTCAAAGAGATAAGATCAAGAATGATGCCAAATACTATGTGTGGGATGACCTATACTTATGGCAGCATTATGCGGATCAAGTGATCAGAAGGTGCATACCTGAAAATGAAATCTTTTTTATTATAACCTTTTTTCATTCTTATGCTTGTGGAGGTCACTTTGGAGCCAAAAAGAAAGGCTAGAAAAGTGCTAGAATGTGGTTTTTATTGGCCATCTCTATTTCGAGATTCATATTCTTTTTGTAAGTCATGCAAGCCTTGTCAAAAGATAGGTAATATATCCCAAAGGAATAAAATGCTACAAACTCCCATACTATTTTGTGAAATTTTTTATGTTTGGGGTATTGGTTTCATAGGACCGTTCCCTATATCTTTCTGTTATGTTTATATCATGCTTGCTGTTGATTATGTCTCGAAATGGGCGGAAGCTAAAGCCACCAGGACTGATGATTCTAAAGTTGTTGCAGATTTTATCAAATATAACATTATCTCCAGGTTTAGAATTCCAAAAAACTCTGATAAGTGATCGAGGCACTCACTTTTGCAATCAAACTGTGGCGACTTTGTTAAGAAAGTACCATGTGACACACAAGGTGTAAACTTCATATCATCCGCAAACTAGTGGACAAGCGAAAATGTTAAATCGAGAGATCAAGTCCATCATTGAAAAGACGGTCAATCCAAGTAGAAAAGGTTGGAGTTTGCACTTGGATGATGCTTTGTGGGCATACAGGACTGCATATAAAACACCCATTGGTATGTCACCTTATCGATTAGTATTTGAAAAACCGTGCCACCTTCCAATTGAGTTAGAACACAAAGCTTATTGGGCCATCAAGAGTTTTAACATGAAGATGGATGAAAGTGGAGAACATAGGAAATTGCAAGTCCAAGAGTTGGAGGAAATTCGCAATGATGCCTATGAGAGTACAAGGATTTACAAGGAAAAGATGAAGGTTTTTCATGGTAAGATGATGTCTAGGAAGGAGTTTAAAGTTGGTCAGAAAGTTCTTCTATACCAGTCCCGACTCTAGTTGTTTCCGGGTAAGTTGCGTTCTCGTTGGATTGGACCTTTTGTCGTTACTAATATTTTTCCTCATGGTGCAGTTGAAACTAATAACATGATTGAATTAAGCTTAACAAGATTCAATTAAGCTTGAGGAATTAATAACATGATTGAATAAGTAATCTTCCAACTTAAAATTAATTAGTTTAGTTATTTTACTAGAGATTGGAGCGACTGAATTTGGTAAACAAAAGCCAGTGAGATTTTGAACCTTTAGACTGACACATCCATATCAGTCAATATTTTCTTTCATGTGAGACATTCTTCCATAGATTTGTTTCTTTAGAACTTGCTTTGATTCTCTTCGAGGTCATATTGACACATGCATATATGAACATGATTAAGGCCATCTTTGTTATAAGTTACATAAGCCAAATAGCCTACCTTGTAATCAATTTTTTCTTTTGTGAACCCCTTTGAGCTTTATATGTTATTTTGTCGTTATTGTGAACCCATATTACCAGCTTTAAACCCGAAAAAAATAATGCCTTTTCCCAAGCCGTAAAGCTAGTGAAGCATTGTTCATCATTATGATATGAATCGGTGTGCAAGAAATAAGTGTGGGGGTGTCCGGATTTGTGGTAGGGCTATGGTTGGTAAAATGGAATATATTTTCATTCTCAATTCATGAGTTCCATTGTTGATGTAATTTTGAAAGAAAAAGAAAAAAAAATCAAATCAAATCAAATAAGGAAAAAAGAGAAGGGAAGTGATGGAAGAAATTGCTTTTAATGTTACAAATTGTCCATATTCATAATCCCTCCTATAATTCGAAGAAATGGGTTTGTTTATATGGGATTTATACAAAGACAGAAGCTATTGAGTGGAGTGATTGGTTTTACATGTCTTATATATTCAAACTTGAGTTGATTCATTTTTGCTTCACTAGTTTCGATGGCTTTTAAGCTACATTCCCAAATATTTTCCACCTTGATCCTAAACCCCATTATAACCCTTGAGAAGTCCTTATGATTCGTGTTATATATGTGATCATAGTGATGGAGAATGAGAAGATATGCAAGCCTATGGTAGATTATTTCCATTGGAATGAATTTGAGTGAGACATATACTCTTTAAACACATGAGAGTAGAGTGTTTATTTCTGTAAGAGTCTGCGTATTTAGTTTACTTCACCTTTGAGTGGAACTGCTTGCCAAGTAATTGTGAGTTATTTAAGAATGTTTGTTCATGATATGTAATAAGTTTTGAAGAGTTTGGTTGTTCTTTGTTACAACTTCATGTTTTAAGAAAATGAGTTTGAGTTTTGCCCGAGGACGAGCAAAGGTTAAGTGTGAGGGAATTTGATGAGAATGCAAATGTCATAGTTTTTTCCTTTAATATTTAATATTTTATACTTATTTGGTGCCTAAATATACTCACTATTCTTATATTTTGACTTAGGATGCTATGGAATGCCAAAAAAGAGAATCCCAGCTTAAAAGTGGTGAATTCGCACGAGATTGGAAACTGCGTTCGAAGGAGCGTTCGAACGATCCCAAAAGGCGATCGAATAGTAGCTTATGCGTTCAAACGGTACGTCAAACGAATTCACGTCAAGTTCAGGTTTGAAGAGCATTCAAAATGTACAGAGAGTAAATTTACCGTTCGAAGTGCGTTCGATGCACTGTTCGAACTGTAGTCCGATGCATTCGGACGGTGGTAAGAGCGTTCGAACAATCGTGCGCAGCTGTAAATTTTTAGAAGCCTATAAAAGTTGGGACTGTTTTGTTTTTAGGGTTGTTAACGTTTTTCATATTATTCTAGGTTATTATTTGAGTTGTTTTCATGGCCCTGCGTGGCTAAACTTTAAATCTTGGTCGAAAGAGACAGAAGTCTCGGAATTAATAATAAACTATGAGATCTAATTTGTTTTCATTATTTGATTTATGCTTTGAGTATCAGATGTTCTTCTGTGCCTATTTTCATGATTGTCTTATTTAATCACTAATATGCCTACTAGTTTATTAATCATTGCAATCTACTGCTGGATTAGATATCAAATCCGTAATTGTTTTATTCCTCTGATTTGTGAAGTAACTGAGATTTATTGGATTACTGCGTCAGGAATCATTAGATCTTAGGAAGGACGTTCGACTAAATTAAATGCAACCGCTTGTGCTTGTGTTGTTTAGTTTCATCGATCTCTCTAGTTCTCAAGGCTGCTACTAGATTAAATCTTGTGTGCTTTCTTGAGTTGTTTTATAGTTAGGGTTAATCAGATCGTTTGTTTCTAATTAACTACAACTAAGGAGATATAGAAAAATAATTCTGACGGTGAATATTCAATGTGTAAATTGATATGTTTGCATCGATGATCAGTTGTAAATTCTGATGGCGGATGTTAACCTAGACCAAGGTTTATTCTTTTGATTGATTTCAATACTTTAATCTGAATTGTTCCGTAGTTAGTTATTACTAAAAAAAATTTTATTATATCCAAATCCCCCCATCAAAGTTCACATAGCATAGAACTAAGCTAAACATTCTCCGTGGGAACGATCCTTACTACCACTACTACATAATTGTTTTTGGGGTATCGATTTTATTTTTGGGTGCCCGCGACAGCACACCAAATACCTAATCCATTTTAACACTTTATTTAGGGGTTTATAATTAATAACTAAACGCGAAAAACTCCTTTCAATTTCAGCATTTTTACAAATATAAAATCTTGTACAACTTTAAGGAGAGCAGGGTTTTCGAATTAGCTTTTTCTCAAGTAATGAAGCAATTTTCTTTATACAAAGTTGAAGATATTCTTAACTCATTTGATAAGAATGAGCTTTTGTCGATATTTGCCTATTTGAAAAATCATTTTCATAAAGGAAAGAGACAATATGTGTTTTTCGATCCCAAAAGCCATTAGGATGATCATTGCAAATTTCACTAAGGAATTGTTTTTCAATCAATTTGATTTTTTCTTGAACCTTAGATTTAACTAAAGATTCAGCAATTGTCCAAACAAAAATTTCTTGTTTATGAAAATTAATTTGATTTTCTTTTGCCAAGAGTATATCCTTGACTTCATTCAAATATCTAGTTTGTGGATCAGTTATAAACTAAAAAATAATATGTTGATTTTTTAAATTAGTATAAATACTTGTTAAATCAATTTTTTCAATAGGCATAATACTATGAAGAAAAGGAGTACCAAGTACAACATGGTATTGTAAATTTTTTACAAGTAGAAATGTAGATGGAAGGCATACATCTTTATTACCTATATATATATATATATGTATTAGTAATTTTATACTGTATTTGTAACTTATTGCCACTCACAGAAATCAAAGAATGCTTTGTCTTCTCAAAATATTGGGTTAGAATTAACCCTTTTTGAACACAATTTAAATCTGCACACTATCAACCAAAGCAGTGAGATTTTCAATTAATAATTCGTTATGAACGAATAAAGTGATTTTAATGAACCACTTCTGAGAAGTAATTTCATTCAAAATAGACAAATATTGTAAAAGAGAGGAACTAGACAGTTCTAATTTTGAACTAAAAGAAACCTGTTTTCCCAATTATAGGTTATTAACTCTAGTATTAAGACTTAAATTGTCATCTTTGAGATATTTAATTTCTACTTTTAACTGATTAATTTTAGTTTTTAAATTCTATAAAGTAACAAGTTTTTCTTACTTATTCTGAAGTCTTTTCATAACCTCAGACATGTTATAAGCATTAGTGATGCTAGGAATATCATGTTGTTTTTTCACTTGTTTTAGATAATTTTTAATCATCTAAGCTTTCATTTTTGTATCAGGAATTTGATCTAAAATTTTTATGATCACTTCTTGATCTTGACTAAGTATATTAATACTTAAACCATTCATATCAATAATGGCTTTATAATATTACAATTACCTGGACAATAGTCTTTCTTGTCTGGTTCAATATCACTAGAAAACAAAATATCATCTTCTTGAACCTAGTCTAATTCATGTGACTTAAAGCCTTCTGGTTTAGAGTCTTTAGATTCAATGCCACTGTTCAAAAATAATTTAGTTAAAGTATCTTTTAGTTGTTCATCGATTTGAAGTTCATTTAACTTCTTTTTAGTAAGACATTTATTGGCATAGTGACCAAACTTGCCACACTTTTAACATTTAATTTTTTTTTTTTTTTGAAGTAGATGATTTCTTCTTAGAAGAAGATTTTTATTAGCAACATCCAATGCTGTCATTCATTGTCGGGGTGGGGAGACGAGTTTATCCTTTGGTAACATGACTGTGGAAATGAACATTTTTCATGCGAGAAAGAAATCGGGAAAATATGAAGATATAAGGGAGGTTAGCTTGATAGATATTCTTGTTCAAGAATACTTTCAAAAGAGTTTGTGACAGATCACCTTGAGAGAGCTTTAGTTTTGAATAAGCAATCCGAGCAGTTAGAAGAAGTAGTGACTACAGAAAAAGGAGTAGAGTGTGCTCTTAACATGTCTGTGGATCAACAGACCCAATGTGATAGGCCATTAGGGCTCAGTGTTTGTAAACCTAAACCATCTGAAGTAAAAGCTCCCATTCCAGAGTGAAAACTATTGTCATCAACTCTCAGGTACATAATCCTAGGTGATGGTGAGTCTTACCTAGTCATTATCTCCTCTAGTCTGTCTGAAGACCAAGAGGAGAGTTTGAAGAAGGTGCTCCTAAAGCACCATAAAGCCATAGGGTGGTCGATCGCTAACTTACATGATATTAGCCCACTAGTTTGCACACATCGTATCTATCTAGAATATGGGGCTAAACCTGTTCACCAAATGCAAAGGCGATTGAACCCTAATATGAAAGATGTAAGCACCCCATTTTTACCAGCTCAGCAATCTCCGGTCCAACCAGATTTAGTTTCAAACATCACAACACATGTGAGCCCAAATTGGCTCTTTCAAACTCGAATCCAATCAACTAGTTGCTTCTCAAGCTTGTAAGGCCTAATTGAAGCTAAAAAGACCATATTGCCCTTAGGCACTCCAGGCAGCTTTCCGAGACTGGGTGGTCTTGGGAACCAATGCCATCCAGGCAGCTTTCTAGGACTGGGTAGTCTCGGGAACCAACGCCATCCAAGCAGCTTCCAAGACTGGGCAGTCTCGGGAACCAATGCCATCCAAGTAGTTTCACGAGATCGAGCGATCTTAGGTACCAACACCTTATCAAATTCCAAACAGTTTACTTCTGACGCCTGCTAGCCCGCCAATGTAAAATGTCCACCATCCAATAGTTCTCCGTGACAAGGCGATCTCGAGAACCAACACCACCATATAGGTAGCTTTCTGAGATTGGGCAATCTCAGGAACTAACAACACCCTACAGGTAGCTCTCTGAGACTGGGCGGTCTCAGGGACCAACACCGACAAGTAGCTTTTCGAGACAGGGCAGCCTCGGGAACTAACACCTAGATCAACATCGGCATTTGTTAGCCCAATTCGGTGAAAATTGAACAAACTTGCCCCTTGGGCCTCCAGGCACATCTTTGAGAAAGTTCAAAATTTCTCAAAATGGTAGTCCACCCTTCCAAAATGTTTCTAGACAATTAGGTGTACTTAGTATGCCGTCCTGACCAATTCTGGTCCCGTTTCAGTCAGCTCCAGTCAAAATAACCGTTTTGCACCTAGGCACCCTAGCCCAGCACAAACCCCACCAAACAGTGAAAGCACTTTCCAGGACCATCCCTGAACGGTCCGATATGTTTAATATGCCACTCCAATCCATCCTTACCTTTTTCGACCAATTTTAATCAAAATGACCATTTTACCCCTGGTAGCCTAAGCTCAATTCGAAACCATACCGACTCTGGGTACCAAACCAGCAGATCTTATCATATGCCCATGTTTAATCCAAGGTGAGCCCCATGACTCTAAACACTTTCCAGTCAATGAAAGTCCCCTACAGCGTCTCACAGACGCTCTGTTAAGGTTGTCTTTTCCTCCCGATTCTCGGATTATAACGCATCGTCAAATGACTTGAGAAATGCGTAAATTGGAAAATTCTCAAAATCTTGTCCATAGGTCTTTCCATCGATACGACTTGATTGAATAGATTGCTTCCCGAAACCCTCGATTGCACTGCTCGAAAATTACCACTTTCAGTAACCCCTGTAGTATCTCACTAACGCTCTGCCAAGATTGTCTTTTCTCCAATTCCCTGACTATAATGCACAGTCAAACGATTTGAGAAATGCGTAAATTAGAAAATTTTCGAAAGTATTTCTAGAGCACTTTTTATCAATATCGTCCGATCGAAGAGATCGCTTCCCGAGGCCCTGATCACGTGGCCCAAAAACTACTACTTTTGAACATCCGCGGAGCGCATCATAGATGCTCCGCAAAAGTTTATTTTCATGCACACTTTCTGAGACGATATCTCACTCTTCCAAACACATTTCAAGCTCCCCGAAAATTTTTAGTTCTTGAGAAACACTAGGAGAACGTCGTGGACGTGACGGATTTTTTCGAATCTTTCCAGATTGCACAATTATTGAGGCAAAGTTTAAACAAAAATTTTTGGCGATGGAGCGTACGCTACATGCACCCAGATTATGATCAGATCGATCAAAACTTTGCTTGCTCCCCAAGTTGAGTCAATATAGAGTGTGCCACTTGCCATTCAAACAGTGGAATAATACTTGCGCATGTATTAAATGCGCAAAGGCAAAAATTGCCCAGGCACATGTGATACATGCGCTAGGTCTCACCAATTGCCTATAAATATAGGCCTCCCCCTATGCATATTCAAGAATCAAAATCAGTAGCGAAGCTTTGTACAAATAGCCTCTGAACTCCAAAATTTCATATATACCTCACCCTTCAAGCACCTAAGTTAGATTCAACCTTTCTTTAGCCTATATACTCCACCCATAAAGCTTCCAATGCCATAGAAAAGCCACTTCCAGCCCCTTTAAGCCTCTCAAGGCCATTCAAGTTTAAGACAAGGCATTCATGGAAGCTTGAAAGTGCTTTAAAAGCAAAATGTGGTATTCTCTTTTACATTTTTGTCATCCCCACTATTCTCTTCTCCCTCCTAGCCTATTTAGGTTATTCTCTATTTTAAACCCCCATCTTCTACCCCCTTTTCTTGCATGCTTAAAATAAGTGAACTCCTAGTTCATACCTAGAGGAAAGCTTGTGAGAGCCACCGTGTAGAAGAATCTCTTACTAGCTTACTTTAAGATGGCATGGCCTTGAAACACCTTGCAATTTGGTGTGGCCTATAGCCTTGTATGATTTCATGCCCCCTTTTTGCATATGGTTACCATGTTTATGTATTAAATGCTTGACTCTATTCTCATGTTCATTATTATTTTTCAAAAACCTTCACTATCTCATTTTTATGTCTTCTTCAAATTCTATATTCAAGTATTTTCTTAAAAATGGTTCTAAGAGTTAGTCTCTTGAAGACTAGATCAAACTCTCAATTTCCACACCTTAGAAAACCCCCCTTTAAGTCCCTTGACTTCATTTTGCAGCATCTCTTTTTACAATCTTCAAGTTGCATTAAAATGATTTTCCAAACATTGTATGTCACTATGATTTCCAAAGTTTTACTCTCTTGAGTTTTGTGGTTGAAATGGTTCTCATGAACCCTCTTTTGAGTGGTCTCCTCATTTATTAACTATAGGAACCCTAGCTCATGAGGTGGTTTTCTACACCCCAAAAAAGTAATTTTCAAAGCAACCCCCTTCAAGAAAGGTTCTCAAAAGTTCATTCTCTTTAATTTGCATAAAAATCTTTACTTGTCCCTTCGACACTTTTGCTTATAGGAGAATGCCCTTTGGCCTATACAACACATTGGCCACTTTTTAAAGGTGTATGATGAGCACATTCAGCAATATGGTAGAGAGAATCCTCGAAGTCTTCATGGACGATTTCTCAGTCTATGGGGATACTTATGACCAATGCCTATAGAGTTTGGAGAAAGTTCTGTAAAGATGTGAGGATAGCCATCTAGTTCTCAATTGGGAGAAGTGTCACTTTATGGTGACACAAGGGATAGTGTTAGGACACATAGTTTCATATAAGGGGATAAAGGTTGACAAAGCTAAGATTGACCTTATCCAAAACCTTCTTTCCCCTCAAAATGTTAAGGATGTTCATTCATTTTTAGGGCATGCCGGCTTCTACCAGCTATTCATTCCAGATTTTAATGCCATCTCTAGTTCCATATGCCATTTACTGTCTAACGATGTTTCATTTGTATGGACATCATCTTGTCAACAAGCTTTTGACTAGATTAAGGGATTCTTGACCACATCACCCATCATACAAGCTCTGAATTAGTCTCTACCATTTGAGCTTATGTGTGACGTGAGTGACTTCGCTATTAGGGTTGTATTCGGTTACAGACAGGACAAGAAACCATATGCCATATATTATACTAGCAAGGCCTTAAATGATGCCCAGATAAACTACACTTCCATTGAGAAAGAGCTTCTCATTGTGATTTTTGCCCTTGATAAGTTCAGATCTTACTTAGTCAGCTCACTTGTCGTTGTTTAAACAAACCATCCCGCACTAAAGTACTTCCTCACAATGCAAGATTCTAAGCCATAGCTCATACGTTGGACACTACCCTTCAAGAGTTTCACATAGAAATCCGAGATAAGAAAGGGGAAGAGAACGTGGTAGAGTATCATTTATCTAGGTTGCCTCTTGATGGGCGAGATCTAGATAAATCTCCCATATCTAAGCACTTTCCTGATGAGCAATTTTTCTCCATTCAATTTGTCTCTCACACGAGTACACCCTAGTTTGCAGACATCGCCAATTACTTAGCTACGGGTAGGATTCCCCCTCACTGGTCTTCAATAGATAAAAAGAAATTTTTGAGGAATGTGAGAGTTTTTATGTAGGATGAGCCATATTTGTATAAATATTGTCCTAACCAAGTAATTCGTCAATATGTTCCCAACAATAAGTTCGAGTCCATTATTACTTTTTGCCATTTGTATGCTGGTGGTGGTCATTTTTCAACTAAGAAGACAATTGCAAAGATTCTGCAATATGGATTTTATTGGTCCACCATGTTTCGGAACGTCCACACTTTTTGCACAGTATGTGTGATAGATGTCAGAGATTAGGTTTTCTGACCTGAAGGAATATAATGCCCTTAAACCCCATCACTATTGTAGAAATATTTGATTGTTGGGGCATTGATTTCATAGGGCCATTTTCCAGTTCTTTCAGGCATCTTTATATTCTTGTGGGCATTGATTATGTGTCAAAATAGGTGGAGGCCGTTGCCTCTCGGACCAATGATCACCAAATGGTGATCAAGTTTTTAAAAGAAAACATTTTTTAAAAGAAAACATTTGGTATGCCCTGAGCCATCATAAGTGATGGCAGATCTCATTTTTGCAATAGACTTGTAGTAGTCTTGATGCGTAAGTATGGGGTATTACACAAAATAGGCACACCATACCACCCACAGACAACTAGCCAAGTTGAGCTGGCCTATAAGAAAATTAAACGCATCCTAGAGAAAATAGTGAATCCTAATCACAAGGATTGGTAGTTGCATCTAGTGGATGCATTGTTGGCATATAGGACTGACTATAAAACCTATCTTGGTATGTCCCCCTACCGGTTAGTTTATGGTAAAGATTGTCATTTACTAGTCGAGCTTCAACACAAGGCTTATGGGGTCATACTACAGATTGATGAGAACCCCGACAAAACTGATCACTACCGAAAATCCAACTCTATGAGTTGGAGGAGCTATAGAATGACGCATATGAGAATGTGTGGATTTCAAAGACTAAGATGAAAGCCCTTCACGACCAACACATTTCTTGAAAAACTTTCACTGTTGGTCAAAAGGTACTTCTTTACAACACTGGGTTACATCTTTTTTTCGAGAAAGTTATGTAGTAATCGGACTAAACCTTATATTGTGAAAATAGTGCATAATCATAGGGCAATAGAGGTCACTAATCCCAGGCATGACAATCACTTCATGGTGAATGGTCATCGTTTGAAGTAGTATGTTGAAAATTGTAAGGTGAAAATAGAGACATGAAGTAGTAGTTTGACAAGCTTACTGGCTGTCCAGACGCCTTTACAGATAGGGTTCCCCACTTACAAAATTTTTGAATTTTGGTTTTGCATAGGCACTAGCCGCTCGAATGCTATTCGAATGGAATCCTTTCCTTAGAACTTTTTTTTATTTTTTTTGGCATGAGCCACTGGCCATCGAATGCCCTTAATTGGAACATGCGAATGGGCTTTTAGCATCCGAACGCCCTTAATTGGACAGTCTAGATGGGCTGTTTAAATTGAACGGTGTCATTTTGGGACCGTTCGAACAGGGGGAATCTACCAAGTATAAATTTTATAATTCTCTTTTTTTGTCTCATTTACACAATTTGCACGTGACGATTTAAAGAGAAAGAGTGTCTGAACGAGCGATAGAGTCCTTCCAAGTTGAACGTTGTGATTCTTCGATTTCCCGCATCTACATCCTTGTAAGTAACTGACGTAGCCCTTCTTCGTTGAGATCTTTCATTGTATTTTATCATAGTTGCATGGATTTAGAACCGCATAACATATATGTTGTTGGGTTTGTGTTGTTGTTTTTTTTTCCCATGAAATATATTTGCATAGACTGTGTTTGTGGTTGTTTTAATGGCATCCAAAGGAAGCAAAAAGGCTGGAAAAAAGAAAGATTTAGCCTAACTTGTTGAAATTATTAAACCAAACTCGAACTCTAACTATGACTCCAAGATCTTTGTTGGTAGTCAAGCCCAATTAGATTTTAGGAAGTATTGGGGTTTGAAGTCAGCTGCTATAGAACGGAAGATGGAATTATGGTTCTCTGGGGATAGTTATGGTTGGGAGGACGAGTTTGATAGGCGTGAGTGGAATAACTTAGCCAAATTTAAAGGAGAGTATATTCTCACCCCGTGTGCGAAATTAATAACTAATATCAGCATAGCCGAAAGCAAAGGAGGGGGAAGAGATGAGAGTATCTTGGGTTAGAAGGAAGGAGATTATTATTATTCCAGGCACCTTCTATGCGCACTATGAGCTTAGACGGGAGCCTAACGCCCAATTTTGTCATAATATTGGAACCCTGAACCTAAAAGAGTTAGCCTATGAGATTTTAGCTGAGAACCAACCCTGGATAGAGAGGAAGACAACTTATGAGAAAAAACACTTAAGCTGCATTACTTCCCCTTGTTCATGTTTTTCTATCACAACCTTCTACCATAAGCCCAGTATGCTAATGTTAGTTTGGCACGTGCCCAGTTGTTGTGGGCCATAGGGACCTATAAGATCATACATTTGCCCAGATACATGTTTCTCCAGCTGCACCATGATGCTACTCACCTTCAGATTAGGGACAGTATCCCCTTTGTGGTTATGCTGACTAAACTGATCCTTGATGTTGGTGTCCACACTCCCATTTTCCCAGTCAAAAAGTCTTTCATTAGTGCTATTAATCCAACTACAATTAACAAGTCTACGACACAATATAAAAGTTGAAACTGCCAGAAATCAAATGACGAAGAGGAAGAGGGAAATGCGAGTTTTAATGTACCTGCCAAAGGTGGAGGTGAGTTCTCGGGACAAGGCTCTATAGACCGAGTGATACAGATGTTGGAGCTACTATAGACTGAGTGACACAAATGTTGGAGCTGCAGGCTTTGACCCAGTAGCACCATATCACATTGTTGGAGTCCCATGCTACCACCTTTAAGGCTTTCCAGATAGAGGTCAGAGGCAACTTTGAGAAAATGGAGAAATAACAGAAGGAGCACACCGGGGCCATGAAGACTTTGTTATTTTTGTTTTGGTGTTCGAATTGTGCATCATGTCGTGGCGGTCATAAGTAGTAGTTTATTTTGGCATATTGTGTTAGTTTATATTTTTGTTTATATATGTGGACATACAAGCTGGTCCGCTTCTTTCTTTTGCCATCTATATCTATTTCAGGTTTATCTCAAATTTCTTAGAATTGGTACTTCTTTACGATAAACTTGACCGATATATGGTATGGTTTGTGCTTTGTACATCTACTTTTAATTGTTTATTTATTGAGAAAATGTGCTAAGTTTGAGATTAGTGATGGTAGTAGTAATGTTGTAAGTTGACAATGATGGATTTTGCTATTTTCGTTGATGCTATAATGTTATACAACTTTGACAATATGTTAAGGATTGGTTACTCGAACTGGATGTTGAGTATGCATTTATAGCTTGGTATTTGGATTCTTGTGAGTTTGGATATTGTACCCTTGACAGTGGAGACTCTTACCTAGTGAGATTTGGGCTTATCTTGTTCAAGAGTGACTTACAATTACTCTTAATATGATTTTTCAACGTACACTTGTTCAATAGCTCTATTATTCTTTTGTTGTGATTTAATTGTTTGAATTGTAAAGAATATGTTGCACGTGAGTTCTCTTTAAAACTTGAGACTATACATTTTTAGGAATGATCTGAGGCCATCTTTGACTTTTAAGCTACAGAGTTGTTCTTGCTATACCATTTTGAAACCCGTTGAGCTTAAACATTATTATTTATTTCTTCTTAATCACCATGACTTTGTCTAGTTATTGATTCTTGGGTATTTGATAATCTATGTGCTATTGGAATGAATCAAAAATATATGGAAAGATGGTGAACTTGGTGATGTATATTTGTAAATGATAAGGTGACAAGTTCTTGTTGAGAAGGAGGAAGGTAAATGGGCAAAACAAAAGCAAGAATATATATAGAAAAAAAAAAGAGGAAAAGGAATGGAAAAGAAGAAAAACTCACCAAATGAAGGAAAAAGGGAAAGTGGTACATTGTTAAAGTTATTGGGTTGTCCTTGAGAAGTTATATATTCATGTAACTTACCAACTACCTTCTAAACCTATCCTTGTTAACCCTTTTTTCCATGGCTATGTTACAATCCATGCAAGTCCTTAGTGACCTTAGGTGTAAAGTCTTGAGTGTTTTAATCTTTGAGTTCTTGTGTAACTATTCTGGAGATTCATTGCAATTAAAGATCTTTCATAAAGCTATTCCAATCCACTTTCATCATTCAATGTGCGTTCTTCATTTTTTTTTTTTTTAAGTTGTGTCTTTTGATCATTACAATTACTCTTTAAGTGCACAACTTTTATGGGAACCCTGCGTGTTCAATTTGTTGAGAGTGGTATCCAAGTGAGGTTTTGGAGTCAAGGTTGCATAACACGATTTTCTAAATTATCTCGAATTGGAATCCTAGTTGTATGTGTATATAAAAACTGACATGTCATGCAACACATTCGAATAGTATATTCATTGTTATGTTTTAATACGAGCATTCAAGAAAAAGGTAGACCTATTATCTGTCTACTTGCAGTATTATTATTTACTATTATTTATTAATAACACAGCCATCCAAAAAATGTTTGTGGGTAATATTAGTGTAAACCCTCACGAGATACACCTCGTCTACTAGGAGTAACCTATGGGTTTAAAAGTTTGATGCATAAGTTAAATACATTCATGTCGTCCTGTGCAAGTGGATGTTAGGTAGAGTATTAGTTTGCTAGGGACTAGCAAAGGTTAAGTTGGAGGGTGTGATTGCACCTTAAAAATGTAGTTTTACAGCCCTAAATTACCTTTGTTTAGCCCTGCTATTGTTTTGATTCTTGATTTTCAATTCATTGTTTTTCATTCTTGTGAATGTTCTTAGATTCAAGTTTGTTATTATTAATGCATTATTTTATTTCCTTTAATTCTATTTCAATTCTTGCAAGATTTACAATTTTTTTCAGTAGCTAAATTAGTTCTTGGTATGGATTGAGAAGGTAAATATTATGTAGGTAGAGATTCAAGATAATCATCTATTTTCCAAAGATTTGAAGACCTTGGGCCAAGATTTTTTTTCTTGCTCTTGAATATTTTCGAAAATGGCTTCTCCTGATTATCATCTAGAACATAGTCTAGGAATGGATATGAACTACAACACTGATACGAGAGTCGAGTTCAACTGTTGATAAATTCTTGTAAAGAGTATTTTTGGAATTTACTGTTCCTGATTAAGTTCCATGCGTACTTGTAGACACTGTTGTGAACTGGGTTGAGTACGATGAGACCCTAGTACGAACACTAGTAATATATTAGATTTTAACTTTAAAGAGGGTTAATGAATCTTGAGTCCTATTAATCCAGACTATCTTGGGGACCTACCTGTAGACCCATTCACTGGATCAGTCCTACCAAGATCATTTGTTTATTATTCAAAACTAGTTTTTAAGTTAAATTTACTTGTCCTGTTCATAATTTAGGCTAATCCCTACCATAATTAAGTTTTGTTTTATTTTATTTTATTTTTAGAGACTTTCTACAATTGCAATCAATCCTGAGTTCATTATTATATTGATGTGGTTGTAGGATCTTATTGGTTAGACAGTTCCTTTTTCTTGTGGATGGTCCTCAGACTTCTGAGTATTATATTGCATCGCCACCATCCTCTTGTGGGGTTATCTAGCATTTGCTGGGAGCGATCATTAATTTTAGTTGGATTTTGTCTGTAAGGAACTGAAATTGTTGTCACTTAGGATGAAAAGTTAATAGAGGGACTCCTAAATCATAACCCAACTGATCTGTTGACCGAAGATTAGAAAGAAAACAGATAGCTCGAATGATGGCTTTGTGAGTATTCTTTTTTTGATAGACAGGCTTTGTGAGTATTCTTGGAAAAGATAATACAAGATTTTTGAAAGTTAATACTCTGTCCCTAAAGATCTTTTTAAGATTTGCCAAATCTATTGAGCATTATGTAAAGTAGCTCGACCGAAAAGAAGAATATCATCAGCACAAACACAAGTGAGACACGGCAAGACCTTTTTGAGCTATTTTTATCAAATGAATATTTCGCGAATCTTCTGCATGATAGAGACATTGAAACAGATAATTCATGCAAAGGATAAACAAAAAGGGGGAGAGGGGATCACCCTATCGCAGGCCACAAGACGAATAAAAAGTTTCAAGGGGAGTTCCATCTCAAAGTATGGCATAAGACACTGAGGAAATGCACGCCATAATCATATGGATAAAACTTGCAGAAAAGCCATAATGATCTAAGATAGTAAGAATAAATTTACATGAAAGTCAATCATAGGTCTTATCTAAATCTAGCTTCACACCCATAAGACCCCCCGAACCTTTTTTGTGTTTAATGGTGTGCATGACTTCTTCAGCAACAAGGATATTGTCTGATGCCCATCATCCTGGAATGAACACAGCTTGATTAGGATTAACCATAAGATCCATGACATGATAAAGCCTTCCAACAAGAATCTTGGTAACAATTTTGAATAAAGTATTGAAAGACTACTAGGCCAAAAGTGGCGAATATATTCAGGGATTATTGATCTTTGGTATAAGAGTAATGAAAGTATGATTTAGACCCGAAGGAATCTGTTGATGCTAAAATATCAACCGAATTGTAGCACAAATTTCCATACACAAAAAGTGCCAACAATTTTGAAAGAAAGTAGGGTGAAAACCATTCGGACCAGAAGCCTTGGAGGGGTGGAAAGAAAATACTGGATGAGAAATTTTCTGATCCGATGGCAAAGTTGTAAGAAAATTCCAAGGGCCTTTATAAGCAGGGAGAATTTGAAGCCATGAATCAGGACATCATTGCATAACTGTTGAACCTTGAAAAAGGTCAGTAAAGTGATTTGAAACCATAGACTTAATCTCCAAAGGGTCCATGTGTAAGATAAGTCTCCTTAAGGTAGCCCACTTGTTACATGTATAAAGTATATACATATATATCTCTGATATATATTGTATATTTATCTATCTGTTAGTTAGTTACGAGTGATAATGGTAATAGTTGTCCACTCTATGTGAAACATTAGTGGTGGTTTGGCTAAGGCCTATCAAGTCCTCATTATCAGATAATGGTTCTTTAATGGAAGGAACCACTAAAGATAAAGATAAGGGTCCCTAGCCTAACAGTTATATATTGCCTGTGATATCCATCAGTCCTGCATAGGTTAGAAGATCCTATCTGCAGAGATTGTGAGAGGGAAGCAACTTACTTTTGCAAAAGCACAGAGAGTTTTCTTCAAACACTTAAGATCTGGAAAAAAAATTCACTTAGACAACAATGGCTGGAGGTTAATACACATATATTAATTAATATATGATTAATATTTTTGTTGCATATATATTATAGTTATTATATATGTGTATGTATAGTTTATCTTACATTGTGGTATCAGAGCCACTCTCTAGCTCATGTTGTTCAGTGTACAGATAATGTATTGTTCCTATTATATTTATTGCCATATACATCTGCGTTCTTTTGAATCAGTGAGCATATTAGTTAATTATGCTATTAGCATTTTAAAGACTTATATGTTTAAGATGTAGATATATTCCATCTGCATACATATATAATATATATATATATATATATGGTGCATATATATTATTTGCCACGGTGAGACATGATCCTACCTTAAGTTGAAATGATTTATTTGCTTTATTAATATATTCAATAAAAGAAAATAATTTAATTCAACGTGAATATAAATTGATAGAGTCGTAAGTGTTATTATAATAATATATATTTGGTCAGCACCATTAAGTGAGCCAAGTTTGTGATTTAATTCCATGAGTAGTTAATTTTAAACATCACGTTACTTCTGAATGTGGTATACATGATTTCCTGTTATGTTATATCATATATAATTGTTATTTCGAATATATACATAGTTTTGTCAACGTTTTTATTTGGGGCCTTCTGTAAATAAGCTTTTCCATGGTTTTATGTGAAAATCACATAAGGGTTTTTCTAAAAAGTTTTTTGGACAGAGGGGATATTATGTAAATAGTCTAGGAGTGTTTTTGAAAGAATTTCTTAACAGCATGCCTTTTTTGTAAATAATTTTTATTTGCAAACTTTTTTAACAAAATAAAAGGAGGACTATTTACAGAAATGTTACCAAAGTATTTTGGAACAATAATTTGTGTTTTTCAATTATTAAATTGTATTTTTGGCCCACTAAAAATTATTTTATGTCATCTTAAGAAACTTGAGCATCACATTAGTTTAAAAAAAGCCACAACATCTTGAATTATTGTGATGTGTGATATTAAGTTCTTGTTATCACATTCAAAAAGTCATTTGATCATATATTTAATGGCATATATGTTTCTTGCGATTAAATTAATGAAAATAATTGTTTGGGCTCACAGGGAAATAATTATTTGTTATTAATTTAATTGGGATAAGATAGTAAATTTAATATTAAGATAAATTTCCTATGTCCACAGATAAAGGGATGTTTTATTTTGGTGTGTGATATTTACTAGTTTTATCAATACATTTTAAATAGATTCAATGCATGTTACTTCCTTTACGTACATGGAGGTTTGAGTTTACTTTGTTTTAATTATTATTTCATAACATAATATGTTTTTGGTTATTGCAGTTATTTCTACTACACTTTTTAGTACTAAATAATCTCATATTCCATTTTTTAGTGGTGATAATTTTTCTAATTGGAAAGATAAAGTACTTTTGATATTGGGGTCCATGGACCTTGATTTGGCACTTCGTGTGGACAAACCACTCGCTCCCACAGAATCAAGTACGCTAACTAAGAGGGTTTCATTTGAGCGATGGGAGTGATCCAATCGCCTAAGTCTGATGCTCATTAAGTCCCATATCAGTAAAGGCATTAGGGGCTCAGTCTTCGAATGCAATAAGACAAAAGGTTTCATAAAGGCTATTGACGAGCAGTTTGTGAGCTCTGATAAGGCTTTAGCTAACACCCTAATGAAGAAACTATTAGGCATAAAACATAATAATACTAGAAGTGTGCATGAATATATCATGAAAATGAGGGACATTACAGCTCAACTGAAAGCATTGGAGATAGAGATTTCTGAGTCATTCTTAGTACATTTTGTCTTTAACTCTCTTCTCCTATGGAGTACGGTCCTTTCAAAATTTTCTATAATACACATAAAGAAAAGTGGTCAGTGAATGAACTTCTGACCATGTGTGTTCAAGAGGAAGAAAGGCTAAAGCAGGAAAAGCTGAAAATTGCTAATCTAGCATTTCATGCAAAGGGGAAAGGTCACAAGGGCAATGGTGTCCCTCAAGAGAAGAACGAAAAAGTGTCAATGAAGCGTTATGGCAATAAAGGTGTATGCTTCTTCTCCAAGAAAAAAGGACACATAAAAAAGGATTGTGCTAAGTATCAGAAATGACTCGTAAATAAAGGTAATCTCTTATCCTTTGTGTGTTATGAATATAATTTTGTTAATGTTCCTAATAATACATGGTAGATTGATTCTGGTTCGACAATTCACATTGCCAATACCATGCAAGGTTTTTCTCAACCTAATGAAATCGACAATAAGTGAACAAGGCATTTATTACGAAATGGGATGCGTTTACATATGGAGGTTGTTGCGACTTTAAGACTTGTTTTAAATTCTGGTTTTATTTCGGATCTTATATGTTCGATCGTTTTCTAGAAATTTGGTTTCTATTCCAAAATTAGTACCTTTTAGACTTAGTTTCAATTTTAGTGGTACACATTTAGATTTATTACAAAATAAAGCCATTGTTGGCAACGATTTTTTAAATGATGGATTATTTAGATTTAGTTTAAATCCTGATTTTGAAAATAACTTTTCAACCTTGCATGATGGGATTTGCATAAAGAGAAACATTATCAATGAAAATTCCTCTATGTTATGGAATAGGAGATTGGGACAAATCTCTAAGGAAAGAATTAAAAAATTGGTAAGTGAAAGAGTTTTAAATACTCTTGACTTTTTTGATTTTGGTAATTGTGTGGATTGCATTAAGGGAAAGCAAACCAACAAATCCACTAAAGGTGCCAAAAGGAGTTCTAATACTCTTAAGATCATACATACAGACATATGTGGACCATTTACTCCACCTTGTTTGAATGACCAGAGATATTTTATCTTATTCATTGATGACCATATACGATATATGTATCTCGACCTCTTATTTGATAAGGCTAAAGTACTAGATGCTTTTAAAGCCTATAAGGCAGAGGTAGAGAGACAAATAAAAAAGAAAATCAAGATTATAAGGTCAAACAAGGGTGGAGAATATTATGGGAGGTACACAGAATCAGGATAACAACCAAGTCCATTTGCTAGATTCCTTAAAGAAGGGGGCATAATTGTTTAATATTCAATGTTTGGAACCCCACAACAAAATAGTGTGGCTAAAAGAAGGAACCGCACACTTATGGACATGGTGAGGAGCATGCTAAGTCATTTTAATATTTCGATAGATCTATGGAGTGAGGCTTTAAAAATCATTGTGTAAGTCTTAAACATGGTCCCATCTAAAGCTATTCCTAAAACACTTTTTGAATTGTGGAAATGATGAAAATCAAGTTTAAAACATCTACACATATGGGGTTGTCCAGTTGAGGTGAGGGTTTACAACCCACACATGAAGAAACTGGATCCAAGAATGATTAGATTTAAGTTTCATTGGATATGCAGAAAACTCTAAAGGATTTAAGATTTATTATCCGTCACACACACCTAGAATTGTTGAGGCTAGAAATGCTAAATTTCTTGAAGACCTTGAAACTAGTGGGAATGGTTCTTCTCAAACCATTAAGTTTGACGAAATAAGGGATCCCATTGAGAAATCAATTAGGAAAGTGGTTGTTTTTCCATCCTAAATTCCAGATACCATTGGAGAGTAATCAACTCAAGAATAACCCTCCCATTCAAAATTTCCAAGAACCAATGGGAGTAAAGAAATCTTCAAGAGAAAAGAAATCAACAATTTGACTTTGATGTTGGACCTAAAGATGATCCTACTTCATTTTCACAAGCCATGAATGGAGACAATTCGACCTTATGACATAATCCCATTAAGGAAGAAATGGCATCAATGGCTAAAAATCAAGTTTAGGATCTCATTGAGTTGCCAAAAGAGAATACAGCTGTTGGCTATAAATGGGTATATAAGACCTCTTCTGGTAACATCAAATGTTATAAGGCCAGACTTGTAGCCAAGAGTTTCACTCAAAAGGAAGGAATTGATTACCATGAAACCTTCTCTCTAGTTTCTAAGAAAGATTCATTTAGGATTATCATAACATTAGTAGCTCATTTTGATTTGGAGTTGCAATAGATGTGTCACGCCCCGGTTTTTGGGTGTCGAAGGTCCTTTCGGCTCGGAGACCCTAAAGCATGAAACTCTATCACCAGAACTTATCCTCCTAGAAGGACAAGTGCGACTAGGTTCGAAAATTGATTTGACTAAAGGCTTTTTAGAAAAATGGGAGTCGCCACCTAACTAGATAAAGGTGAGTTAGGGCACCTAAAACTAAGCGTTAATCCGAAGATTAAACTTAGAGTTTTTGGAAAAGGTTTTTGAAAACTCCCTCAAGAGAGGGTTTTTAGGAAAATAGGTTGTTTGGCAACCTTTTGAAATGTTTAAGCTCTTTTTGAAAATAACTCCATTTTGGTCTTTCGAAAATAGAAATCTAAGGTTTGGGGGTTGGTTACGTGTAGGGAAGATATCCTAAGATCATCACCCTACCCCGCCCTTTCGGTACCTAAATATCTAGTCACCCTTTTGTTCACTCACTAGAATAACCGGCTACCATTGTCCACTTTATATCCACTTTAGAAAACATGGTTTAGTCATCACTTTTCGGATGGATGGTGCATGATGCAAGTTTTTGAAAAAAAAGTTTGAAAATAATAAGGGTTTTGAAAGAGTTTGGAATAGAAACTTTGAATTGATTGGAATTTTTGAAAAAAGGGATTGGAGTTGAAATAAAAGTTATGACCGCACTATTTTAGGTTGCCTACGTATCTCATTTGATGAAAATCAGGTCATTCGTAGTTCGGGCAAGAGCCCGATGGAAGATGGGCGCATTAGGGCCTTTGAAAGGTTTGAAGACACTTTGGGTCTTTGAAAGAGTTTAAGACACTTTGAGGTTTTTGGAAAAGTTTAAGGCACTTTGAGGTCTTTGGAAGTTAAAAACTCTTTGTGGTCTTGAAAGTTTTGACTTAAAATTAGATCGTGGTGTGCTTTGAAAATGCTTTTGGATCAATTTGAGAGAGTTTTGGAAAATGTTTTTAGATAACTCAAGAGAGTTTGAGAGTGTTTTTGAAATCTTGTTTTGAAAACCTTGGAGGTATGATTTTAGAATATTTTGATGAATTGGTTTGTGAAAGTGGTATTTGGAATCCTAATATGGACAATCTTAGGGGTTGTTCTTGTTTTGTCACTTGTCCTTAGAATTCCTAACCATGAGAGGGCTAGGGACACCTTAGGTTTGTGACCTTTTGAAAGTATTCTTCGGAAAGGCCTTAGAGTTTAGGAACATTAGAAAAGTGTATGGAGTTTTGGGTTTTTGAAATCAAGGGAATAGGAAGTTTTGGAAAACAAGCTATGAGAATAATTTGAAAATTTGAATGATCATTTAGAAAAGGGTCCAAGAGTTGGGACTTTGAAGTTCACTTAACCTAGGTTGGGTTAGCCTAGGGTTAAGGGGAACCTAAGGTTAAGAAGACTAAGGGTTAACTAACTAGGGTTAAGTTAACCTAGGGTTAGGTAACTAGGGTCAAGTCAACCTAGGGTTAGGCAACTAGGGTTAAGTTAACCTAGGGTTAGGTAACTAGGGTCAAGTTAACCTAGAGTTAGGCAACTAGGGTCAAGTTAACCTAAGGTTAGATTGGAGAATGGTCTTGAAAGTTGTTTTGATGCACTCTTGGAAAGGGTTTTGAAAACACAACATGATATGCAATGGACTTTGGTTGGTTATCTTTATGAAGATCATTTCCATGAAAATTTTGACTCTAGCCAAGAATATGATTTATATGGTTGGTGATTGGAGACCATTCCAAGAAAGGTTTCCTTATGGCCATTATAACCAACATCTTGATAAGAGTATAAGGGGTCAAAATTTAACATAATGATAGTGATTTTTGGAAGATCATTTTTGATGCAAAGATGGTGAGAGTGCATTTTTGAAATCATTTTTGGAGAAGGATTTTGAAAACCATTTCTCAAGGGAACCATTCCATCAAGAGAGGGTTCATATGGCCAATAAATGGGAGACCACTCAAGAGAGGGTTCCATGAGGCTGTTTCAACCACTAACTTTGAGAGAATGGAAACCTTGAATATTAGAGAGTTTGAAAGCAATTTTCATCCAAGTTAAAATGCAATGGTGTAAAAGAATGAGTTAGGGAGGTTGTGAGGGATTTTCTAAGGCATGACTCCTAAAGTCTTATCCTAAACTTCAAGGGGGCTAACTCTTGAAACAATTTTTTAAGGACATGTAGAACTTGGAAACATCATGAAATTAAGAGCAATGCATGCATTGTGGGATGTGGCAATAAATATAAAATGAAGCCAAGCATACAATACATGGTCAAAATAATAATTTGCAAAGGGTCATGATTCACATACAAGGCTTTTAGGCTTCACCATACAAACAAGGGGCTCTTAGGCCATGCCATCATAAAGTAGGCTAGTAAGAGGTCCCCCTACATGGTGGCTCTCACTTGCTTTCCTCTAGGCATGATCTAGGAGCCCTCTTGGCTCAAGCATGCAAGAAAGGGGGGTTGAAGATGGGGATTAAAATAGAGAATAGCCTAAGTAGGCTAGGAGGGAGAAGAGGAGAGTGGGAGAGAGCATAAATGTAAAAGGGATACCACCTTTTGCCTTCAACACTCTTGTAGTCTTCAATGGATGTCTTGCTTAGAGCTTGAGTGACTTCAAGAAGCTTGAGAGGTTTGAGTGGAGTGTATGAGTATGTATGAGTCTTTGTATATGGAGTGTATAGCCTTAGGATGGGTAGAATCTAGCCTAAGTATTGGAGGGGAAGAATATATGTAGAGATTCGAGTTTCTGGAGTGATTTCAACAGAGTTTCGTATCAATTTCGGACCTAGAATATGCAATGGGGGAAACCTCTATTTATAGGCAATTTGGAATAGACCATGCGCATGTGCTACATGCGCACGGCCAAACTTTAGCCGTGCGCATGTAGGACATGCGCAGGTACTGTTCCATTGCTAGAATAACACGTGGCACCCTATGTACTGGTTAAATCTCGACCGTCGATCGAAAGTCAATCGATCTGAACAAAATTTGAGCGCATGTAGCATACGGTCCATCACCGGGAAAACTCACCCAAACTTTGTCTCGATAATTGGGTCAATTAGGAAGGTTCGGGGAAAATCGGTCGCACTGGGGGTGTTTTCCTAGTGCTTTTGATGAACTTTCATGTTTTCGAAAAGTTTGAATTATGTTTGGAGGTGAGTGATATCGCCTTGGGAAGTGTGCCAAAAAGGACACTTTTGTGAAGCGTCTGTGATACGCTCTGTGTGTGTTTGAAAGTAGCTGTTTTCATTTAATGTGATCGAGGCCTTCGAGAAGCGATTTGTTCGATTGGACCGTTTCGATGGAAAGTACTCTGGAAATACTTTCTAGAATTCTCAAATTTACGCATTTCTCAAGTTGTTTGACGGTGCGTTTTGATTAGGGAATCGAAGAAAAAGTCAACCTTGGCGGAGCGTCTGCGAGATGCTCCCGAGGTTGTTGAAAGTCATGGTTTGCACACCGTACGATGGAGGGCTTCAGGGAACGATCTATTCGATCGAACCATATCGATGGAAAGATCTATGGACGAGCGTTCGAGAATTCCCTGATTTATGCATTTTTCAAGTCGGTTGACGGTGCGTTATAACTAGGGAATTAGAGAAAAAGACAATTTAGGCGGAGCGTCTCGTTTTGTCAAGTTGTGTGAGTTTAGCATCGTAGGTATTCCTTGGGTTAAAGAAAGGCGGGTGGTGAAACCTCCGCTCGAAATCTCAAGGCCAGTGCTGTTTTCAAGGCATTTGGGGCTTTCAGGGGCAAAATAGTCATTTTGACCAGAGTCGGCTGGAAAGGGTCAGGAATGGTCTAGTATGTTGTGTTAGGCTTGTAGGGCTATTCGGGGATGGTTTTGAGAGATTCTATTGCCATTCAGCGGGGTTTGTGCCATGCCGAGTCGCTCGGGGGCAAAATGGTCATTTTGACCGGAGTGAGTTGGAATATGACCAGATTTGGACCGAATGGCGTGCGGGGGACGCCTGATGGTTTGACAATATTTGGAAGGATGGACTTATCGTTTTGAGGGATTTTGAACTTTCCCAAAACGTGCCTGGAGGCCCAAAAGGGCAGGCTTGGTCATTTTTTACCGAGTCAGGCTAGCAGGTGACGGTGTTGACCTAGGTGTTGGTTCCCGAGACCGCCCAGTCTCAAAAAACTACCTGTGCGGTGTTGGTCTCTAAGAACGCCTGTTCTTAAGAACTACCTGTAGGGGTGGTGTTGGTTCCTGAGAACGCCTGGTCTCAGAAAGCTACCTGGAAGGGTGGTGTTGGTCTCTAAGAATGCCCGGTCTCGAAGAGCTACCAAATGATGGACATTCTACGTTGATGGGCTAGCAGGTGCCAGAAGTGAACCGTCTGAAATTTTGATGAGGTGTTGGTCCCCGAGATCGCCCGATCCTTGGAAGCTACCTGGATGACATTGGTTTCTGAGACCGCTTGGTCAGGAAAGTTGCCTGGAATGATGGTGCTTACGGCTCCAGTGGGCTCTTGTGGGCCCGAGAAGCGACCAACTAGTTGGATTGGAGATTTGAAAGGCTCATCTTGAGCCTGCATGTGTTGTGATGTTGGAAACCGAATCCGGTCGGGTCGAAGATTGCCGAGTGGGCAAAAATGGGGTGCTTACAAGATGGATGTGAAAACAACTTTTTTAAATAGAGATCTTAAGGAAGAGGTATACATGATTTAACCTAAGGGATTTTCTTCTAAAGATAATCAGTTGGTTTGTAAGTTAAGAAAATCTATATATGGACTAAAACAGGCCTCCCGCCAGTGGTGTTTAAAGTTTCACAATATTGTTACTTCATATGGCTTTACGAAGAATATTATTGATTAGTGTATATACCTTAAAGTTAGTGGGAGTAAGTATATCTTTTTAGTCTTATATGTGGATGGTATTTTACTTACAAGCAGTGATTTGGGGTTACTAAGTGATACAAAAGTTTTTCTTTCTCAAAACTTTGAAATGAATAATATGGGTGAAGTCTCTTATATCATTGGCATTGAGATTCACAAAGATAGATCCCAAAGGATATTGGGACTCTCTCAAATGGCCAATATTGAAAAAGTTTTGGTAAGATTTAATATGAATTCTTACTCACCTAATGTAGCACCCATTGTCAAAGGAGATAAGTTCAGTCTAATTTAGTCGCCACAAAATAATTTGAAACAAAAGCAGATGAAGAGCACACCTTATGCATCAGCAATTAGCAGCTTGATGTACGCTCAAGTCTGTATAAGACCTGATATTGGGTTTGTAGTAGAAATGTTGGGCAAATATCAAAGCAACTTGAACATTGGAAAGCTGCCAAGAAAGTCATTTAGTATTTGCAAAGAACTAAGAATCACAAGTTAACATACAAACATATGGATTCATTAGAGGTGATTGGATATTCAGATTCAGATTTTGTTGGATGTCAAATACCAGGATGTCTACTTCATGATATATCTTTCTTTTTGTTGGATGAGCTATATCTTGGAGAAGTATCAAGCAGTCTATAACTGCTTCATCCACTATAGAAGCAGAATTTGTTGCATGCTATGAAGCTCCTTCACAGGCTCTATGATTAAGGAATTTTATCGCAGGATTAAGGGTAATTGATTTTATATCACGACCATTAAGGCTTTACTGTAATAATTTGGCTGCAGTTTATTTTTCTAAAAATAACAAAAGTGGCAGCCGAAACAAGCACATTGACATAAAGTATATTGTTGTCAAAAAGAAAGTAAAGATACAAGATGTAGCTATTGAACACATTAGCAGTGAGTTGATGGTTGCAGATCCCATGACCAAAGCATTGCCGGCTAAAGTATACCATGGTTATGTGGAGCATATGAGACTTATTAGCTCATTGGTGTTTAATTTTGATTTTTTATTTTGGCAATTCACAATCTATGAACAATTTTTAAATGTTTTAGATAATAAAGACATGACTTTAATTGTGCATATAAAAATAATTGTCATGCATGATATCCATTTGAATAAATAAAGTAGGACCTTAAATGACTAGTCTGTAGTCATTGATAAAGTTTTAAAGTATCTCATTCAATGCGCATTGAGAAGTACCATATATTGTAATACATGGAAGGGAATACCTATTAAAGGTACAACCGTCATGATTCGTGATTGATACTCACTAATAGAGTAGGAGGTTTAAGGACTATGTATTTTGTGACCCTATTATAATACCTATCATTCATATGGTTTTCATGTGTTTAGTGGACCAAGTAAGAGAATGTAAGACAAGTCTCCTTAGGGTGACTCACTTGCCACATGTATGAAATATATATATACATATATATCTCTCATATATATTGAATATTAGTTAGTTATGAGTGATAATAGGAATAGTTGTTTACTCTATGTGAAATACTAGTGCTAGTTTGATTAAGACCTATCAAGTTTCCACTATCAGATAATGGTTCCTTGATAAAAGAAACCACTAAGAATAAAGATAAGAGTTCCTAACCTAGCAATTATATATTGCTTGTAATATCCATCATTCAGAGGATTTAATCCTACATAAGTTAGAAGATCCAATCTATAGAGAGTGTGAGAAAGAACCAACTTATATTTGCAGCAGCACAAAGAGTTTCTTCAAACACTTAGGATCAGGAAAGTAAGTTTACTTGAACAACAATGATTAGAGATTAGTACATATATATTAAATTAATATTTTTACTCCGTATACATACATATATATTACAGTTGTTATATATGTGCATATATAGTTTATCTTACACCATGATCCACTAATTAGAATAATTTTTTAGAGCAAGAATCTTGTTTGGGGGCGCCTCGCCATGAGAGACATATGAAAAAATTTGATATTACGATCGCCATCATCTAACCAGGAGATACGAGATTTAAGAGCCCAAAAATCAGCTTCTTACTGAAGAAGAGAATTGTTCTCACGTGTTAAAAGATCTTGTAGTTCATAAAGAAATTTAGAAGGTTTGGCAGCCGAGGCCCGTTGAACACCATTAACATGAGTGTTATGAAAAATATTGCCAAAAGTATGCACGTTCCAGTGTTTGAGTAACGGAACAAGATGGCCCAATTTGTATATAGTTGGCAAGCTTGATTGATTAGGGAGAGAAGCCCACCAGGTGTTTGTGTTTGTGCGTGTGTAGGGAACTTTGCTTTGTTTTTTTTTTTTGGGTAATCACACCTTACTCCCTTATAATTTGAGTAAAAATCAAATGACTTTTTATAGTTTAAAAGTGAACACATAATTCTTTTGTGATTTAGACTTATTTGCAAAATATATAAAACATTGATAGATTTGATAAAATAACAAAATACCCCTTGGTAAAATACTCCTGCGAATGATGACTCTTTATTTTGATATAAAAGACAAAATCGTCTTTTTCATGCACTATATTGAAGGGATAAAATTACGAAAATACTCCTGTAATAACATTTTTATTAATTCTAATGGTTTTCATTCATTTTACAATGAATTCCAAACCACAAGGAATTGTGTATTTACTTTTAAACTATAAGATATCATTTGCTTTTCACTCAAATCACGAGGAATAAAGTGTAACTACACCTTCTTTTTTTTTTTAAGACCGGTTGTCCGGACCAATTTGTACCCACCACGATCATTCTCAAGATTTGTGTAGTCCCTCATTTCACATAAACTAAGTAATTATCATGTTAAAGACTATAGAATGATTTTAAAAATTTGATAGCACCTAATAAATTTTAAACTTGTGACCTTGAAGGAAGCAGAAATTACATGTACACCAAGGGCTCTCGACTTTGAGCCCTTGAGTTTTGGAAATTTTATTTTTCTTATAAATTTTTAAAAATTTATGATAAGAAGTAGTGTATTTATCATAAAATTCAAAGTATTTTATCTTACCCCTTGAAAATTCAAAAACAATTTCCCAAACACCCCTCCTTAACAAAATTTCTAAATCCGACTTTGCTTGTGCGGAGTGAATTGATTTGGGATTAACATATTAAAAAACTTTTTTTTGTGCAAATATTAAAAAACTTAATTACTTTATTTATTTTATTTGCCTCACAAGTTATAATTCCTTTGTCATTAAATCACTGCCGTTCATCAGGATGACTACACTCTGCGTACACGTTATGCATAGAGCATTGTGCATATACAGATAGAGAGAGAAGATTCGAATATCTAGTACATATGCAGATATAGAGAGAAGAGAGCGAGGGCAGCCGAAGCGCGCTCGAATTGGATTTTGAGTCTTTTTTGAATTTTTAGGGTTTATTTGGCTCCAAAGTTTTTTCTATTCTCGGGTCTTAAATATTTTTTTTTTCGAATTCTTGAGTTCTCTCATTCTTAATTTTCAAATCTCTCTCGCTGGGGTTTTACTATTCATTCATAGATTCGAATTCTAGGGTTTTCAATTCATGAATTTGTGATTGTTTTTCCATATCAATTCTACAAGTTTGGTGAGATTTGCAAACCTGCAATGGTTAGAACGGTAGTAAAAGGTGAACCAAGTAGTAGTACTGGTAGTAGCAGAAGAAGGAACAGAGCAGAGAATGTCGTTGAAGCAACTGCGGAGGAATCTGGACCCGAAGGTGTGACCGAACGCAGAGTTCTTCGATCGCGATATCTCGCTGTGAAAACTCTAATTTGCGGTAACTTACTTTACTCTTAACAGATTCTTAATCTGTTTGGGCATTACTCTCTGTTAGTTTCGTCGTTTTGATTTTGTGTATATGCGTGTGTGTCTATACATATACGGATGAAATTAGGAGTTTGAGTTTATCGATTGATTCTGTTTTTTGGTTTTGTTTTTTTTTTTTTTTTTTTTTTTTGTTGTGTTTGTTGTTGCAGATGAGAGAGATGATATATCAAGGGGTGATTCTGACAAGTTCAATTCGATCATCAATGAAGTGGAAAGCTTGCATCAGTTAGGTATTTATGAACATTATATTGACTGTTCACATTATTAATTTCATTAGTGGTTTATAATCTTGTGTAGATGTGTATGTGAAGTTATGTATGTGTTGTTTTGTAGGTGTTAGGTCAGTTGGCTAAGTTGGGCTGCATACCATCTGTTTGTTTACTGAGAATACTGATAAAAAAATTGGAAGAATGAATATTAGTTCCAAAAAATTGAACCTCAACTGAACTTAGCTAAATTGTTGAATTTTGTTGAACTTTTTGATGTGTGATCCTGCATTATTTTTGTTCATGGGGACACTTGTTTTTGTTTTTTTTTTTAAACCTATTATTTCGGTAAAAGTTATTATACTCTTTATGGGGTGTCTAAAAATTGTTACATGGCATCACTAACTATGCTGCTACTGCTACTTGTGTAGTTCTGCAACCAGATTGATTCTAGCTTGATCATCCTAATTTATTATGTTTATGTATAGTCTGGTTACAGGAGTGTTGAAATCTACAATCTTGTTTTCTTGAACTTGGTTTTCAGTTCAGAAACCTAGAGAACAAGTTGCAGATGCTGAGGCTCTGTTGGACATCACGAACACGTTAGTGACCTGTGTTAAAGCACATGGTAATGAAGGAATAACACCATCAGACTTTGTTAGCTGCCTCCTTAGGGATTTTGGACGACAAGGTGGGGCAAGTAGCAGTGCAGAGGATGGTATGAACTCTATAGCTTGGAAGGATATCGGTCTAGCAGTTTCTCATGTTTTCAGGAGGGCTCCTGGATGCTGCACCATGTATGTATATAGCGGCATCATTGTATCTTCCTTTGATCTTATTGTTCACTTTTAAACTTGAATTTTACTGTGTTACTCTACAAATTCTCTGCAGGCTGGGACCTATGAATACCGAGCCAAAGCAACGGAAGGTTGTTGTTCATAGAAAACGTGTGAGACCAACAGAAAGTGCCCGGCCTGAAGAGGTAAGCAGGCTCCAACCAAGCTTCAATTTTTTTTCTTCTCAAATCTTGCTTTGAGAAAAAGAGATTTTGTACAAGCATTCCAATGCAAATAACTTGCTCTTTGTTATTCAAATTGATAAGGTGGATTAGACATACAGAGGACTTATTACTTAAGTGCAACTGTTGAAAACATATGGGAGGGACTAGTGGTTGTGTTCTGGAGATGGCAATTTCTGGCTAACAGATTATTTTGACTTCCACCGAAAAAGCACAAGACAACAGCTAGCAACATTTAATTTTTCATTTTAATGGCCTTCCCATAAAAGAAATCTCATGAAAGAGTGACACGTCACTACATGAGTACTTAAATACACCCTACTAATGTGGTTGTTCTTTTGGTACGTTGTGTTTTCCTTTTTTTAGTTTATTTGCATAGATAACAGGAATTCCAGAATTCATATTGTAGGGAAATATGTTGCCTGTGCAATTAGTTTTCAATAATTCTGTTTGTTCTTATGTTGTTAGTGGAGTTATTACAGACTATGTATGCCACATTTTGTTATGCGATCAGGTGAAACCATCCTTTTCTAGGAATCCTTACTCAATGAAAGGGGTTACATTGTGTGTGTTTAAATGAATTCATGCTCTGTTGTGTTAATTGTCTCATTGACTTAGCATGAAACCTAGATGAGGTTGCTCCATGATTTATATGGGAATGGGGAAACATCTTGTGATACTATAACACTATCTTGTTATAATTTCTCATCTTTTGTTAAGTAGTGTACATGTTAGTCACTTGTTATCTGTCTCTTGGAAGTCTGCAAAAGTAATCTTTCTGTTGTCATGGAAACAAATTTCTAGTCTTCTTTGTCAACAGGGTGAACTAGTGTGCTAACTCAAGATTACTGGCGTAAAATAGTTCAATGTTTGCAGTATCTTTTTTTTGTCTTTATTTATTTCTTAATAATCTTGCTTCTCTTCATTATTTATTTATTTCTGCAATCTTGATCATTTATAAAGATTTCCTTCTATCTTTATGCAGCTTGATGATACTGTTACAGAAGAGAGAACAGAGACTGATAAGAATATGGCAACTATGTTTGATATTTTAAGGAAGAATAGAAGGGTCAGGCTTGAAAATTTAGTGTTGAACAGAAACTCATTTGCACAGACGGTTGAAAATGTGTTTGCTCTGTCCTTTCTAGTCAAAGATGGGCGGGCTGAAATAACTGTGAATGAGAAAGGCTGGCATATAGTTTGTAAGATTATTTGCAAATAGTTTGTAAGATTATTTGCAAACAATTAACATCTAAGTTTCATTTGTATTGCTGCTTCTGTATATGTTTGGACTAAATACATTGCTTGTTTATTTTATGTCAGCACCAAGGAATGCTCCTGCTGCCAATGCAGTTGCCTCAGGGGAGGTTTCTTACAGCCACTTTGTTTTCAGATTTGACTTCAGAGATTGGAAGGTATCTGAACGTTAATGTGATTAGTTCAAGTTTTCTATAATTGACTAATCTATAGTAATTCGTGTTTGTTTTGGTTCTTTTAATTGATTTTCTACCATTTATTTTAATTTCTTGAAAAAATGTTAGATTGGAAGCTATCTGAGCATTAATGTGATCAATTCAAGTTTTCTACAATTCATTTTTCGATAGTAATTCTTGTTGATAGAAATGTTATTTCTGTGAGCATTCTGCATTTTAGTTTCAGTCCCGGAACTTGGGTTCCTTACCACCTTCATTGATTTATTAAACACGAATGGTGCTGCAAAACTACCATGTTTGGATTTCAGCTATCGGTCTGGAAGACTTTCTTCAACACTTTCACCCATCAATTCGCAATAATAGATGTAGCTGGAGAAATTTGAATGATATACATATATATATAACAATTCCAAAAATGTGACTAGATTTCCTACTGTTCCCCATTAATTACTGGCTGGCCACAATATTCTTGACTGCAAGGCAGGGGTATAAGGACCAGACACCTACTGTTTGTGTTCTTTGCACATGTACATACATACGTAAAAATTCTCTTAGTCTGTATTCAAAAGAATATTTAATTAATTCTTGACTGTTGGTTTTATATTATTTTTTGTAATTTGTCTCTAATTGACTTGACAGTTGATGATGGATTCTGTCGGGGTTGGAGAAGAACTGATGCTACACAGGAATCCAGAGAACATGCCAAGTGATTCTCAAACAGATAAAATACCCGAAGAAACTCGAGCAAAAGGTCCCACAACTCCTATTAGAAAATTGTCCCGGAACCGTGGCCTGGTTTTACAGGAGCAGTCAGTTGTGGAAGACTCACCTGAAAGTGATGATTCTGCAGCGAGAGCTGCTGCCATTCGGAAGGGGAAACGTAAACTTAGATGACGCGAGCACGTACGTAAAGCTTTGTTGGGTTGCAAACTTGTGTAGCAGCTCAACATTTAGGAGATGCTGATAATTATAATGATATTTAGCCCTCTATGATGGTAAAGAGATGCCACAAGTCTTTTAGTTTTTAGGGTTGGATTCAAGTATATAAATTTGCAAATTGTATTTGGTTTATCTTCTTCTCCAAGTATCTATATGGTGTTTTGATTTGATATGGGTCTTCCGAAGTGTTTTTGCTCTTATATCCTTCTCAATCAAAATCTATTCTGCATTGAATCAAGAGATTAAAGTGCTGATAACGCTCACACAGATTATTTTGGAAGAGTAAAGTGGTAGTTGCTCAGGTTACAATAAGACTTGCTTAGTTGCAGAACATTTGGTCAATAAGATAGGCCAGGTGGAGTTGGTAATCACTGATACAAATTGACTATGATATACACATCACAAGGAGATTTAACATTGAAAAATTCGAGAATTTGATTCGCATGGTAAACCTATGATTATTCGTCATTGACTTTGCTTTTATCTAATTATGACTACTGTCAACTTCTTGACAGAAAAACTGCGAATTCAACTCTAGAAATACTTTAAACTTTGTGAAATTGCCATTATGACTGTATCTGCTAAACCACACTTGAGAATGAGATGGAGTCGGAGACTCGAGCTACCTTTCCGAGCCCAGGCCATTTTTGCATATCAGAGAGCCTCAGTGGTTGAATATTTGTAACAAATTTGGTAAAATTTTGAATATGCATTTTGAAATATTTTGCAAATCCACCCCTCCCAGTCCAATCACCAGCTTATAACAATATTTAACACCTACAACAACTGTAAGCAGTTTCAGTGAGCAAGAGCAAACAACTCCAGCAAGTACCTGGAGAGACACCTCAATTTTTCAACAGAAAACAGTAGTAAAAGCTATGGGAGTGGGAAATAAGAGTAGTACTTGCATTGGAGGACATTATTGCCTTTCAAAACTCTTTCACATTAAATTAAAGTGCAAAACATTCCACTTATGTCATATAAGCCATCTACTTAATACACAGGGCCAGTGTAATTTATGTTTCTCTCAGTTCTTATTTGGTAACAAGTACCCCCAAAATCATACCTATTTATCTTGCAACTTGTAGGTTCTAATGTTGAAATTATTGCTTTTATCTTAAATTCCATAGCAGCACAGTATGGTGAATCATACAACTAATAATCCCAAAGGAAATGAATGACAACACAGGGCTTTTTGATTGCTGGCTATTAAGAAAACAGGATCGGACATTTCTTTAAAGTAGTTGTTGTTCAGTTATTCTAGGCCTTTAAACAATCATAATACTTTTGAAACATTTCTTTCAGATCAATAATGACATCTGTGCCTAAGTTCTATAGCAATATTCCTCAAGGTGTTTTAAATTCAGCAAACAATGGGTAAAAATGACCAGGGTGGTAAGGTCTACACCATCACAACCAATTATATTGATACTATAGAGACAGCCTACAATATCAATACTAAACATTATTCCTAAGAAAGGAAAAAAAAATAAAAAAAAAGAAGCAAATTATCCTCATATCAAAATGGGACGCCGGGCTGCAAGGCCGCGAATGTCAATAACTACAAAAAGAAGCAAATTATCTAAATATGAAAATCGGATGCGAACTGTACTATCCCTGGATGATACAGTCAACCAAAAGAGAAAGGGGAACACGGCAATGTTTGTTTTTGCTAATCAAAATTTTCAACAGAAGCCACTTGATATGATACTTGTCATCCCTACTACCTCTATCTGTCTTTAGGAATGTCAAGATCTGCAAATACTGGGCTGTCAACTCCGACTCCCATTGCGTTGAGACCATTGTCAACATACACAACAGCACCAGTGATTGCTGAAGCCAATGGTGATGCAAGGAAGGCAGCTGTATCCCCCACTTCCTCTGTTCCATTTGTCTCTCAGGATCAGTAGGTGGATAAGTATAAAGGATAGCAAGACATGAAAATGGTGTCTGATTGCATTTTGGTCAAAAATTTTGGGTTTAAAATTGTTTGTGAACAATGTCATTGGCAGGACTCTTCTAGTTGATTCCATGGCTTTAGCAATTTGCCAGAGCAACAACCAAACAGCCCCACAAAAAGCACTGCCATTGTTTATTTGAAAATATGTGCACAGATACACTCATGCAAATATATATATATATAGATATAGTTGGAATTGTATATCATGAAAAGTAACTCAAGTGCACCAAAACATACTAATTTGGAACAACCAAATGTAAAGCCAAAACTGCACAGGAGAAGTGCAATGACTTACCAGCAGAAAGTTCTTTCTGCAGTGGTGCATTCACCAAGGAGTAGTCGATCATCATATCAATAAAGCCGATAGCTTTTGCAGCACGACTTCTTAGTGGACCTGATATAATACTAATATGTTAGCACAAAGATGCAAGAAGAGGATATGTAGGCATTAAGAAGTTGAACATGTAATCCTGCTGAGATAGAGTTGTCTCATTCCATTTTCCGAAACATTCGAGAACCCATCAAGAAAACAGGATTTGCGACAAAAAAAAAGGACCCAACAAAACAAATGGGGATTAAAACAAAAAGGCAGTTTGAAACTATAGAACCAGTTAAATTCATGGAATCCCAATCAATGGTAAAGTATCAGTGGCATTCCTGTATTGAATTGATGAATTTTCAAGAGATGAAAGATCAGCTCATATGGAAAATTTGTTGGGGCTTTGGACAGAAAATTGACTTGGAGTGATAAACAAACTGGTCAACTTTGTATCTATCTGGGACAGACTGGATAGAATCCTCTTGAATGCAGACTGTCCGCTTTTATATAAAAGCAGTTTTTGCCTCCGATACATATATGATAGTTGTTCTATCCTGAACAGATGGAATTGTCACTCCACTTTGGTAAATTCATTCCCATGGCTTGTCCAACCACTAGATAATTTACTTGTATAATTACATGAACCAATCCAACAAAATTAAATAGTCCAAACCCCAAGATAAGATCCAAACAAACTTTAAAGGAATGTATTCAAAATGTATCTAATTGCCAGTTGCTACCAGTCTGGTTCACCCAATAACAGCATTGCAATTCGAAGGTACGGAGGGTTTCTTCAACCATTTTGTCAGATACAACTGACATAATAGTAATTTATGCATTCTGACTTTTTTTTTTTTGGGTACATCGGAAGGAATTACAAAGGGGAGGGCCTAAGCCAGGAAGGGAATGTGGGGAGGGAGAATTGAACCTTTGACCTCCTTAAGAGAAGGATCCTGGCCAACTAGTAAGGATGGCAATGGACCGGGGTGGGGTGGAGGTTGGAATTTCCATCTCTGCCTCTACCTAAAATATCTACCTCCATCCCCGGATGGGGATTAATTTAAACCTCCATCCCCACCTCCATGGGTACAAGCCCGCCTCCATCCCCGCCCCCACCCTTGCCCCCACCCCCTGTCCAAACCCAAACCCAAATCCAAACCCAAACCCAAGCTTTTCTTCTTTTTTTTTTTTCTTTTTGGTACAAAGGAAACAAACAACACAAAGCAAGAAAAAAAAAGAACTCAGGTATCAAGAATATTAATAGACTCATGGTCTCCACTTGACAGTAAGATGGAACAAACCTCCAAAAGAAACTAAAGCTTAAAATAATAAATTAAAAGCCCATTGAACAAACAACATTAAAAAACTATTGAACATAAGTTGGACACCAATCAACACAAAGCCTAATGGTGATATCACTAGCACATCAAACACTAGAATAAACTTCAAACACCTATATAAAAAAATAAAAAAGAAATGCTAAAACAGGGGAAGCATGGCGGGGCGGGGCGGGGCGGGGCGGGGCGGGGCGGGGCGGAGGAAGAACTTGGTCCATACTTGCATGGATTTTCATTTCAACCTCCATCCCTATTTTGTATCCTAATTCAGTCGGACCTCCACTTTTCTCTGGTCCATTGCCATCCCTACCAACTAGGCTAGCCCTAGTTGGTTTATGTATTCCGACTTTTCCCACAATGCTATGGGTGCTTCAGCATACTAAGAATTAATGTGCTGTGACTGATAGCCAGGTGAACCAGAAAGCAACAACTGAACAGGTACTGTCAACATTCTCACTCTGCTACATGTGGTGCACTTATCTAGGAGTGGCTGGAATAATTCTCAATGCATTTTCTAGGAGGGTTTTGCAAACTGCTAGATCATTGTATGATCTACAGTTGGGATATGCAGCAGATTTTGTAACCTTCCACTACGTCTACTTTTCATACTAGATCTTCCAGTTGAAACATAGAAAAAAGCGAGTACAGTAATAACAAAATGGTAGCACTCCAATCCTCAACAAAATTATAGAAATTGTTAACATGATCATATGATAATACCTGCAGATATAGTGTTGACTCTAATTTTGTGCCTTCTTCCAGCTTCAAAAGCCAGCACCTTCATCGAGCAAAGAAATGAGACAATCCAACAGAAAACAGGAAAAAGTCTGTATGAAAGAACTAGAGGGGGAAAAAGAAAAAAAAAAAGAAAGACAGAGAGTGGAGGGGGAAAATAACTACTTTTGTATCACTCTCGAGAGCAGCCTTTGCTGAACTCATGCCTCCACCATATCTGCATGTAGAAACGTTTCAATTGATCCTTAGGTAATTGGTCAGATGGACCCTTGACACAATTGGGAAAACAAGACAAAATGGAAATGTACCCCGGAATGATCCTTTCAGAAGCAATGTAAGTCAGAGAAATTGAAGCACCACCTATAGCCACAACCAAGCTCAATTTCACCATGATTTTAAAACAATGAAATAAAAGGACAAAAATCAAATTGGAGGAGAGTTGTGCCTGGATTCATTATTGGAAGGAAATGCTTGAGTAAAGATACAAAGGAATAACTTGAAGCAGAGATGGCTGCAAGGTATCCATTTCTTGATGTCTCTGAGAGAAGTTTGCTAACCTGCCCAGGGTTTGTCATCACGTAAATACAACGAAGACAGTGAAATAGCATCAACCAAAGAAAAAAAGGAAACGAGAGAGAGAGACCTCTGGTCCATTGGCAAGTGAGTGCACAAGGATATCGATGCTGCCAAAGTCCTGCCTAACAGATTCAGCAACTTCCTGTGTAGATATTTCAACTACTCAGTTAACAGCTAATTAGTCCCTTGATTGAACTATTGGCCAGGTTGATTGCTTGATACATTTCAAGGTCCACAAGTGCAATCAGGAAGCTCAATGGTCCGTGTGATATAGGACTGCTTTAGGAAATCTAGGATTAGGGCTGCCTACAATTGGATTTGCAGTGGATATAGGGTAGAAATGGATTGTAGAATTAGCATTCTAAAAGGTATAAGGCTTTTAGAGTTCCTAGATGCAAAATGAGTTGATTTTCAAAAGTAGCCGAATGAATTCTTCAGACAACAGCTAGTTTATGGTATTACGGTGTGGATTGAAAGGCCAAAGGGTGGGGGAAGAGGTTGAGGATGATCTGAACTTGATTGCCTAGGGTTTTGCTGCTGGAAGGAGGGTTGTTCTGTGCTTGTAAACAGTAACCAGTGAATAGTAACTTCAGTATGTACAGAAAGAAGAAGGAAAGGAGGTGTTTCACCCTCTGTAGTTTATGAATTTAGAATATTATATATTAATGGAACAACTTTTTTATTGTTAATGTGTTTGTCTATTTCATCATGTTTTATGGAATGTAATTGACTAATTGTGAATGATTTGTTGCTGATAAAGTAGTGAAATATGTTTTTTTTTTTAATTTTAATTGGTGTTATCATATATATTTTTCACTTTTTTTTGGTAAAATATTTATATAGGACATATAAAAATATATAACATATATTCTTTTGCTATGTCCAGCCGTGTCATGTCCTACATTTTTAAAATTTCCATGTTGGCGTATCTAACACGTATCGTGTCCGACGCTCGTGTCCGTGTCCATGCTTCTTAGGACATCGGGTACTTCATGCATTTTAGAAGAATCCTGGTAATAGAGTAATGGGCTTCTACTAATTCACCATACTTTTAGTCTGACATTTTGTAAGCTACATATAATTGATTATAGGTCTACCCATGACTTGTATATCATATATCTACACGCAATTCTTATGCCAAGATAGTATTAGATAGTGAGTTTTGATCTGTGATCGTGCTTGTGAATTTCTTAAATGCAATGGAATGGTTTAATTAAACAGCATGAAGATCAAGATAAATGATACCTTAACAGTCCAGTTTGAGGAACCTGCATACCGTTTGTTAGTTTTTACCTGCACCAAACAACATCATAACAATGTCACCAAGGTCATATTTAATTTCTAATATTTTTATTGCAGGAGTTACAAAAGTCTTGCGGAATTACATCTTCAGGAACATCCTCAGGACTGTCATAAACTGCATCCAATGGATATACTTTTGCAATCTCCATTAAAGAACCGTCTGGCAACCTGAAACATCAAATTCCTGCTATAGAGACAGTTGATAGACATGAACCAATTTGAAAATATCTGGGACACACAAAATGCAGACTTACACTCGTGATTCATCAAATTTCCCACGTCGAAGGCTGGTCTCAAAAATGTTCAGTGCCTACAATGACATTTGTTAGGAGCCAAGTATAATAGTAAGTGCTTCAGTATCTTTGCAACCACAATATCATTGAAAGTATTAGATCAACTACATACAGGCACCCATGTCCCAACAAGAATTTCAGCACCAGCAGCCGCCAGAGATTTGGCTATTGCCCAGCCATATCCATTATCATCAGCTATACCAGCAATAAATGCCCTCTTACCTGCCAACAGTTCTTCTAAAGTTAACAAAGCCCATTGTTGTGTTGAAACAGTAACACCAAGTATGGAATGGCTCATGGATATACTTTATTTTTGTTTAATAAATACTGATGGATGTGCTTCTATTATACAGTTAAAGCCACATGAGGATTAATTTTTATTTCCCTCTCTCCATTAGAGGAGAAAGCTAGAAATTACACTAGGAATAGTTAAGGTTTCACATAGATTTCAAGTGTCCTTTTCCTGATGGATCATATTCCTTCCATATATTTCTGGCCTTGATTAGGAACTTCAAATTTTTCCTTAGGATCTATTCGTGTCAGAAGACAATGAAGAGAGGTCAATAAGGAAAATATTAGGGATCTTCTGAAAGAAAAAACATGAAAACCACCACAAGAACACATGCAAAGATCTTAAAACAGGAGAGTGTTAAAACAACAGGAGGCAGTAGAATGCAATGAAAAACAAAAACATAGAGATACCCGACCTCTCAAATCAATTGGCAAGCCAGACATGGGCTTGTTATTACTTGATTCAGACAAGGCTTTTGTAACAACTTTTTGTAATTTTACAGGAGTGAACTGGAAGCTCTGGTTAAACGGATGTGTTGATGAGATGTGAGAAGAGCTAGTGAGCCTTGTCCAAGATGCTCTTTTAATGTCAGTACTGAAGATTGCAGTGCCTGGCTTAGAAACTTTGCAAGCTGAATAAATGCAAGGCTTGGTAGTTACTATGCGCATGCCAGGAGTCGCACTTGTGGCCATTTCTAAATAAGTTGATTCAAGAAGATAGAAGGCGGAAATCTGCAGAGGTTTCAACAGAAAACACTTAAAAAACTCGGTTAAATGAAAAGAACAAAAACAAAGAAAAAGTAGAAAATAAAAGAGGATAAAAGTCTGGATTCAAAAGGTAAAATAATCAACACCTTTCCCTTTGAACATCTTAGAATCTTGCGCTAAACAGAATTTACATCACCAACCAAATACAAAATTTTCTTTATGTCCTATCAAAGACTTCCAAAAGTAAATTAATCCCAATAAAAGATAAAAACCATGTCTCCCCCACCCCACCCCCCTCCAAAAAAAAACAGCGCAGGTAAGCAAGATTTCATTTTTGTGCTAGGGAGGAGGTGGTAGGGATGAATACCTCAAATGGTAAAAATAAATGGCCACATTGATAAGCAAGCAGTATTATCTAGCGCAATGGTATCCCTGGATGAGCAACAAGGACAGTATGCTATTAAGACCCTTGGATCAAACTCATCAAAGTCACAGCAGTGATCGTAGCAAGACTCTAGTCATAGAGGTGTTAGATCATCACTTGACCTAAAAGTTTATGCTATTAAATAAGGGCTCCAATGATGCATATCAAGCTCTCCAACTTCTCCCTCACGTGCAAACCCGTCTTGCACGTGGAGATGCAATATATAGAGATAGGGGAAAAGGTCCAATAGTTAGGTAATACTGACTACTCAATACTCATCCCTATTACGTTGTCACATGGAGTGTTTTATAACATTAGCAACATGAATTTGTTATTATTGGGGAGACTTTTAATAAAACAAATAACACACAGAAAATTTTGATAGGCATGAGTATCGAAAAACTTCGTATTACCTGAATACTGGACTTTTTTCCCAGAGATAGAAAGAAATAGAATGCAATAGGGGAACAAACGCAGACAGAGAGACTTGAACCCAAGACCTCTTCCCAACCTAAGTTTTGATACCATGTTAAGTCACCACTTGATTTAAAAGCTTAAGTTGCTAGAGAGGGGCCCAACAATGCATATCAAGCTCTCCAACAGGAGTACTAAAACAATTGCAAGGGCATCTCTCCGATGTCAATATGTAAATGCCAGCAGCTTTGGCTGGAAAAACTGAAAGCATAATTCTTTCGGTTTAGCAACGTCTGACTCCAAAATTTCACCAGTGGCAAACCAATCAAAGGAAGAGTCTGTCTCACTATATTATCCTATAACTATTTATTCTCAATTCAAACACTAAAACATAAAACCAGACATAATTTAGCCACCATACAACCATACAATTTGTCTTCTCTCCCTCTTTAGTACCCCAAAAGGCAAAAAACCATGACAAACAAGTTCTGTGCTGATTGTTTGGGAACATACCATCCTGGAGATAACTTTGCTCAATTAATTTTGGGAACATGACACAAAACAGGCTTGTGATTCAAAGACACCTATCTAATAGCATAAAATGCATAATGCACATAGAATAAGATACAACCTGCCACACAGTATGACAATGTACAAGAATATCTACCGCCCAAAAAAAAAAAGCATTCTTGATAAAAAGAAACTCCAAAGACACATGATGTTAGTTCAAAGCAGTACCAATGCACCAAAGTCAAAGGCTTATCTTAGAGACTTCAGGAAGGCTCAGAGGAGAAAACAATGCACATATATATACACACACATAACACAAAATAGTTCATTGCAAAGCAAACAGGCCATAGACAGAAGGGAGAAAAAAAAAGACAAAACATATTACTGCCCCAAAAAAAAAAAAATTCCGGAGATTTAAACCCCATAAAAAAATGTTTCATTTCACTGAGCAAAAAATACATAATATCAACAATGCAGATACGTTTACCCAGAAAAATAAAACAGTACAGATACAATTTATCTACTGAAAAATTGCCGAAGATCACCTATGATTTCTCTGATATGCCTCTGAAATCTTCAAAAATGCAAAATATTCGCAAAAATTTAAGATTAATGCTTTTATAGCACAGAACACTGGTCCAGTGTATGATTGATATACCAAACTCAAACCGCATTTCGCACGATTCAAAAACTATAATATGATCTTTAACGTACATATATGTATTTGTGGATATAGGAAAATCTGAAACCTACCTTTCTAATGCCAGAAAATACGTGCGATTGAGAGCTGAAACTGAAGGCGAGACTCGACTTTCCTCGTGATTGTCTGCGAGGTTTGTCAAGACGGAGGTTAGGAGAGAAATAGACTTAAAGAGAGGAAATATATATATATATATATATATTTATAAATAGGCCTCGATGAAATCGAAGATGGTCTCTTTGGTAGTTCGTAACAGTTGGAGAGCTTCGTAAATGCCGAAGCAGAGAACACGTGGAACAGCAGTAGGCTTCTGGTTAGTTAGTCGAAATGTCAGTTATGCCCCTTAAATTCAAGCCCTGGCCTGCGTAATTGGGCTTTTTTCTGGTCTACCTGAATCCAAACTTGGGCCCGCTTTTGAGTCCAGTAGCCAACTTGCAACAAACATCTACAAATCCCCATTTTTTGAGCCCTAGAGGCTTTAGCAATGCAGAGAAAAAAATCAGGCTATTAATCAATGGCGAATACTAATATATGCCTTAAGGACACATTTTAAATATATGTTTATCTAGTTGTCCATAGTGTTGGAATTTATACTTTCACAATTTTCAACACTAAAAGCACAATTACTAACACTATGTACAACCAGACAAAGCATGCTGAAAATATGCACTTAAAACACATGTTAGCAAAACCGTTAATCAATTAGGGAGTTGAAAATAAGCTAAGTAGAAGTACTCACAAAACTGAAGAAAGTTGAATATAGCTTTTGATATCACTAAAATATTTGATTTTACCAAATTTGTTATCTTGATTAGAAGACTGCATTGCTAGTCAAACTCTAAAGATTTTTTTTTTGGATTATTTAGTCAGGGGTGTCTGGGTCAGTTTAGGCTCAACTTATTCTCTCCTCAGTTTGGTCAAAAGCAAATCATTCATATTAGAACTAAAAAATTCGCAAGAGATAAACTTTCTCATGATCTACCCCCAAGAGGTTGCCCAGTTTTCAACTTAAAACATGTGGTTTACAACACAGTCCTTTTTCTGCATTGGGCTACCTCTTGGGGTTAAACTCTGATTAGATTGCATACTAGCAATTCTTGTATCCAAAACACCTTTAGGCTTTAGCAGACTGCAGACCAATGCCCCGCTTGGTAACCTTTATTATTTTTTTTTTCAAAAAAAGTAAAAACAGCGTTTGTTTAAATTTTTTTTTTAGTTTTTTACAAAATGTTAAAAAAAAAGAAACTAAAAGCACTAAAATAGGTGTGTTTTCTCTTATTAAAACGTTGGTTTAATACTATTTGCACAACGATAACCTATAAATACCCATCACCAAATAAAAAAAACACACAGTAAAAATACACAGTAAAAAATAAAAACTGACAGTATTACCAAACGGACCCCAACACTTTGTTGTTTCCAAAACATTTTGTTTTAATGGCCGATAAGAACACTATCATTCCATGAAATCTAGAAAAGGCTGCTTAAGAATTTAGCTTGGGGACGGGCCGAAGCCTAGTTAATTAAAGATACTTCATTAATTAATGACTTTGACATGTACTCTCTTTTATTAACTGAAAGGATACAAATGTAAAATTAAACTTCCTGATTTTGAATTAACTCAAAAACTACATATTTTCATCTTTAATAACTGGAAGGAAAAATACGTCAAATTAAATGTTCTAGTTGAGTTAACTTAAAAACTCCTGTACAACCAAAAAAAAACTTGTGCAATTGATAGATATTTCAAGCGTTTGGCTATGGCTCATTGGCGTAGTTGAGTTTGGGAAGGGCCTTGCCCAAGTAAAGGTCAATCGTGCCAAAAATAATCCGATCTCCAAAGTGCATTAATAGTCATCAAGCTTTTTAATGATTTTGTTTTTTTTTTTTGATAAACAAATAAATACGTAGATAGGCTAATTTTCATATTCACAAAAAAACATTGTCTCGAAGCACTACATGATACAAAAAAAAAATTTGCATATAGGCTACTTCACGCATCCATTAAAAAAACGTTAATGCATATCTATTTTTTTTATTAAAAATAAACAAAGAATCATCAATATTATATTGAACCAATTTACTATTTGCATAGATGTGTTAAAAAGATGCGTTTTGGAGAACTTCACCTTTTTTTTTACCCCTTGCTGCAGACCAAGTGGCATTTGTTTGACCTTTCGACCTTGGTTCTCAAGTCCTCTTGGTACATTTATCCAAATAACTAAGTGTATAATACTCATACAAGCAAACACTTCCATGTGATCACCTTTTTCAACAAATGGCATCTTCAAGCCTACACATGCCTAATTGTCACGGGTTGCCACTCGTGGCACGTCGGAGGCCGCGAGGGACCTTAGCGTGGAGCATATCTGAGCATGATTGGCCGGTGGCATGGCAATCTCGTAATTTGTATTTTCTATATTTATTGGATTTATGGATTATGACTCCTCGAGGAGGTAGGATATTTCTTCCTATCAGTTTGGAGATGGCTCAGAATGCTATTATAAGGGGGGGGCATGGTGTTGACTCTACCACCCCCTGGTGCTACTGAAAGGGACAGCATTCAAGTGAGTCACCCAAGGGAGTGGGCGAGACTTGGGGCCGGCTGTGGCACGTGGCTGCAGTCCTCATGCTAGTCAAGGGACTACATGGGCGGCATTGTGCCCGGTGGGGCAAATGTTGGGCATTGGCGTCGAGGAAGGGGTTATGGCATTCGCACCCGCTACGCCATAATTATAAAGTAGTGGGGCTTATGTCCATGACGGATTGGACCTCGGTGTGCACACTTGCATGCCGTGTGTCTCGTGTGCACTTGCGCATTGGGTTCACGCTTGTGCACACGGCCGCTTGGTTTGGCTAGCATTGGTGTCGCGGGGCACTATGCTGTGGGCTTAACAGTTGCTATTCGGTGGTGCCTTCCTTGCGGGCAACCTTGACGCGGGGCGCTAAGAGCTTCAAGGATGGAGGCGTTGTGCCTAGCGGGTGATGCTTGGCTGATGCGCGCATGTCTAGTTGCACATGGCCATCGGGCTTGTGTTTCGAGAGGGACTGGCGCTAAGCACATTGCTTGCCGTGTGTGCGCGCATTTGAGTATGGCGTTGCTATCGCCTATAGCTTGGGTTGCCTTAGGGCTTGAGCATCAGAGGTCCGTGCTTAAAGAGTTATGCGGGGCATTACGGATGGATCCTGGACAAGCGCATAATCTTATGCCTTGGTGTTTGAGTTTGGCGGGACTATTGCTTGGAGCATAGTCGCCTCACGGGTGTATTCCGCTGCATATGATCATGGCGGTTCGCATTTAGTGTCACCGTGTGGTGCCCGGCCTGCCAGCCCGTGACACTAATCTATGCTGATTTGGTCAATGAAATCTTAAAAACTTGCCACTTATTTCGCCCTAGCTTTGAGCTGTGTAAAATATGCAACTGCCTCAAAACGTAGCTATTCATATTTTGATGAAATTTTGTAGTAAAGGTAATTACATGAACATCTCTTAAATTATGATTTAGGACTGATTTAGTACAACTTTTTTCAAGCTCTTTTTATTCTACTTTTTTGACTTTTAAACAAAAAAAAATTAAAATTTTTTAATTTTTTTTACTTTTAACAAAATACGTAGAAAAGCTATTAAAAAAAGCAAAAAATTTTAAAATCTGAACTTTTTTTTACTTATAAGCAAAAAAAATCAAACAAAAAAAGTTCGAACAAATGGGCCCTTAATATCATTCAACTCAATTCAACTAAAAAAACATTATAACTTGACCTCTTTGAAGTAAGGCCTTATTTGATAAAGCTCAAAACTGAAAACTAAAAATTAAATCTTAAAAGTTGAATACTGAATTTCTTAAGCTGATAAGCTGTTTGATATGTGCTAAATTTTAAACACTAAATCAGATAAGTTGTTTAATATGTATAAAGAACCAAAATCTTAAATTCACTCATTTTTTAATTTTACTCTTCATGTATTGATATTGCAATACTAAAATCAAAGTAATCAAATGAAAATAAACATGCATAATCAAAATCATAACAATATATGCAAAAAATCAGCAGCATGACCAATAATTATGTTGATCATTGAAACTTTGTCAAATGTTAAAGTATCAAAAAAATTTGACACTCAATAGTTGTTCATGTTATTTAATGCCCCTTTTTATTTGTCGAACAATATGCTGCATCAATATCACACATATTTAATTGGATAAAAATGAGATAAACACAATAACATATAAAAAATGGACTTCATACCAAAACAATTGTAATCAAACCCATTAAGGACCTATGTATTCATTAAAAGTTGGAGCTCAAACTAAACGTAATTAAAAAGAAGAAAAAAAACAACTTTAATCAATGTCTAAAATTTAAAAAATATTTGCATGCCTACTAAAATTCAAAGTAATCCTAACTTCTTACCATTCAACTCTATCTAGCCCTTTCTAACTGCTTGTGGTTTTTACTGTAATAGCATCCATTGTTCTCGGTGTGCTTTGCTTTCGCAGAAAATGCTACATGCAACTATATATAATGGGTCACTCGTATCAAGAAGCTTCATTTCATCGAGAATACGATTGCATTATTCTATTGTTGGCCCATCAGAATTTTACAAAGTTTGCAGAGCTTCAAGCAATTGTTTATCAAGATCGTCGAATTTTTTTTTTGTTTGTTTTTACTGTTTATTGTCAAGTTTTGCCGAGTCATTTGGCAAAGACGGTGTCTTAAGAGATTCACTGTCAAAATTAACGTACGTTTGGGATTGTGGTTGAGTCTTATCAGTAGGAAACCCTTCCTTTAATGGTCTCAATAAAAATCTTTCTATTGCTCTAACACCGTCAAATAATGCTTTTAACTCATTTGTATATTAAAACCCAATATATTAAAATTGTTTAGCATTCGAGTTAGCCTATAAAATTATAATTGTGTAAATCGTATATTCATTGAGTGTCATTTTGACTTTTAATAACTTAAAAACAAATAAAAAAGAAGATTAACATAGGAGGCAATTATATCTATATTTACTCATTTCATTCTTCTGTACTCCTGTTGACAGTATTAATTATAGGATCACAACTGTTACTAATTTTTAAAATTATCTTTGACCACTTTTCATATTTTGATTTGAAATACTTCCATTAATTTTTTAACTGTTTTTGAGACTCTCACTTGCCCTCAAATGGAAGTTTATACATGGCGGTCTTTGGCAGAAACTATATCCTTCTCTCTCTCTCTACTGGTAGACCGGTCTACTGTGTCTGGATTTATGGATAGGCTCTCTCTCTCTCTCTCTCTCTCTCTATATATATATATATGTATATATATATATATATATCACTCACTCTCACACCGTCCCTAGATGCGAATATAAGAACACACTCACTCGGGGGCTGATGACACCATACATTCATTTTGCCGAATCGTAACAACTCAAAACCTTGCTAACATCCAAACTTCCAGGTTCAATCTGAGCTGGCTCAACTTGGCTTAGCTCGGTGCCTCTATAATTGTTCAATTGAGTGTAAGAAAAGAGAGAGGTGAGGGCAAAATTAAGTCTAAAAAAAATATTAAAACTGAGCATGTTAAATAAAAAGTAATAAGTAGGGAGAGAATTACTTAATATTTTTTTTTTTACTTTTGTCTAACACTTAAAATATTCAGCTATTTTATTTTGAAATATTAAACCAGCTTATTTTATTTTTATTTAAACAAGGCCTAAATGTTTATATTGATTTAAATTGTCTGCTAGTCATTCGTTAGTAAAATGGGTAGACAATGATCATGTTCTTGTTAAATTAAACAAAGTTTCATACAAACAATGACTTCTTCTATTAGACAGTGTACATATACATTAAAACCTTCATGTAGCCAATAACATACAAGGAGAGAGAAATGGAGGTCTTCACATATACATACACATTATATAAGAGAACAAAATATAATTTGTTCGAGGAAATTCAATAATTTATTCTGTTTAGGGCAAATGATCAGTTTCTATCCATGTTACTAATTTATGACTAACATAAGGGTGAACGTGATATGAATTCTTATTTTAGAGAGTCAAACTGTAAAATTTAAATTAAGTTATAGTTTATAAGGTATTCTTATTTTATATGTATTTTTTTTGGTTTCTTTTTGGTTAGTTCCTAAACTGGTCCATTGAACATTTTAAATATTTAATTCAATTAGAAGTATGCGTGAGGCCCACCAATAAAATGGTATAACCATGAATCAAACCCAACCATCCAATCTAAAAGACAGAAATATAAAACAAAAAAATTGTCAATTGGGTTCTTCCAGTAGTTGAACTTTGGGCCAAAATTTGCAAACTTTTTAAGTCTCAAAGACAAACAGGCCTCCTGTGTTGTTACTTAAATATGGACCACTACAGACCAAAAAATATTGGGCTTACTGAAGAAAGCCCAAACAAGCACACAGCACGTGAGACTTGAGCATCTGAGATTTTTAGAGTCATTTAGCTCAGTTGCTGGCGTCACAGTGCACGTGAGTATTGAGGCGGTGATGATTTTTTTTTTTTTTTTATCAAAATGACGCGAGGAATCCAACTCATACTATTAACTAAATTTAAACCATAGTTTATAAATCCGTATCTCTACGTACTACGCGTCTATTTTCTGTTATATTTTAGTAGTATATCCCTTTTTCTCTCTCTTCTGGAAGTCGCTTTGAGCAAAACCCTATTGGCCACTAGGGTTTTTGCCTTGTGGAACAGTGGGGCTTCGATTTCGCTCTAATTTTTCTGTTTAGATTGCTTTCTCGCTCTTTATCTCTCTCATATTCTTCAACCTTCCTTTGTTTGTTGGTTTGCTGGTTGGATCTCGATCTGTCGATTTAGCTACTATGGATGCTCGCAAGAGAAGTAGGCCTGAAGCTGGCTTGAACTCCAATGGCGGTGTTAAGAAATCTAAGGAAGGTTCGTTTATATGTTCCTGTAAGCTTCAGTTCTTGGTTACTCAACTCGGTTTATCACACACATATATGCCTGTATGCATATTCTTTAGATATGTAATTATTTGTGTATTTGTTCTGGTGTGGTGTTGCTTTTACTCATTTCTGTATATAGGTTCTATTTGTGATGTGTGTGTTTTTGTGTTGAAGTGCCTGGTAGCTCGTGTTCTTCCTACTGCCTTGCTACTCATTGTACTTTGGGGTTTTTGTTCGGAAGTCGGTGGTTAGCATGGATTGGGTTGAGTTTAGTGTTTCACTAGTAGAGATTTTTGTGTTCTTTGCTTTGTTGTTTTTTATTCTTTTGTCACTTTTGCTTTTCAACCCTGGCCTTGCTTGCAATTTTTTGGGTGGTTTATGGTTTCTGATACTTACATGTTTTATGTCAATTGGGGGTTTCTAATGTCCCCTGTAATACAGTGAAGTTAGCAACCTCAATTTTCAGTTTCCAAAAAATAAATCTAAGTGGTCCTTTTCATTGAAATGACTGAAGGTTTAGTTGTGTCTCTTTTTATGACCATTAATAATTAGAACAACAAAACCTAGCAAGACCATGGAGAATAATAAAATGAGTCTTAGGCATGAATGAGCTTCACGAATCTGCGATGGTGTCATGTGACCCATTATGAGAAACTGCTAAGTCAGCCATGCCTACAGCTTCCATCTACAAGAAAGTGCTAAGTAATGGAATATAATTTTTGTGACTGTTTTGTACTGAACTTGGTACTGTACAAAAATAATTAGCAGAGAAGACACAACAAACCATTGAAGGCAATTACTTGGGGAATTTTCGTAAAATGGAAATTGGGAAGGTTGGTGACATTGCTCAGTTAAGGGGGATGTTAGCAATCCCTATATATACAAAAAAATGTAGGGTGAACTATTATTTTGACCTCCAATTTTTCTATGCAAGTCCTAGAACTTCAATAATTAAGTCAATGCAGTCCAACTCATTAACAAAAGTGAGAAAATCTAGCTCCATTTCATCATCTGTCAATCTTGTATCTGTTTCACCTTAAACTGAACTCAAACTTCACCTAGAACTACTCTTTTTTTTTTTTTTTTGATAAGCTAACTTCACCTGAAACAATTAGGTGTTTCCTCTATCTGTCTCTGTTTCTTTCCTGTAGGCTATTTTTTTTCTTACTAAGAAGCATGTGATGTAACGGGATAGTTTTTCTGACATCCATTTATGAGATGGACTGCATTGACTTAATCATGAAAGTTGGAGTGCTCAGATAGAAAAATTAAAAGTTGGAGACATTGAAATCAACCAAGTTCAATGGACAAAATCATGTGTATATATTGATGAATTATTTTAGCAAATGGAGTATCTGTCTGTTTCAACATAAAATGTTTTTTGGGGAATATTTTTAACATGATTTAGTGTGTGGTTGAACGAATGTATTTTACCCAGATTTCCAGGGGAATGTTTTACCTTCCAAGACCACAAAAATGACGTTTTATTTTTTTCCCTCAAGTCATTTTCCTAATGATCACTCTAATATCATATTTTATAAAGTACACACATACACGCGCACATAAGCATGAACTTAACATGTATATATGTACCTATACTTACATGTGAACTTATAGACTCATATACCTTTTTTTTTTTTTGGTTAAATGCTTATAGATGTATAAACTCATGCATGTATGTGTATTCACTTATATCCGTGCATATATAATACTTTCTACGTTTTGTAGTACAAAGCACCTTTTCTCAGAATATATATAATTGGATAGCACCTATTGCATATTTTAGTATTGCTAAATCATTTCCAAGCCTCAACCAAAAATGAGAAGGAAATAATTTTGTTCATTTGAAATATTTTACATGGAAGATATTTTCTAGTGTAAAATTCTTCATGTTGTAATTAATGGAGCATTAGCGTGCCTTTCGTGTTGTCAGACAATAAGAAGCCATTTATAAATAATTAGAGTCTGTTGCAAGTTATATCCTTGTGTGCATCTACTTATGTGTCAATAATATGATTGTTGTTTGGTAATTGAGCCATTCTCTGCCATTTTTTTTGATGGAATTAGGCAGCCAAAACTACCTTTTATTGCGTTATACAGAACAAACTTGAAATGAGAAAATAATGTGTGTATGCTGAAATCAGTGGACATCATATGGAGAAAAGAAACTTCTTCTAGTTTATCTTTTGATTACACAACTATCTCATATCTGTTTTTTGAATTATGCTTTCTTTTGTATAGCTTCAAATATACTAATGCAACCTTTACTATTTTTATTAATGAAATTTTTACTGGTAACAAATAATCCTAATGTCTATTGGATACTCATATGGTATACAAATGAAGGATTCACAGAAATTCTAACTGGGAAAAAGTAATTAATGTTTTGTCACAGAAATGGATTCCTTATCAAGTGGTATAGGAAGCAAATCGAAGCCATGCACGAAGTTTTTCAGGTTCAAATCTTTACCTATCTAATATAGTATCATAACCTAAATGTTGTCCTTTACTAGTGTTTATATTTATACATTGTAGTAAGAGCCTTCTTTACTATGTCAGAACAAAAAAACTACGTAATTGCACTAATGAACTGGGAGTATTTTAACTGTACATTTAATTTTCCTTTTGCCCTTGTCAGCTTTACAACTGAGTTTCCAGAGTGGTTGTGGTTTTCTTAACCACCTACTGTAAGATGTCAGTTACCTAATTGTAGCTGAATCAAAGATGGTAATATTGAGAATGAAGATACGTAATAATTGCAACATTTTTTATATACAGCATTGAAGTGTGGTATTTGTTCTAATAATTGGAACATTGCTAGTTGCTCATTTGTCTGCCAGAGGTTTACATCAATGCCATCTTATTAACCTTTTAGTTCATTCTTACTGGTATAATTTACCTATTATTGGCAAGATTAATTATGATAGAGTCCTGTGATTAGTCGACATAGGATTTACCACAGTATTATCCTGACTATTTTTCTAATTATCTATACAAGCATGTTCTATGGCATCACAATATGAAGTGTCAGTATATTTTCTCAATTCCATTTTTTTTTAAGGATAAACATTTTCCCTTCAAGAACTATTGCTTTGGTAAGCCAGATCTATATTTACAGAAAGGAAAGTGATAACCTCTACTTGGACAGTTTACACATCAGTTTGCAGCCTTTGCTTCAAATATTAATTATGGTTTGCAAATTAGAAGGATGCTAGTGTGAAATCATAGTGCTCAATGATTCTGGTGCATGGTACTGCCTTCTAGCCATGCCAAAATGACAATCTCCTTGCGGTCATGTATCCTCCTTAAACATGGAAGTAGTGTGACAATTACCTACATTAACATTATTCTGTGTTCATTAGCAACATCAGTCTATACAGTGGGGTTTCAATTTTTTCAGATTGTCAAAAGCACACTTCCTAATTCCTAATTCTGGCCCTTGTTTTGTTTTATGGCTCGAGTGAGGAAAAACAGAAGGGCGGTTGTCTGTATGCATGTGTTTTTTTTTTTATTTTTTGGTTTTTTTTTTTTTTTTGGGGGGGGGGGGGAGGGGCTTTCATGGTCCTTTCAGTTCTGAGTAGCATGCACAATTTGTATGAAATATGTAATTCTGTGCTGTTTGAGTTGTCTCATTTGCTATTCTAAATTAGTAATCAGACTAGGGTTGTGAGTAAATAAAATGTATTATCTGACCCTCTAAAAACTAATAATATTGGAAGAGCTTATGTGGGTCAGTGATGGTCTACACTTCCTGACACTCAGCTATGCCAAATAGACAAAAAAAATAGACTCTTCAACTTAAAAGTGGGAGCTTCCATCCCATCCAAATTTGGGTCAAGGACTGGTCTACTCTCTACCCAAAAAAAGCTATACAAAATGGACAAAAATCTGCTCATCAACTTAAAATTGGGAGCTCCCACCCCGTCAAAAGCTCTCCGACTTTGTTCCACCCAGATAAGCTCTTCAACTTCCTTTATTTATGAAAGGCACCGAGGTGGCACCCCTGTGGTGCCTTACATTAATACATTTTTATCTTGTGAAAGAAAAATATTGGGAGATCTAAAAAAATATATGTTGATTGTTTAGTACTAAGTTTTCATTTGATTGAGGAGAAAACTTGCTCACAAGTTCATGATTTGTAGAGTGTTAAAATGTAGATGCGTATGTATTTCCAAGTGTGATAATTGCTTTTCACTGGAAAAAAAATTGCCCCATTCTCCATCTTTAGTAGTAGTGAATTAATGTTACAGGTCATTTACAATGCAAATGTGTATTATTCTAATTACTACAAATTTTTTTTAAATTTCTTATTATTATTTCTAATAATTAAAATGTAGGAAAAGTTTTTGAGAAATTCACTAGTTATTAATCAATAGATGTATTAATTCCTCACCGTGGAATAATTTCAGTTTGTCAAAAAAATATTAGTTAATAGAGGTAGTTCAGCTATAAAGTATAATAAAAATTAATTTTTAGAGGTCACAACTTATATTGACTTTACACGGTTGGATTTTCAAAAACTCAGAGTTACATTTTTCTAGAAGACTTCATCATCACTTGAATTGATATTGTTATAATTACTAGCTTACTGAGCTGATTAAAGAACTCACAATAACTATTTGAAATTTTGAACCATGAGAAGCAAGCCTTGCTTGGGTAATTTGAAGGTTGAATATGAAATGTATATATATTATTTTAGGGTAAATTACACTGACCGCCTTTGAGATATCTGACAATTACAGACAGTTTGTCTGTGGTTTAAAAAATGACATTAACATCCCTTCTGGTTTGGTTGTCTATTTCAGATTCCCCCAACCATTAGTCCACCATTAAAGTCAATCATGCTTCTGCTGACATCTTTCTATTATTTTTTGAAATACCAATTTTGCCCTTATATGCATGTGAGAAAATGATTCGAGTTAAGACTGAGTTAACTCAGTCAACTAGTCAGTCAAACACCTCTCTGCAAACCTTTGATCTTCGCCACAAACCTTTATAAGCACCATCCAATCCCACCACCACCACCACCACCTCCACCTCCACCTCCACCAAGCCCACTGATCGCCATCCACCACCGAACCCCCCCACTTCCATCCATTGATGGCCTGTTCTGAGCCCACCAACTGCTCAAACCCAGATCCTACCACCCACAAATCACCCAACCCTTCCCTTCAAGTAATGGAAAAACAAGAAGAAAAAATTACTGCCGTACCAGATTACTTAGCTTCCATAGCAAATTCAAGTCCCAAATAAGCTGTAGTTTTGAGAAAATTTTTCATTTGAGATGCATATGGGTCATTTTGGTTTTTGTTTTTTGGGGGGTTTTGGATTGTGTTCAATAAATAATGTGTGATGACAATTTTTTTGGTTTGATGTGGTCTGATAAGTTGCTGGAGAGAGAAAAAGAAGATGACATTCATAGAAAATAGGATTGACATTCAAGGGCAACATGGTAAAAGTTTATATTCCGTTAACTCCAAAACTGACAGGGGAGGTCAGTGTCATTTCAAAAACCACAGGGGAGCTGTTTGTTATTGTCAGATACCTCAAGGGAGGTCAATGTAATTTACCCATTATTTTATTGGGTAATTTGTAGTTTGAATGTGGAATATATAAATTTTTTATTGGATTTGCACAAACATAAAATGTTCTGAGAAACATAAGTAAGTTGCTTTTGTCTGCCACATTTACTTTGTTGAATCTAGTGGAGCAAAAACTAGATTGGGGTAGAATGTGGGATGCTGCAACCCGCCCAGAAGAGTCCCTCGAGTACCTAATATTTATTAAGGCTGTCTGTTGAACTCTCTTTGCGCCTTAAAAGCCAAGAAGATGCCGTAGCATTACTGAGTCTATGGTTAGTCCCTATGTGGATTGTTTACTATTGTTCTATTATTCTCTGCCCAACACTCATATATTAGTGGAAGCGGCTGCACCTGACATCATATATTGGTCCATTTAGAACTTAATTGATGCTCAATGGGACTATTTATCTGTTTTGCACATAATGCTACTTCAAGAGGAAATAGTCTTGATTTGCTGTCTTTGGAGCAAATTGCAAGTAGCAACCTACTTCAGAGAGATTGCACTGCTAAGTATTTCCCTGGGGCTTGATTTTCCTGGTGGGAACATATTGCTATTCTTTACTCGGATATGAAATGTTTTGGTGTGGCTTCAGGTTCAAATTTCTTGCCGGTTCATCTAGATTTGATTCTGTGCATCAACTTTTCATACTTCGTGATAAATGTTCAAATGCTTCAAGGTTATCATTAACAACGTCTCCTGCTGTTTCCAGAAAAGTTTGTGTTATTGGGTTGCTTCATCTGAAAAATGGTTGCACATATGCCCATTAATTATATTCTGGAGCTTGCTTTAAGATTCCAGCCCCAAAAGAAAAGTAAAATACAGAAGAGACTGCTCTGGACTTTCCATTTCATGCCTGCCTTGTATTGAGATGCATAGGTGAAAGACCATGAGGATCTGAACCGATTAATTCATCTTTTGTGAAAGTGTCGTTGCAGAGTGAATCTGAGGCACATGAATCTGCAGTGGCAAAAGAAAAAAAAAATGTGAAGCTGATGGCAACATGTAATATTTTTTTGTTTACCTTCGTATGTTTGTGTAACTGTGTTGCCATCTTGCTAGTCTTGTCTATCCAGGATGTTAGTTTTGCTCTTGGTTCTGTGCTTGTTGATTATGGTTTGGATGGCTCATTTAGGGAGCAGCTGAAAGTTTTGATTATCAGTGGCCCCATGTAACCAGACATCTGGACCATGCTATGCTTCTTGTTTCTGGGGTTGCTTTCCGCCCCCTCCCCACTGTTTCTTTCCCTTTGTTTGCTTTGGTTGTCTGTGTTCTCCTCTATCATCAAGCTAACACAATAGAGATATTGCATTGTCTTCTTACATATCTAAACCCAGAGAAACATGTGGAGCTCATCAAATGTTCACCTATGCTTTCATTGAATTTGCGTTTTTCCAAGCTTGCTTGTCTGTTACCATGGATAATCGTACAAAATTGATCTTTGCCAATTCTAAGATTTAGCTTATATTTATTGTGGATTTATCCACACTGATTGTTGTTCTTCTTGCCTATGTTGTGTACCTTTGAATTCAATTTGGGTTTAGGATTTATTTTGTCCATGGGATTGCAATTTCTTGTTATTTGTGATCTTATTGTGGTACTTGTTATGTATTGCAGCATTGCTGGCTGTCCATTTGGGGAGAATTGCCACTTCCTTCACTATGTTCCCGGCGGATATAATGCAGTTGCACAGATGATGAACCTTCGGCCAACCCCAGTTTCAAGAAATGCGGCTGCACCACCTCATATCCCGAGTGGCTATTCCCTGCCTGGTGTTAAAACCCGTATGTGCAACAAGTATAATACTGCTGAAGGCTGCAAATTTGGTGACAAATGCAATTTTGCCCATGGCGAGTGGGAACTTGGCAAGCCTATTGCTCCCTCCCCCCGGGATGATCCTCGCGCAATGGGAGCTATTCCAGGCCGTTATCCTGGCCGGATGGAGCCACCTGCACCAGGTCCTGTTGATGGCTTTGGCGCCTCAGCAACTGCCAAAATCAGTGTAGATGCTTCTCTTGCTGGAGCTATCATTGGGAAGGGTGGTGTGAACTCCAAGCAGATCTGTCGCCAAACTGGGGTTAAGCTATCCATTCGAGAACATGATTCAGATCCTAATCTTAGGAACATTGAGCTTGAGGGCACATTTGATCAGATCAAGCAAGCAAGTGCCATGGTAAGAGAGCTGATTGTGAGCTTTGGTTCAATGGCTGGACCTGCAAAAAACCCTGGACACTCGGCCCCTGCAGCAAGCAACTTCAAGACAAAGCTGTGTGAGAATTTTGAAAAGGGGTCCTGCACATTTGGAGAAAGGTGCCACTTTGCACATGGAGCGTCTGAGTTGCGCAAATCTGGAATGTAAGGAACCTTTAGTGGCCCTCTAGTTGTTATCCTTTGCAGCACTTGTGCTGCCCCTATTGTGAGGAGCTCGGTTTTGAGCTCCATGCGATGCAACATAGTGTGATGTAGTTGAGGCTATCGACATTTTAGCATTTCAGATATATCTGGTTTTGCTTTTGAAGATATTATTGCAGTAGCTGCTTTTTTCCTTTCTACCTCCTTGTTGGCCTTTTTTTTTTAATCTCTTGTATGGCAGTTTTATTTTTGAGGTAAATGGACAATGTAGTTGGCTGTGTTTGCTTCGGTTAGGCACCTGGCTTACCTGATGATGTTGGGGATGGATCGATGGTGCCAATTTTTTGTGCAAGGTCTCCGGCTGATGGTGCCAGCAGATGAAGTAAAATTATTTGGGAATGCCAACCTATCAAATTTATGACCACAGTACCAATTTATTTCTAGGAACCCGTTAATGCTTGCCCATGTGTTGGTAGAAATGGGAACTAGACGCAGGTTCTTGATTAACCGTCTTCCTTTTGCCACTCTCATTTCTTTCCGAAAAATGTAGCCCTTTCATGATTTTGTTGTTGGAGTACGATTGATTTATTAAGACAGTTTTTGTTAATGTCCAATGTAGCCTAGTCTCTCATGATTTTGTTGTTGCAGCCCTTGGACCTTTTACCCACTTGTTAAGATCCAATGTACCCTAGTCTCTCTCTCTCTCTCTCTCTCTCTCTCTCTCTCTCTCTCTCTCTCTCTCTCTCTCACACACACACACACACACACACAACTGGGAGACTAATTTAGGAAGAGTTTGATAGTTTCTTGATCACTCATTTGCCCAGCATCTGAGATCAAAATTGCAATTTTAAAGATAAGAAAACTCTAAGTCATGCAATCATCTCTCTGATTACACATTGTAATCTAGTTATATATACAGGTGGCACATGGACAATGTTGTAAGCGCATGTACCAATTCTGCACGATCAATGCATATCAGCTGATTCATAGGCATCACAACATCTATATTTTCAAACCAATTAGATTAGCAAACCAATTAGATTAGCCTAGCTGGTCAGATTTCATGACCTCTTAAAAGGAGGTTAGGGGTTCAACTTTTACTAAGCGTAAAAGTTTTCCTAAGTTCTTTGGCTTGGGGCAAAGGATTATACAGACCTCAGGATTAGTTGAGGTGCACATAAGGTGACCGGATACCCAGTTAGCAAAAAAAAATCTATATTCCCACAAAAAATACACACACAATCAAAACCATGTTTATTCCCTTAAAACATTCAGTTAGGCCGCAAAATAAAAGAAGGAAAAATTCAAACATCACAAAAGAGTAAGCTAACAAATTCCAAAGATACACCACCACTAAGTGTTAGGCACCACCAGTGGCTGTGCCGGTGTACGTCTTAGTGTGGTGGGTCGTCACCACTTCCTCAACAACCTGCACAGCCGGCTCCTCCCAGGTCCCATCTCCGGGCATGGCCGGCATTTGTTGCATTCCGGTCGGGTAGTAACTTGCCCCAGTAGTAGAGTAGCTGTGGGTCTCGAGGCTTGTCGAGCTCGGCCTGGATGATCTTCACTTGTTTCTTTTGTTTAGCAATTTCTCTCTCCACCGGGTCCTGTGCTGTCATCTTTATCCACCTGTTTAACTAACACAAGAATAACCAGTCCCCCAACATTAATTACTTTCGTAATTTGATCCATTTCAAGTAAAAAAATTTTTTTCATTCTTATGGAATTTTTATAAAAGGTGGTCAACTATGTTGGAAATTTTGTGGTATTCTTCAATACCACTTGAAAATTTATAGTGAGCTAATAGATATAATAACAAATAGAGAGATATAGAGATGTATAACTTTAGAAGCCGTACAAAGCTCCTTAGCTCATAAGTAGAAACACTTAATTGGAGATGTCAATAATATTTTCTTACTCTTCTCTTTCTTTTATGCTTACTAGATCACTAGATTACATGAAGATTCTACTTATATGTATCTAATCTTATACATGTACCAAATACTCTTAATACATATTTGGCTTGTCATCTGCATACATATATACTTTGTTAATTACATACATGAATGGATCATGTGTTGGGGACTACAGAATTTTTTAGGATCCGATTATAGTGCATACGCATAATATCAAAAATTCTGATATGATTGACAGAGACTAATCTATGTGATTAAAATTATACTTTCGAGATCTCTCTAGTGTGATCCCAAATAGCAGCAGGTATGAATTACGAAATTCTTTTGCTTTGATCTTGAATAGCAAGCAACAGCAACAAACACAAATTAATTATTCGAACTCAACTTTCAGATTTCTGTTGTATCTCTTGTACATGCCTTACTCCAGTGAGAGTGAGCTCACAACTGCTAGGGTTTTTCTTCCTCACAAAAAAGAGTATCTTTCAATTATGAGTAAATGTAACCCTATCTGCTCTTAGAGTGGGTATATATAGAGGGTACAACAGGGACCATATGATTAGTATGATTAGGTTTCTTATACAAATAAAGATTCCTAATCCAACCAAGATTAATCCCTATTTAAGTAAATTATAATTTATACCACTAATAAATTATAATTGCACTTCCTGTCATACTAGAAATTATATTTCAAACTCCATATTATTAAATGTTTATTTATCTCCTCACGTTAAGATCACAGATACCAGTCTATTAAATTAAATTTAATAGACTTAGACCTTCCACTTAATTTATTTGATATGTCGAATTTATAATCTATCTGTAGAGTTTGACATAATTAAAACTTATAAGTTTCTTCAAAGGGGTATCATCAATCTCTATACTGGGATGTGGATTCCATCAATAATTAATATTCACCATACACGTAATATTATTGTCCAACTCATTGAGTTTATTGATCCACAAAGTATCTCACTCTTCTGTGAATCAAAACAATAAACATTAAATGTACGTGTCTATTTATTATATTAGGATTAAAAATATAAGAACTCATAATAATCACGAGTTATTAATTGTTTTATATAATCAATATAAAAACAATTACCTTAACACGGCATTATTCAATAGATGCAAAGTATACTAGTGTAAGGAGTTAAAACTATATTGTTCCCTATAGTCAAGACAGACCTATTAAAATCTTGTGCTACAATCCTACTGATGGTGTGTCCAGTTTCATCTAAGACTGTAAATGATAAACTTATATTCATAAGAACTGATGATCTGATCTTCCTTGTATAAGCCGTACTCTACACACTAAATCATCTACTGTATAGAATAAGAGACACTTATGCACAATCATTAAATAAATAATGAAAGGCAAACATTACTCACACAAATTCTGATTAAAATGGAATAACTAATTTATTAATAAATACTAAAATCATTACACAAAGCATGTCTTTTAGTATAAATTCCTAACATCATGTGTGTGCATGTATTATCTAGAAAAATGTAAAACAAGTTTACTTTCCAACACGGCTTCTTAAACTTTATTTTCTCGAGTCATACCAAAAATATCTTGAATTTGTTGTGGTCTATTCTTGATCACTTGAAACTTGACTCCTCTCCTCTCATGGAGATCTTGTTTTTTACCTTCTCATTTTGGGCTTTGTTCATTCCTCACCCAATGAGGATTTTCTCTCCTTTGCTGCATCTTCACATATTTGTGCACAACTTCTATTTCCATGATCTACATCCTGCAAAACGAAGCATGTTACTAAAATTCTTCCCAAGGTCACTTGCCCTATCAATCTTGGAATTCTTCCAAGTTCACATCACCCATTTTCTTTGAGTTACATTCACTTTTGGCGAAGCACATCTTAGCTTCCCGACTCTTCAGTCTTGGCTAGCACTTCATAACTATCAAGTCAATGTTATGATTGGAAGACAAAACACTTTTTGCTTTTGGATCATGGTAACACTTTTGCACAAAATATTCTCTAGTTTCAACAAGCTATTCTGGATGCTTCAAGAATTCTGAGGAGTAAGAAGGTAACCATAACTCTTATATTGTTCTCTTCGGGTGATGACTTCCATGATCAATTTGGCTCTAATAAATTTTTAATGCCTCGATTTGGCTCTTCTTCTTGAAAGCCTCAATTTATACTTCCACAACACATTTTTTTTTCTTGGAAGCCATTTGTGCCTCTACAACAACTTTTCTTTTTGGAAGCCATTTGTGTGTCTCCATAACACCCTTTCTTTTTGGAAGCCTTAATTTGTGCTTCCACAACATCTTTTCCACGGGTCCCATACATATTGAGAACCAAACAACACCTTCATGTGAATGCTTTTCAAAGTTATCAAGACTTTCATTCTCTGTCATCAACAATTCATCTTCCTCCAAGGATATGTTTTCCTTAAATCTTTCCAGGTTCTCTCTGGGCTCTGATAATCTCCCAAGATCTGCCTAGAGCTTTGATGTCACTGTTGAAAATGTTGTAGTATGCTTCAATACCATTTTGTTGGAAATCTATGATAGGCTAATAAATATAATAACAAATAGAGGGATATGGAGATGTATGGTTCCAGAGCTCTTTATCTCACAAGTAGAAGCACTTAGTTGCATATATGCCAATAATATTTCCTTACTTTTCTCTTTCTTTTATACTTACTAGATCACTATATTACATGAGTATATATATAGGACTCTACTTACATGTATCTAACCTTATACATGTACTAAACACTCTTAATACATATTTGACCTTTCATCTACATACATGTATACTTCATTAACTACATACATGAACTACTTCATACATGAATAGATCATGTGTGTGCATGTATTATCTAGAAATATGTAAAACAAGTTTCTTTTCCAACAAAACTATGGTGTCAGAATACATGGTTCCATTGCATACGATGAACATTAGTGGAACCAGATAATCTAAGAAGTAAACTTAAATGATCTACAAGAAGAGAACATTAAATTTTGAGAAGCCCAAATTTAGGAAGAAAATCGACTACGTTTCCTGTAAGTGTTTTCTTTGTTTTAAAACACAAAAAGCTCACGTCAATCCAACCTCGTCAGTCCACATCTTATTGCTTACTCAATGAAAACATAAATGGTTAGTTAATACTTTTTGTAATTCAGTTGATTCCAAGTCGACCTTTCCACACCCGTGAAAAATTAATATGTTCGTGGAAAAATAGTAATCAATGCTGCCTAATTGTGAACCATCTAGTATACGTAGGGCTGCAAATGAACCAAAATTATTCAAACTATACTCCTGTTTAGTTCTTTAAAAATTCATTCGAGATCATTTTATTATGTAAATAAGTTAAATTTGAACACCTTTTATCGATCATTAATTTTTTGAACTTATCTTGAATTCACATCGATAAGCTTATATGTATTCTACGACAGTATAAAACTTCAGTTATTTAAGTTCGACTCATGATTAACTTGATTAAGTCTTATTTGAGATCTTAGCTAAAGACAACCAAATGAAAGGTGAAAATATTTTTGAAGCTTATTTATATAAGTTCTTCAAACTTACCTTGACTTTACAACCTTAACTATCAACTAAACGTGTTATCAAAGTTCTAAATACAAAAGAGAAAAATAACCTTTGAATGTGGGAAGCTTGTGAATGGGTGGGACAAAGCTAGAATTTTAAATAATCTGAAATTACAAGGTCATCCTTTGTGTCTGACAAAAACAATGGTAAAAATATCAAATGGAATATCCAAAAGATTGGTTCAATGATTGATGGGGACCGATCAGGACCCCCAACAATGGATTGACCGCGACTGAGCAAACAATGGCCAGCCACAACCATGGCCAATCACGAATGAGTAAACAATGGCCGATCACGACTGAGCAGACCATGGCCGACCACGAATGAGCAGACAATGGCCGACCACGAATAAGAAGACCACGACCGATCACGACCATGGCCGACCACGACTGAGCAAGCCATGACTGACCACGACCATGACCGACCACGAATGAGAAGACCATGGCCGGTCACGACCATGGCCGACCACGACCGAGCAGACCATGGCCAAGCAAACCATAGTTGAGCAAGACCTGCCGAGCACGACCTACCGAGCACGACCTACCGAACACGACCATGCCGAACACGACCAAGCACGACCATGCCGAGCATGACTGAGCTGGCCATACCCCAAGCAGACCTTGTGGGACGGTGCCGATCATTCCCGCTCACTTGCCACGCTAGTGGGCACTGACAACCCAATCATGATAGCGTGCTCCCAACTCCAAGATCTTGCGTGTAGCAGGAGGTAGTCACCTTCTCCACTCTGACATGCGTCTAAGGGAGCGCCATGTGTGGCGTTAGACAACCACTCCCCCCCACTATCCTGCCACCGCTCTGACCCTCTAACTAGAGGCCGCCACGTGGAGAGACAACCATCTCCTACTATCTCTGTATATACAACGCCCTCCTAGAGCTACTAGGAAATGGACCCATATAAAAGGGAAACTCATCTTCTCCAAGAAGGTACGCAAACAAAAATCCTAATTAAAACTTTGTTGAAATATATCCAGGAACCTAATTTTACCATCGGAGGGTCCTTGGCAAGCACCACACCGGTGTCTCTTACTTCTTTGTAAGAGAGCAGCTCGCCACCGACCTGAATACTGACCTTACTAGTTTACTGTATCATCAATGACTATGCTAAATTAAAAAATAAAACTACCCTTCATGTTTCATAATCGAAGAGAAAGCAAATTGAGCAAACCTTCTCCTGTACGGTGGCTTGGGTCTTCTCCATGCCGGCCTTTGCCGAGGTTACGACATTGGCGGCCTTCTCCTTCGTCGACTCCATTTTTCACTTTCACCTCTTTGCGTCTTTGATGTTTAGCCATTCGAAAGAGTCACAAAAGAACACTGGACCGACTGACTGTCACAAAGAAGAGCAGCAGATCGATAGCCAAAGCTTAGATAGAGGTTGGAACGTGATCAAGGATGATGCCATGTGGAGCTGCAGTAATGTTACTTGGAAGCTGATATATATAGATGACTATAATTCTCCTGCTTTTGGCACATGTCCCGCGCAGCCTTCCATTGATGTTATTTTCACATCTTCTCTTCCTCTCACTCCTTTTTTTTTATTTAAAAAAATATTATTGTCAGGAATGTCTCGGCTAAGTAACTAATTTACGTGTATTTAGGCTAATTCTTTTTCCTATTAGTTAAAGCAGATATCAAGAATTGACCAATGTGAGGAGTACATTTACTTAACCAACTATGACAATCTTTAATATTATACAACTCAAAATATTATAAATAATTTATGATCATAATTACTCTTAATTAAAAAAATGAACTATAACATCATTCTAAAAAAGTAGAAACCAGAAGTGTGCATGTTAATTTTTTTGGGGCTATCGCAGTTAAGAGTGTTTCGATCAGTATATATGTATCTTAACTAATTTTTTTTTTTAATTTAGTCAAAGGCAGATCATCCACTTTAAACCTAAGGTATTCATAAAATATAAATCGTTGTTCACTCTTTTGCCAACAAGAAAAAGAACTATACAAAAACATCACTTATTTCTATTTCTTCACATATTCTACTTTCATTCAGCAAATCAGAAACATTATGCATAAACAGGAAGATCAAAACACAAGCTAGCATTATTACATAATATATATCAAATACAAACATTAACACATGCATAAGACCATGCCCCATGCGCGTGGACCACAAACCCTCACTGTCCCCTCCCACTGTTCTGATCTCCACCAGTCCCATGGCCATGGGCAGGGTGACCAACACCGGCACCGGGATAATAAATCGCGATCCGACCGCTCCCTGTATACTCCCCAACCGGGTCCTGCGACCTGACCACGCCCTCGGTCATACGTCGGGTGGGCTGTCCAGTTGGATGCCCACCCAAGCCAGGTGGGTAATCTTGGGTAGTCGTGTAATTATGAGTCCCACCCACCTATCTTGCGGCGGCGTTGTGCTCACGCGCCTCCTGCTTGTTGATCTCGGCGTGGTTGATCCTCCCTTCTTTCTTTTCTCTAGCCATCTCTTCCTCGACTGTGTTATGTGCTGTGATCGTTTCCAGCTGTGCAACAAAATTAGAGTGACAAGTCTCCGCAATATCTAACTGGTAATAGATTAACAAGTGTTCCCGATATCCAACTGAGTTAGTCCAACTAAGGAATGCGATTGTTTTTTCTTTTGAGAGTCCCAGAGTTTCAATTCTTATCGAGAGTTTACCGCAAGAAATGTAAATGTTTTAGCTCCGGTGTTGATAGCTTGTCTTTAACAAATGTAAGTATTTTAGTTCTAACGTAAATGATTTACCTTTAATGTATGTATTTTAGTTCTAACGTAAATGATTTGCCTTTAATAGGATTGAGGGCAACTGATAATCAAAGCAATTGCTCACCTAATTCTATAAGGTATTCTAAGCAAGGACGGACCTAATAAGGGACAATGGAGAGACATAGGCCCCTACTTTGATAAAATTCATGTTGATTTAGAGTACTTTTACAATAGGAGTCTATATTGACTTCTCAAAATTTAAAAAAATTTTCTTTTAATATTATAAAATTTTAAAAAAATTTTATTAAATCCCAACAAAATTAAAATTTTTTTACCTTAACCTTCTAAAAATAAAAAAAAATTTATTTAATCCCTTAGCAAAATTAAAAAAAAATTTACTTTACCTTCGAATTTTTATCAGTCCCTCAAAAAATTTCAAAAATTTTACCTTGATATTTCATAATACCCTCAACAAAATTCCTGATTCCACTGCTGATTCCAAGGGCTGGATCTCTGCCATGATCCCTAAAGAGAGTACAAATACTCATAGATATTGTAGTCCTTTTTAAGTTATAGAAAAGGAAAGTGTCTTGAGAGGAGAAACAAAAACCTTATTTTTGTTGGCATCTCGTTAAGTTTCTTTTGATTCATAGTAACATACTTTGATGTCAGTTTTAATTTATTTTTTTTTGTGTTTTTGCTGTGTATTTTTATTGTGTATTTTTTATCGTTTAGTGATGGACATTTATAAATTATTATTGTGTCAATAATACTAGACCAATATTTTAAAAATAGAGAACACACCTATTTTAGTATTTTTTATTTTTTTCGAATTTTAAAAACTACTAAAAATGAAAAACAAAAAACAAACACTGTTATTTGTTTTTTTTCAAAAAAAAAAAAACAGAAACAAAATATATTTACCAAATAGACCCTTGAGTTTCAGATTGTTTTTGTGACACGTACGACACGTGTCTTATTTACCGATTTGTGTCGCCTGTGGCATGGAACAAAGGAAGTTATAATAGCTGTTTTCGAGAGGAGATGGTTTAGTTTCTCTGTGCGGTGGACACGAATACGCTTACCGACACGTGTCACTCAGTTAGCGTTTTTGCTCCAAAAATAACCGCCTCTTAAAAAGGAATTGCCTAAACTTTCACAACATTATTATTTTTTTACATAAATTTTCTTAAATTATATAATAGTGGTATTTTTAAAATTAAAAATTATTTTAATAGTACTTTATTTAAAAGCATGGTAAATAAAATTATGTACAAAAAATTAAAAAATAGATTTCAATCCAATCACATTATTCTGTACAAAAAATTTGATAGGATCATTTGACAATAGTAAATCTAATTTGTTTTTCAATTCTACTTTTTGATTTTTCTATTTTAATAACAAGAAAAGTGTGGTAAAGATTAGTCTATTACTCTAATTAACATTATCATATGTGACCATTTACTTAAATAGTTGTGATGATAGATTGGTATTTAAAAATGTAGGAGACAAAGATTAATTAGAATAATATCTTAACATATATGCTGTGCTGCAGAGCACAAAAGTAAAATATTTACTCGACAAACGAACATACAAGAAAAACTAATAGAGAGAAGAATTTATTTTCTCACCTTATAAAAATTTAAAATACACAAAATTTCAAATCATTAGAGAAAATTGATTAAGTATTTTTATTATTATTTATTATTTTATTTTTCATCCGTATTTATGATATACAAACCAAATATATACTATTTGTATATCCTTTTACCTTTTCCTTCTTTTTTTTTTCCTCCCACAAAAAATTAGTAAGCCGAACAGAAATTCGTTTACTATTTTTTGTGGCTTGCAGTATATGAGTGACGCGGAAGTGTGAAATAGTTCCAATGAACATCATAAATAGGATAATCGATGGAAAAGGTTCAAAATTTCTCATTCACATGAATAACAGTAGAGTAAATAGGAAGACTAATGAAATGTTCCCATGGCCGTAAGTTTATGTAAACAAATCTATTGAGTAAAATACAATTGCTTTGACCTTTATATTTCTTATAGTGCATGTATATGTGTACGGAGAGATGGTACTTTGATTTTATTCCGGATAAGAATTTTGTAAACAATATTTGGTCCAATTATAATTTCAAACTCTAAATAAGGATAAGAATATCTATAAGAATAATTTTACCGTTGTTTCTGCACCAACAATTCCATATTCAAATTTTTACTTTTGGTATGCAGTTCCATTTCAAATACCAGCCATGCACATGCGCGCGATTTTCAAACCAAAGCATGTCATCACACAGCACCCATTCACTCTTAAATTGATCTGCTTTCATTTTCACTTTCCATAAATTGCTTAATGAAAGTGTAGGGTTTTGCTCGTTGCAATCCCACATCGGTTAGAAAGGAAAAGGGGCAAGGCTCAAGGTTTATGTAAGGAGGGTTATATCTCTTTAGTTAAGTGTACCAATCAATAGCTTAGTTACTAACTTTTGATTTTAGCAAAATTCCTGTTAAAAATGTGAAAATTAAAATTTAGCTAGCGGGTACTTTTGGAGTGAAGAGAAAAAATTGTGTGATTGTAATAATTTTTTACATAGTGTATTTTTCTCTAAGGTTGGTGATTTTTCTCTTATTTTTAAAAATTTTCACATAAATTCTTGTGTTATATTTTTGTCTATTTATTTTAATATTTTTGTCAAAGATTAGGTCTAAAAGAGGATAAATTTGGAATGGCCAAATTCCCAATAGAAAGTACCCATTTTTTATTATCTAATGAATCGCTTAATGAAAAGAGATTATCCTTTCATTCATTTCAAAATGTTCATGATCCCCTTCCCGACCCAAACATGAATCTTTCGATTCATTTGGCTCTCACGCTCAATTATTTCAATTACAAATTGTAAATTCTGATCAACAAAAGGATCACCCTAAAAGCTAATATGATCATCTAGAACGAACATTGTCCTATAGATTGAATCATCGAAACCTTCTACTCCAATGGCCACAGTGCACAAACGACAAGCATTGAAAACACAATTGGAACATAAACTTCTAATTGATGTTCTTTTGTCATGAAAGAAAAATATATAGCAGACCAACAATGATTTACGTAGACCACAACTTTGGTAGACGAAATAACTATTCCTTCACATAAGTGATTATAAGTCAGTCTACTTTTATTCATTCAGCAAATAACAAAAAACATTGCATGAAACAATCACCAAACACAGAAACACCAAGGACGTGCACGTAGAGCCACCACAAACCGTCGTGACTCGTCTAATTGTATCTACCACCACCACCGAAACCGGCATCGTTGTCTAATGGGTCGCGGACCGGGTTCCGACCAGTCCCGGCAGTGTTGCCCCACTCAGCATCACCGTCTAGCGGGTCCAGACCAGTTTCACGGGTACTCCCAAGAGACCACTCGGCATCATCGTAACGCAGTGGGTTCCTACCAGTCCCAGGGTTCGCCCCGGTTCGGTGCTGTGACCCACCCAAGTTGTCAGAAATGTTCCCGGGGCGATGCCCGGTACCATATTCAGAAATGGGTGACCCGGTCAGGAAATCCCGATTGTTCCCGGCAGTCGAGTAGTTATGGTTTTGCGTCCCGCCACCAGTCGAGAAATTTGCCATTCCACCTGCCGCGGCCGCCTGTCGGGCGGCGGCGTTGTGATCACGCGCCTCCTGCTTGTTGAACTCGGCCTGGTTGATCCTGCCTTCCTTCCTCTGCGTGGCCATGTCTCTCTCCATTGGATCGTCCGAGCTCATCCTCTCCACCTGCATCAACTAACCAAACAGGGATAAGAGAAAAATGCCAGTCATATTAATTGCCACTTGAACTCGGTTACAAAAATGAAAAGAGAAGAAAAAACCTTCTCTTGCATGGTGGCCTTGGTATTGTCCAAGCCGGCCCTGGCGGTGGCCGCCATGTTCGCCGCCGACTCCTTGACGGACGCTGCTGCATTTTTCGCTGACTGCATTTTCTCACTCTCTTTCTGTAATTTCTTTTCTCAGTTCAAATAAAACTAAACCGAAAACGCTTTGGATTGCAAGGCCACTGGTGGCCCACTTTAAATACAAGTTGGTGGTGGACTGAAGGATTGCCACTTGGAAATGAAATTGGACACGTGGACAAACACGACAAAACCTTGGTTCAGGTTCCGAGACTTCGGGGCACGTGTTGATCCAGGGATTGTCTTATGGGTCAATTTTGGCAGTTTTTTAGTTTATTACTTACGTGGCGATTTGGCAGGCTTTCTGGCCAAACGAAGAACGTGAATTGCTACACGTGTCACGTTTAGCGGTTCTCTCTGTCTAACTGTGTGGCCAATCAATCGTCTCCCTAAGATTTCCTTGCAGGTCATCCCAGATTTTGGATCTCACCTTCTCTCGAGACAAATGTCCTTTCATTAACCCGCAGCCGAGGCTGTGGCTTAGTTTTCACGATATGATATTAGTGTATTGTTTTGAATCCGAATATTTGATTAAAAAAGTATTAAAAAAAAAAGTGTTATTCATATTTTTTTTAATAAAAAATATAAGTTTGAAACGAAACGTAAAGCGAAGTGTTACTCACAGTTGCGATTGTGAGTCACTTTTCACTTGATGTGTGTCATATTAAGTGAATCTCATCAATTGACGATGAAACCTACTTAATGTGATACACATCAGGTGGTGACTAACTCACAGTTGCGATTGTGGATAATATTTCACTTTATTAAATTTCTTATTAGATTAAGAATTTGATAAGGAAAAAAAGAATTGAAAAAAGATTTAAAATTGTATTATATGTTTGGTTGTTAAATAAAAACGAGAGTAACGATTTAAGACCTCCTATTTTCCTCTCTTTTTTCTTTCTTATTTATTTTTTTTTGATAAATTTGAATTCCAACTGTATATAAAATGTAATTTCATATTTTTTTTATTATTAATTTTTTGATCTAAACACAGCGTAAGTGAATAATAGAAGGGTACTTTTGTACAAGTGATCAGCATGTATTCATGCAAATTTACTTATCATTTTCATTTATTCTATAATGGTAAATCAATAGTTTAACTAATCCGATTGATACATGTTTTTAATTAGATTTTGTCACTTGGAAATATGAAGTAATTCAAAAAAAATGTGAAGTCTTAATGAATATGAGCAAGATATCCAAAAGAATATGAGCAAGCCTAGCAAAAACCTAATCCCAGATTCCTAGACTGCGCGGCCCAATCTGCAAATTCTCTCTCTTCTTTAATTTTTGGTTTTGTCATATCATGACTAATTTCTAACCCAGGCCCAATGAGCTTCAGAGAAATGTAAAAATGGAACTTATCTAATGATTTTGGACTATTACATATTTTGTACCTTTGCCTGAATATTTGCTTTTCAATAAGGAAGAACTAAAAGAAGAGAATTCATTTCGTCAAGAGCAATGATTGAAGAACTGAATATTTTTAGCAATGACAGAAAAATTGAATATTCTTATGCTATGTTTGGTGCAAAAAAATAGAATGAAATAGAATGGTCATTTCCACTTTCATTCTTATTTTTTTTATTTATTACTATTATTTAAAGGTGAAATGATCATTTTTATACTTTGTTAGAATGATCATTCTCTATTTTAAGAGTCGGAATGGATGACCATTCTCACATAAAATAACATAAAACAAAACTTAATAAGATTTTTATTGTCAAATTTTTTTTAAAAAAATATAAAACATGTTTGGTAATTTTTTTTAATTTTAAATTTAAAAAAAATAAAAAAATATTAAAATTTTAAAAAGTTAAAAATTCTCACCATCACCACTACCGCTAACCATTACCACCACCCACCATCAGCCACAATCACTCACAATCCACCGACATCGCTACCACCTACCGCTTCACCGTCCCACCACCACCACCCACCATTGGCCACCACTGCTACCCCACCACCACTGTCGTCACTACCACCAACCACCGCTGCCGCCACCACCATTACAAATACTTAATAATATTTAATAATTAAATAATGTATATTACTAATATTTTGTATAGATATAATATTAAATTTTCATATCATACACAAATTTTATTTCATTCTATTCTAGTATTGTTCATTAGCTTTACCAAACAAAGAATTGAGAATGACTATTTTATTCCATTTCATTCTCATTCCATTCACATTTACATTTCATTTCTTTTCATTCTTTTATACCAAACATAATCTTATTATATTCTCTTTACCAACTAGACATTCGTGGAGTATGTTAGGATTCCAACCCTTTTCAATTCTATGGTTGCATTGAAGATATCCATTTGATTAATTAGAGTAAAAAAGTCATTAAGAATAAAAATAAAAGTAATTAAAAGGATGAGATAAGGTCAAGTCAGCTTGGGGATCTTAAGCCTTCTTAATTTTATTTTTATTTAAAATTATGTAATTTAGCTTTGATCTTGTATGTTGATTTTTATGAAATTATCACACAAAAGACGTGAAAAGAAAATATATATAAGGAAACAAATGCACCTCAAGAGCTTCTAATTGACGTAAACTAGGCTGTACAAAGGTACGTACCAAGATAGTTTACAACCAAACAACGTGAGCTGCAAACAAAAAATCGGGTTGGGTGGTAGTACATTTATTTTTAGATGCTACTTTCGTTATGATTTCTACCTTTCATGTATTGGATGTGTTCTTCTCTATAAAATTTAAACGGAAGTAATAGTAATTTATTGCTATTGTACTACTAAAATTCATTTGTTGTACTATTGAAAATTCGTCCCAAACCAATGACCCATGGTGAAGGCTGGAAAAGAAAAAAGGAATCTAACTTTTTTTGTTTTGTTTTTGCTATAGGCTAAAAAATAAATATACATGAGGTTTCATCCATTATTCTAGCCTCACAATCCAAATAGTCTTGATACCAGGAATAGAAAAGGTTGTTATTTTAGAGCCACACACGACATGGAGTGGATTACTTTCTAGCTAAGAATAGGGGATCCATGGCTGCTGAGGTCTATACAATCTTGACGGCTTGGGACTAGTGGTGTGAAGGACTTCTCCCATGGGCTGGATAACACTCATCCATATAGAGGATGGCAAGGTTTGTACACCTTACAGGAATGGGGTTGGGAAGAAAAAAAAAAAAATAGTACACCTGTCACACCATGTGATGAGGACTCTAAATTTTGCCCATCTATTTCAAGGGGTTACTTAAAACTCACTTCTTTTGAATTAGAGCTCACAAGTGGAAATCTCATGGCTAGTATCTAACTGCGTGTCTAACTGTCACACCATGCAATGACAACTCTGCCCATTTAGATGGCTAATAGGTTTCTCCCCAGTTAAATCAGATTTAAAAAAGAAAGGGTTAGGGTATGAAGTAGCCGTCGCATCTTTATCCAAATTGAACCTTGTGCTATTATGCATAGAATAAATTAAAGTTGCTGATACAATCTTATCCAAATTGAACCTTGTGCTATTATGCATAGAATAAATTAATGTTGCTGATACAATCGAAAGTCATATATATCACAATTTGATAGAGGTGAGAATTGAGTAGTCAATACCTCATTATTAAGCTTTTTCCTATTATGAATGGTAAAAGCTCTTCATTGCCACCCTACTTTTAATTTGGACTAAGCACATATTCATTATCCATGGAAACACTGAGATTAGCAAATTATGATGTTGAGTAAATTGATCTCACTTTCACATAAAGATAGATATTCATAAAGTTTTCCCTATAATCTTAGGTTGATTGGATCTTCTCCCATTTGAGTTGAAGTAAAGATGGGATAAAGCTTGACTTTTGAATTAATTCCATGTGCATGATTTGTGTAGGGATAACAAACGTGAAAGCAAAGCCATTATACCCATGTTGTTTCCCCTATTTTTCAAAAGCACATAGGAATGAAATTGTCATAAAGGGAAATCGAAACTTTCATATTATTACATAAGAAAATGCTACACATAATCTAATTCCTCATCATATGTTTTTAATCTCAAGCATGTGTATCTTGTATCTAGGGTGAGAAAATACGGTGAGAGATGAGATTAAGATATGCTTATTGTAACGTAAAGCTAGAAAGAGATTACTTTAAATACTTTACCTGTTTTTTTTTTTTTTTAAGGTACATTCTCTACGAGGATTAACTTAAAGTAGATGAGATGATGGTAGTTCTCTAAAAGGAGGAATGAAAATCGTGTTGATCAAATGGAATCTTTCATCTTGACATGGTCATTTAGCTTGAACATGTGGGAATTTAGTTTCTTCCTTTTGATGGCAAAAACTCATATAATTATCCTACAAGATAGGAAGCGTGTAATTTATGTTACTATTTATATTCACACTTAGACTTTTGACAAGAACAATCTTGGCGAAGTTTAATATTCGGGATTAGACTGGTTCGGTCAATCAAGCTTAGCAATCAAATGTAATGTATATTTTTTTGAAATTCGATTGCTTGTTTTATTTTCTAACTCTTTGATAGCGACTAAAGTTTTTAATTAATTAGAAATAGTGACCTTTGACGCTTGAACTTTGCTTCTTCTGTTGTGTTGGTCAGCCTGGTGGGCTGTGTGCAGTGGCACTTATGCAAACTTCACCTACCAATTCCTCATCTTAGCAAAATAAAAAAATTCACTCCAAGATTGCGGGTAGAAGGTTCGTTCCCTATTCCCTAGACTGTTGGTGTGGGTTCGAATCTCACGACTTACCTCTAGTTGAAGCCCTGCACTTTTGCCTTGGGAAAGTTCCTCGTCATCCAATAAAACATAAAGAAGACCAAAGTTTGCTTCAGATCGTCCATTGAAATGAACTCTCCATTAATGGAATTAGTCTTCATAAGATAAGCAAGTAATTTGGTTTCCAACACGTTGATCATGATTAAAGAACGGGTATGCGGACCGTGTTTTGCTGTGAAGTTGAGTATTGCACTTAAATGTTATGGTTAAGCTGTAACTATCATTAAGAAATATTTACACTTCTCCATGATGGGATTTTTCTAATTTTTCAATTCAATGGCCTATAAGCATAGAATGGATTTGTTTTCCAACCTCATAATCTTAGAAGTCATACTTTGGAATTTACCAATTCCAAATTTGACTCAACAATCCAAGTTGTGGATGGCTGCAAGCTCTATGTTCTTTTACAATGGCTAAAATACTCACAAGCCATGCCTTGAATCTTGATGCATTGACCTAAGCATCCAATTTTTCGAGGGGATAAACACCATATCAAGTCCAGCTCGATTACGACTTGTGGTTTAGTTGTTATCTGGTACTCATGCTGAACATATAGTAGGCTAACCTTCTTGTAAATCACGGCCTCTTGTTGTCAATAATTATTTACATAATTTATAAAATTTACATTATTGTTGTGAATAACCTACCCGAATTTGAAGAGATAATCAGCGCAGAAAATTTGAATGCTTGAAAGAAAGGTAATACTACACATATAAAAATATTCATATAAAATTTATTATTAAAATTACATGATTAAATGAGAGTCATTCATTTAAAAACATAATATCTATCATAATGACTCTGTTTTATAAAAATATCATTATTATATTATTTTAATAATATTTATGTATAAACTTTTTTTAAAAAAATAATATTTTTCCTAAAGAAAAAGGGTCCAGCTCCATCGCTTTGTATCGTTACCATTATAAACTTTAACAAGTAAATGGCGGTCCGCCATTATAATCTCGCCACATGGGGCAGCATTATGGCAGGCAACAGTGGTTTTTGCCCGAATAAAATATAGCTTTTTGATGCGTTGAGCAACTCTTCCCTATTGCAAAAAGCCACTTTATAAATATTTATCACATCTTGTAGAACTCCATCACCGCGTGAATTCAAGACCAAAGGATGGTGCAAAAGTTGTGTTACGATTCCGCATTGAAAACAAGTATTCTACGTTAAAACTTGAGATAAGAAAGGAGCGGAGAATATAGTTGCTTATCTTTTGTTATAGTTTTTTACTGATAGAGAAGTTAAAGATGTTTTCCTTATCAATAAGTATTTTTTAGATAAATATTTTTTTCAAATCTAAGCACTTTTTTAAGTAACTGTTTTATAGTTTATTGATATAGCCAACTTTTTTATTACTGGCAAGATACAATCACACTAGTCTTACTTAGATAAATGCAAATATTTAAAAAATGTGATATATTTCTTTGGAGAAGATTCGTACTTATTCAAGTATTGTCCCGATTAGATAATTCGTCGATGTATCTCCAATAATGAGTTTCAATCTGTCATGAAATTTTGTCACTCTTACACTTGTGATAGACACTTTAGTTCAAAAAAAACGGTTGCAAAGATTCTGTAATTCGGCTTATATTGGCCCACTATGTTTCGTGATGTTCACACTTTTTGCACATTCTGTGATAGGTGTCAACGACTAGGAAATTTGACTAGAAGACACATGATATCCCTCAACCCCATTCTTACTATTGAGATATTTGATTGTTGGGGTATTGATTTCATAGGATCGTTTCCTAGTTTGTTTGGATTCTTTTACATTTTTGTGGCCATTGGCTATGTGTCTAAATAAGTGAAGGCCGTTATTTCTCGTACCAATGATCATCGCGTTATGGTCAAGTTCTTAAAGAAGAATATCTTTTCTCGCTTTGGTATACCTCGTGATGTCATTAGTAATGGTGGCACTCACTTTTGTAATAAACCCGTTAAAATGTTAATGCGGAAGTATGAGGTCGTTCACAAGGTCAGTACAACTTATCATCCCCAAATTAGTGGCCAAGTTGAGTTAGCTAACTAGGAGATTAAGCACATTCTTGAGAAAACTGTTAATCATAACCGTAAAGACTGGTCCTTAAGTTTAGGAAATACAATCTTGGCTTATAGAATTGCTTACAAAACTGTGTTAGGTGCTTCTCCTTACAGGCTTGTGTATGAGAAATCATGTCACCTTCCGGTGGAAATTGAGCACAAAATCTATTGGGTCATTCACCAATTTAATGAAAACATAGATGCGGTTAGCTAAACTAGAAAGTTACAACTCAATGAATTTGAGGAATTTCGAAATAATGCTAATGAGAGTGGAAAGATCTCTAAGACCAAGATGAAAACATTCCATGACCAATACATTCTTCGTAAGTCTTTTCATGTAGGTAAAAAATTATTACTTTACAATTTTCGATTACACTTGTTTCCAAAAAGAGAGTAAGTGGTCTGAACCTTATTTGGTAAGAGATGCGTGATTGCATGGAGTGGTAGAAATTGAGAATTCTAGCCATGAGAATATTTTTAAAGTTAATGGCAAAATACTGAAGCCTTACTTGGAGAATTTTATAAGTTTTAGTGTGGATCCATTACTTGAGTACCATTGCTTGAGTAAAAGTAACATCCAATCAATTTGTACAGTTAGTTTGGTTTATTTATTTGGTTTGATAACTAGTTCATCTTTAGTTGAAGGGAAAGTACCTTTCTTCCCACTCGTATTTGTCTCTTTGCCTCGCGGTCGTGGATGTTCTCTCGTTTTTTTTGGGGGGGGGGGGGGGGGGGGGGGGGGGGAGGGCCACATTCGTTTTTTTGTTATTTGGTTCATAATTTTATGTTATTTTGATTTTTAATTGTTTTTGTGACCAATAGACGTTAAAGAACTGGATAGTTATCGCTTTGTATATAGATGGTAGAATGCTTGCATTTGTGTGTTGTGTTAATCTGATACTTTCACTCGGTGTTAGTGGCGAAATAATTTGCCATGCAAGATTGGTGAGGAAAGTTGAGCTCCAAGAGGAACAACCTCAATATCTTACTGGTTGCAGTACTCTGGCTTGTAAGAGAAGAGCAATGAGGCTAAATAGATGTCACCGTTGTACTAGACACATGTGTGCAAACAAGCATTGCAAAAGGAGTAACCGATTAATGTTAGGGAATCAAATGGTTTACTTAGACATTATTAAGGGTAAAATAAATGCCGAGGCATTGAAACATCTAGGTTTTACCATAACTGTAGACTACCTTGATTTGGATGTTAAAAGTTTAGCTCGACTTTGTCATGCCTAGCTGTAGTACAGTTGTCTGTGTATTTCTTTTTATTTTATAATTACTTGTTTACTTTATCAGTAAATATGTTTTGCAAATTGTTTGTGTTTATTTTTACAGGCTTTCAAAGAATATCACTATCCCACATCGAATAGAAAGTGGGAGCTCTTTGAGCTTATATCAAGTGGGAGAGTATGTCACTATTCTATATCGAATAAAAAATGAAATCTTTATTAATTTATATCAGGTGTGGGAATATGTTACTATCTCACTTCAAATAGAACTTTGAGCTTATGAGAGAGGCAAGCAGCATCTCAATCGAACAAATAGAACATTTGTTCAGAACCACCCCAGATGATAGTCTAGTTGGTCTTAGCAAATGATGTGAAACTTCTCACTCCTATTCATATTGTCACGAGTTCAAATCTGCATGCGGTAGTAGTTCTTGTAAATCAAATAATGTGTGTTGAAGCTCTCTACTAACTTAAACCTTAGGTAGGGTTGAGTTCAACTATGTCACACTCATTCTCAAAAAATCCAACTCGATAGAGGTTACTTTGGTCACTCTCAAGCAAGAAAGCTACATACACTGGTCGCTCTCCAATCCTATTTTGTCAGCAAAGAAAATTTATTTTCAAGAATTTTATACAATGTAGGTAAAACAGAGCTTTTTACTTTAAAATAAAATACTTATTATGATGACTTTTAATTATAAAAATAAATTGTTATATAATTTTGATAAAATTTTTTGTATAATTTGAAAAACAAAAACATCATTTTTCTAAATTATAATGTTATGCAATATGCGGTAGTTTATGGCCATTACTCTATATACGGAAGCCTTATACACGGGCTACCCCTTCACCCAATTATAAATTCAAAGACAGTAAATGCTGGTAGACTGAAAATTTGCCCTCCGCGTTATCAGGTCGGCAGAACTGATGAGGGTGATCCAATCACATTTGGTGGTATTGGCAATTAGACTTTTAGAGTACAAAACACTTTCTTCATTTCAGGTCTGACGAGGCACATTTTGAAGATGCAACGAGCATAATTGGATAGATGCATAGTCAATTTTGGTTTACCATAACAACTTATGTACTAGATACATGTTAAATTTTACACAATATAATATTTGGGATTAGACCGGTTCAACCAATCAACCTTAGTAATCAAATTTCATCTATTGTTTTCAGTGAAATTTGATTGCTTGTTTTCTTTTCTAACCCTTTTATAATGACTTAAGTGTTTTAATTACTTACAACTATTGACCGTTTGGCATGAACATTGCTTTGCTGTGTTGCTCAACCTGGTGGGTTTTGTACAGTGGCAAGTACTCGAACTTCACCAACCAATTTCTTGACTTGGTAAAATAAGAAAATTCACTCCCAGAGACAGGCAAGGAGACCAAAGTTGCCCCCGCCGGCCATACGTGCCGGTAGGTACGTGGCTTTGTTCTTTGGTGTGGGTTCGGAGTTCGGATCCACGACTTATGTGTAGCTAGGGCTGTACAATCTTTCCTTACATAATGCAGAAATTCAAAATTGCAGAATGAATATAACTAGTGTTTAATACTATGTTCTTAAGATATAATTCGCTTCCACAATAGTACTTATGGTTGGATAGATGTCTACTTCTCACGATATAGTAATTTACACTCACCCGCATAAACTAAGTGTTTTATTATTGTATTTAATTTAAAATTTGTCTAAATTTTTTTTTTATTAGTGCTGTATGTAACTGTTAAATCTTATCATTATCTATTTTAACCATCTTTTAGGAAAAAGGAGAGATAGGGCCGTTGTTATACTTGACTCTAGCCATTTTTAGAGGGTGGCAACTGTTTCTTCATCTCTCCTTATGCTTACTTCCATTAATATTTTCTAATTAATTTGAGCGTTAGGCAATTCTTGGTTCGTGGGATTTGTTTCACAACACAAAAACAACTATAAAGATTGTTATATTTTAAGAGAGGAACGTTCTCAACCAGTGTAGCAGGGGACATAACTTCTCTAAGGAGAGCTCATAATGTGTGCCCCGATCATACATACACATTTTTTAAACTTCTTCTTTATTGATATTTTTATATGTTTTACTAGTTTATTATTATTTTGTTCTTGTAATCAATTTGACAAAAATATCTTAATTGCATTATTTTCAACATTTTACAAAAACAATGTGTTTGCTCGAACAGCCACAAGCCAAACAGTTCCTTGAATAGTCACAACTGTTCGATTTAAATTTTCAATCTAAATCTGAATGGATATTAAGATAAGATCACGTCTGGTTACTTTGTTGCCAATTTCTCATTCGTCTTCCATGAATTTGAGTAAATGATTATATGATTTCACTCTATGCCTACAAGTTAGTTCATTGCACTATGTTATGTTACCTGAACCCTTTTAAATTTGTGAAATACCTATATTAAACACTCGATATTCCGATAAAGGTATGGAGTATTCAATATAACTTGTTAGATATACATCTAATAAGTATGTACAAGTAGTTGAGTTTACTATAGAGCTAAATATATGACTTCCATTAGATGAATGAAATGCTATATTTTAGTTTGTAAATACTATTTTATCTTTAAAAAAAATACAAAAGAAGTATTTTAGAAATACGAAATCTAGTTATGTACGAGTGTTTTGAGACATGGGAACTAAATAAATCTGACACTTCTATACATATCTGCACCTGAGTCCAGATAGCATAGGCACTATGAAGTTATGAACCTATTTTTGATGTGTAGGTCCCACATTTAAAATGACTCAAAATTAGCATAGCCAAAGTTTTTTCGAACAGGTTCCTCCTCGTCTTAAAAAGAAAAATGAAGAAGGGCAAAGTTTGCTTCAGATTTTCCAGGGAAATGATCTGTTCATTCATGAAAATCTTAATTTATACAATAAGCAACATGGTTTCCAGCACGTTGATTACGATTAGATCACGTAAACGGGTACGCCGACAGTGTCTTTCCGTGAAGTTAATGCACTTGCATGTTATGGTCATTAAGCTGTAATTATCATTAAGAAATATTAACACTTCTCCAAGATGGGATTGTGCTAATTTTCAATTAAGCTTACGTGTATGGATTTGCTCCCCCAATTTCATAATCGTAGAAGATATATTTTGGGATGTACCCATTCCAAATTTGTCTCTTTAATGCAAGTTGTTGATAGCTGCAAACACTACGTTCAACAGCATATGAGCTCCAGCTGGATTCCTTTGTAGCATTGCAATTGTAATTCTCAACACATGGAGCAGCCTTAATTGCCAGGCAATAGTAGCTTATGCCAGAGTGAAGTACAGTTTTCTAAGGCATTGACCAACTCTTTGCTCTCGCAAAAGCCACTTTTACTCTATTGGCCACCAAAAAATATAAGAGTAATGCATGATAATCAAAAAATTTATACAAATTTTTTTTTTTTTTGTACAAAGTAACGTGGATAAATGAGAACCTATCACTTTAATATAAAACACCTATTATATTATTCTCTTATTATAAAAATATTATCGTAACATTATTCTAGTAAAATTTTCTTTGCAAATTTTCTAAAATATAATGTAATGCAATATGATTTAATGTATGGTTATTAATCTCTATAAATTGCTTTAATTGGTTTGACTAGTGAATTCACCTTTCACATTTTAGCATAGTTATTAGAATTAATATCTACAAATTGCGTTAACTGGTTTGACTAGTGAATTCACCTTCACATCTTAGCATAATTATTAGAATCAAACTAATTAAGTGTTTTCAAAAAATCGTTCAATTCATCAATTTTTTAAAATATTGACCAGTTCATTTCATTCAACTTGGTTCCATAGCTATTTTTGATAAATTAATTTAACCAAACTAATTCAGTATCTGATTTCCAATTCAACCGGTTGAACTAACTAATTCGGGCCGATTCTAATAACTATACATTTGAGCTTCTATCATTATAACCTAAATGTCATGGATTTGAAACACAAAAAAAAATTTTCGTTCATGGGAGTATGAGACAACCCCGAAATTATAAGGTCTGACAGACGTAATCACGGTGACCCAATCACATTTGTTGGTATATTCAATTAAACTTTAGAGTACAAAACACTTTCTACATTTTAGGTGTGCTAAGGCACATTTTCAAGATGCAATTAATATGATTTGATCCATGCTTAGTCAATTTTGGTCGACAATAAAAAACTGACTAATGAGGTCCAATTGTAACACGGCATGTCAATTTTATGCCTGTTTTTATTTATTTATTTATTATTGTATAGTATTTAGGCGTTCGATTGACGTCTCTTTTAAACTCGTGTAAGTTATTGTTCACGTAAATTATATAAACTTCTTATATTACATGACTGATACTGGCCATAGAGGGCGTAAATTAAGTTCATTGCCTATTACCAATATAAATTGGCCAATTTATGCAATTTTCGAATCTTAAATTTGTGAAGAAAAAATATAAAAAAAGAAACTTAAGTGAAAAGACTAAATTTTTTTTCTTGGGTTATGAGAAAAAAGTGAATAAGAATTTATTTAAACAATTGTTATATACAACTAATTTTAATTTTTTCTCATTTTCCTTCCTGTTGAGAAATCCAAGATCCAAATCCCATGTTTGGATTGTCAAAGGAAGTCCGAACTATTCATACAGATGGGCGTGTATAGGGTATATAACTATTGCAGTAGGTGGATTATTTTGGCCCATAATCTAAAATTATTTTATCGCCACCTTAATTTTATGCTAACCAAACACAACAAAATATTGGATTGACATACAAATAATTTCAGGAATAGATATATTGGGGTAACAAATCAGGACATCCAATCCCTCCTTATTCCATCTTTGCAAAACAAACGTCCCTTAAAAAAATATGTAAGTGGAACATTTTTATTAGTTCACAATGAAAAGTTAAACAAAAATCACAAATACATTTATAGTAATTAAAATTTAGCAGATCGGTGGGTGCACAAAATGAATGGACTGTCAATCAAGTCGACCCATTTTCAGAAAGATTGCCCACAGTTTGGATTTTTTCAAAAAAGTTTCCATTTTTTTAGTTTATTCTTTGTTTTTAATAATCCTTATGAAAAAGACTAAAAATTGTTAATTTACGGACATCAAGGTATAAAAGTTTATTTTTGTTCTAATATTCATTATTAAAAAAATTAAAAATTGTTAATTTACAAATATCGAGGTAGTGGCAGGAAAGAGAATCCCAATCTTCACGGGTAATTCATGAAACCTGTCGGGGACAGTTTCGTCATTACGTCCCCCTACACGTGATCCCACCCAAGATATTTTCATCCCACTCAAGTACAATCGTCAGCGTACCAAACAACACAATAGTCGGAAATCCAACGGACAGTATTCGTCTCGATTCCGTTAGCAGCCCGCGGGGTATTGATTCTGTCCAGGAAAGCAAGTCACAAGGTCCAATAATCTCTTAACACGTGTAGAACTCAAGAGTTTTAGCCAGCCTCCAAACGACGTGTTGGTGTGTCGTACGTAAGCGGGTCACACGTTAGGGCATTCACTTCGGAGGAGGGAAATGCGGCCTGCAAGCTTAAATACCGCCATCCTTGTGAAGGCCACAAACAGAGAGAGCAGAGCCGGCGATTCAACGGCCAGACTCTCCTCAAAAATAGAAAGTAAGTCCTATATATATACACACACACATATATATATATATAGAGAGAGAGAGAGTGAAAGGGACAAAGAGAGGAAGAGGAGGGAGAAAACTCGTCGGAGGTGAACGAACTCAAAGTACTTCTCTTTCAGGTACCATTTTAATTCGTCTATGTATTTATATGAATATAGGTGTGTGTGTATGTATCTATATGCTCTGTTATGGCTTGTATTTTCGAATTTGTTGTCACATTTCATGGTTTAGGGTAGATCTAGGTGGAGATTGAAGTGTTTCAGATTGTTTTAAATGATTCTAATGTCCGATATTTGAGCTTCTTAGTTTTAGCTCTGATTTGAGCTTTCCAATTTGGAATAGGAAGATTATGAGTTTCATCAGGGATTGGAGGTGTTCCTGATATGGAAATGAGAAAATTTTCTTGTTTTGGAGGTTGATCAGAGACTCTGTGTTTTCTGAGAGGAGTTTTGGAGTTGTTGTTGCTGTAATGTGGCTTATTTTCTGGATCCAGAGTCTTGTTTTTTATGGATCTTTTTCCTCGGTGGCTTCGTGATGTCAAGATTATTTTTTTTGCCGACTCTGTTTTCTGTCCTTTTTCGTTCTGTTTGGTTGCTGCGAAAGTAGAGGAAAAGGAAATATAAATTCTTACGCTGCGTTAGTTTCCAGACGGGTGAAGCTAAACTTAAGTTGGCCAAATGTTTTCCCATCTTTTTCTTAGATGCCAAATGGAAGATAATGCAGCTTGATTTCATTGCCATCTCTCTCTCTCTCTCTCTCTCTCTCTCTCTCTCTCTCTCTCTCTCTCTCTCTCTCGTTAGATTTTTGTTTTTTCTATCTGAAAGTGTTGTTTTTTCTATCTTTTTGGTTTTCTTTTAATTGAACGAATCTTTATTTTTAATTTTTAATTCAGCTTTGGATCCATAACTGCCGCCTCCAAATTCTTTTATAAAAAAAATACCCGATTTTGTCCGGCATATTTATATTCTCCTCGCTGCCTCTTTTTGCTCCAGATTGCCGGTTCCCTTTGTTTTTGGTAAGTGCTACATACATGGCATATATATATATATATATAATATTTCTTCTCTATTAAAAGCTATTAATGTTTAAAGGTTTCTGATTCATCCACGACCCTTCCATATTCTTCTTGGTTAAGGTTATTGTTGAGGTGGTCCTTGGGGAGGACCTCTGTGTAGCTGTTAAGACTTTTATTGATATGGTCCTTGGCTAACCATTTAGAGCCATAGAGCCAGCTCATGTGCAGACTCCAGCTCATGGGTAATATTAAGAAATTTGGTTGGCCTTTCAATTTTAACTGATGACATAAATTGGATTAATGTAAACTTGAATTGAATTATGATCTCAATAGTTTTTCATTTTATTTCAGATTAGAGAATTCTCGCGTTTAGTTGTGGTATTCTTTAGTTAAATTACTGAAATTGCGTTTAGTAAATAGGTTCCGTCACTGTTTCACCGAGACCGCGTTTAGTAAACTGTTCTATAAAACCTGATTACAGTAATTTTTTTTTATAGAATCACTCTGGTTTTACGGGGAAAAAAAGTTATTTTCATGTGAAATTGAAAAGGAAATAAAAACAATATATGTGGTCAATTTTGAACAAATATCTAAAATGATACATCAACCCTTGAAGCTTAATTATAGAGATACGGAGACCATAATGTATAAAAAAAAATATATATATATATTTGTTCAAAATTTGACCTTTCAACAAAATTGGGCGTAAAGTTTGGAAGGGGTGCTGGCGAACTTGAAAGCCATTATGCCATGGCAAGTGGGTGGTAGCTTCCTTTTACTTTTTGAATGTTAATTTCTTGGCTTCGGTTTATAATATCTACCAATCTTCATCACCTTCGGCTCTGATTCAATTTGAATAATCAGGGCAGGCAGAACCAGATTTAGGTAGGCAGGTTTTATTATTATTTAAAACGCTGTAATTGTCACTTTCCTTATGTGGCTTTTCTTTTATTAGTAGTGATGATGTTCTTGTTTAACCTGAAGTTGTTTGAATTATATTTATTTATATTGTGGGTCCTTCTCCAAAAAGTTTAATGCGTGTATACCCTTGAATATGCTCTTTGTTGGAAGGTGCCTTCTCTGATTATGGAAGTAAACTATGAAAGTGAAAAGCCCACTAATGATGTGCTATGGCATGCCTAATAAATAGTTGTGGAGTCACTATGATTTGACCTCACATATATTTGAAGTATAGTCTTATAGTAATCATCACCTGTGTTACAAGCCAATTTGCAAAATTTGGTATTCTGGTTTGATAATCCAAAGCATAGCATTTAGATTAAACACCTACAAATACATGCATATAAAGTAGTGATTATGGGACAAATAAGTGAAGTTTAGTTGGCCAATTCTAGTAGACAGATAATATAAACAATCGAATTCTCTTTGTGTTATTATTTTGGATCCAAGTCAAAATGTTTTTAGAATTTGTTTCCAACACTACTCTCTAAAATAATTAGTTAAAATATATTTAAAAATTTTATTATTTATTTTAAGTGGCCAGTTTATAAGTTATTCTTTCTTGGACATTTACTCGAAAAAGAAAAAAAGAGAATGGAAAGAAAAAAAAAAAAAGAGAGAAGAGAACTATAGAAATTTGTGAAAATATTTAAAGTTTAAAAAGTTATTTTTAAATCGTTATACTTTAAGAGACGAGGTTTAGTTCAATAAAATATTTAGAAGATACTTTAGAGTCCTTTAGAAGTACTCTCCCCTAGTAGGAGGGGGGCCCTTGAAATTCGCTCTTAACATTTGATGTTTTTACCCTAGCCCTGCTGATAAGTTTTCATTACGCAGCCGAACTGATATTTTGATCACTCTTGTGTTTGGGTTCGTCTTTGAAAACATTTATTATTTTTTGTTACATTTGTGATAATTATAGGGGTCGTTTGGAAGTGTTGTCAATTTTATTTTTTATTGTGTGTAATAGGTATGTTTTTATTTTTTTATTTTTATAATTTGGTGATGATTTTTTTAAGTTATCTTTCTATTATCAGTATCAGATTATTTTAAAAATAGAAAATATACTTATTTTAATATTTTTTTATGTTTTTTATTTTAAACCAACTCACGGTTTTGTTTTTTAATTTTTTAACCAAACCCACCTCGACTCTAGCGTCTGTTTTGCAAGATTTCCATTTGGTCAGATTTTTTTTATCTTTTCTGGATCCAAGGCTGTAATTTTGCAACGTACCTGTACGCAAAATTGCTTGCTAGTTGGGTACCAAAGAAAAATCCAAGAAAGAAATGTATCCATCGCATTGGGGAGAGGACCCCTCCGAATCGTCTCGACTGAGCGAAACGCAGGCACTTTAATTACTGCAGAATGTGACCCTTCAGAAACCCACCCACTATCCTTTAGATGTCCACTTAGTTTTGATACGTACGCATCATCTTTATTGCAGAAGGTGACCCTTCAGAAACCGCACTTTCTCTCTTTTGTTGCTGGGTTCCTTAAAGTTTGGTCCTTATCTCATCATATCGTTATCGTGAGTGGTAGTAGTAGTCTCCTTTGTCATGTGGGTGTAGAGTTATAATGGATAGTGGTAGGAACTTACGACGTATATGGCAAAGGGTTTGGCTCCTCGTTATTTCTTTATATTTAAAATTTTTAAAACTTGGTATTTTATTACGTTATTTGTTAATTATTTAGATTTAACAAATAATATTATTTTATTTAAATTTAAAATTTTACTTAACATTAAAAATTAATAAAATGAGAATATGTGTTTGAATCAAATAACAACATTATCTGTTATATTTTATTTATTAATAAATGGAGTAATAAGATAAAAAGGTTGGAAGATTCTGGATATTAAAGTCTGAAGAGTAGCTGAACTCTATGGTCAAAGACTAATGTCTGGGAGATCGACTCACTTTCATATTTTAATATTCAGAATTTTTCAGACTTTTTATATCACTACGCTACGTGTTAATCATTTAGATTTAATAGATGATATTATCTTATTTAAATTCATGATTTTACTTAATATTAAATTAACGAATAAAATGAGAACATGCGTTTAAATTATATAATAATATTATTCGTTAGATTTGAGTTATTAACACGTTATAGAGTAAATAAGGAGTTTGACGGATTCTGGATGTTAAGTTCTGGAGGGGAGCTAAACTCCATGTCTGGGATCAATTTAGAAAATAATATTTTTATTCAAAAAAATTTATATAAAATTTGCATACAAAATAATGTAGCAGTGACAGTTTTATAGTTAAAAATTATTGTAGTGAGTGTTTTGTTTTAAAGTGAAAGCCTCAAGATACATTATTTTGTACAAAAATTTTGTATTAATTTTTTATTTATATAATATTACCGGATCAATTTTTATCTCTCCTATATCAAAATAGTTTAACTTATGTTTTATACTTATCGTTTGAGCCAACTAGTGTCTTACTGCAAGTATCTGACAAATAACACAAAGTAAACACTAATAAGGTTAAATTTATGAATAGTAATAAGAGTTTAGACACTATAGAGAAAGTAATACTCACGATGTACCTTGTGAATCTATACACAATATAGAGAGCAATACTCGCGACCTCATGCGAGGCTATCCAGGAGCCTTTATTTTTAGGCTCGATCTTGCAGAGAGATTGAGGCACGTACTCTAGCTTCGGACTAGACATTAGTTGACAGTCAAGGGTCTAATTTTAATTTCAAGATTTGATTAGATCCTAATTAACGAAGCAGTCAAAGTTTAATATCCTCTCTCATTCGACCCACGAGGTTCTTGTTTGATCTGGACCTTTGTGATTGATGCTTGTGAATTCATTTTTAATATTTTCTATTGATTTCTTGCTAGTAGAATATTAGTAGTTAGGTGATGATGTGGCGCATGTATGAATTTTTTATACCTACTTTATATTAATTAAAAGGCCAGCTCGAAAGAAACACTTTTACGTCCACTTCATGATTAGATTTAATTGAACAACTTGGTGATTGCAGGAGTTTTGTTTGTTCTTTATTTTGTTTTTTTTAAAGTGGTCCACTTGCGTCCATCATGTCAGGAGTTTTCGTAATTCTTGTTTCTTTTGTTTTTATTTTGATCAGTTGGTTTTACTAATTTTGTTGTCACAATTTTTATGTATCTAAGTTTATTGTGCTTGGGCGGGTCCTATGTCTGCTTTTTTTTTTTCCGGTTGGACCTGGGCCTCGCTATTAAATAAAGCATTCCTGGGCTGGACCTGAGCTTTAATGATTGCCATCGTCTTGGCAGTGGCTAGTCTTTTTGCACGATGAAGCTCAAACCATCGAAACCCTATTTACCAGGAACAAATTTTCCAAAATTACAATTAGGATAAATAAAAAAAATTAATAATAAAAAACTAGGAGCCAACTTGTCCTATAGCTGACTAGTCAAAGGGGAGCACTTGAGTTGCTTAAAAGGCTGAGTTTTAACCTTTGAAGGAGGAAGAGCCGTAACGGATTTTGATACAATAGAATGGAGATAGAATTGAGAGGATCTTAATTCTACTTGACATATTGGCAGATATGTATTTGATAATTTCTAAATGTATCTGTAATTAGATTTTTTTTTTTTTTTTTTTTTTTTACTTTCGAGTAAGTATTGGATACTTTCCTAATACTTTAAGCCATGTTTATGGTCAATTTTAAAATTGAGATTAAAGCATCTCAAATTTGGTTCAAGTTCATATTCACATAATATAAACTTAATTATTCTTTACATAAATAAATTACAAGTTCAAAACTTAGAAGACTTGGTAGATAATGAAAGATATTTTGTGACAAATATGTTAGGAAAAAAATTGTTTTTGATTTATATACATACATGATATGCATATGTATATATGAGTTGAAGAATTATGTTGGCTATAGAATTATTTGTATTGTGCTTACTACTAGTACATTCCTTTTTGCAGGATTGGTGAAAAATGGGTGCAGGTGGCCGAATGTCTGTTCCTCCTGAGAGCAAGAAGTCCGGTGATGTCCTCCGGCGAGTTCCTTATTCAAAACCTCCGTTCACACTCGGCGACGTTAAGAAGGCTATACCGCCCCATTGTTTCCGGCGGTCTGTTCTTCACTCATTCTCCTACATTGTTTACGACTTCATCCTAGCCTCCCTCTTTTACTACCTTGCCACTAATTACATCCACCTGCTTCCTCAACCTCTCTCCTACCTTGCCTGGCCGGTTTATTGGATCTGTCAAGGCTGCATCCTAACCGGCGTTTGGGTCATCGCTCACGAATGCGGCCATCACGCCTTCAGCGACTACCAATGGCTAGACGACACGGTCGGGCTTGTCCTCCACTCCGCTCTCCTCGTTCCCTACTTCTCTTGGAAATATAGCCACCGCCGCCACCATTCCAACACCGGTTCCCTAGACCGCGACGAGGTGTTTGTTCCAAAACTCCGGTCCGGAATCCGATGGTACGCTAAATACCTTAGCAACCCGCCCGGCCGAATTCTCACCGTCGTCATCACACTCACTCTAGGCTGGCCGTTGTACCTGTTGTTCAATGTTTCAGGTCGAAAATATGATCGATTCGCCAGCCACTATGACCCGTACGGCCCTATTTACTCAGACCGCGAGCGAACCCAAATCTTCCTTTCTGATGCCGGCGTTCTCGCCGTCAGTTACGGGCTCTATCGCCTGGCGGCGGTAAAGGGATTAGCTTGGGTACTCGCTCTCTATGGTGGTCCATTACTTATCGTGAATGGGTTTCTCGTGCTTATCACGTGGTTGCAACACACCCACCCTGCATTGCCACACTACGATACTTCCGAGTGGGACTGGTTCAGAGGTGCTCTAGCGACAGTAGACAGAGATTATGGGATTCTAAACAAAGTATTCCATCATATTACCGATACCCACGTTGCCCACCATTTGTTCTCGACGATGCCACATTATCACGCGATGGAAGCCACGAAAGCAATCAGGCCGGTTTTGGGAGATTACTATCAGTTTGATGGGACTCCTGTTTTGAAGGCGATATGGAGGGAAGCAAAGGAGTGCATTTATGTCGAGCCCGACGAGAGCGACGTCCAGAGCAAAGGCGTTTTCTGGTACAAGAACAAGCTTTGATCTTGAATACAAGTGGCGAAATGAAGCAGGGTGGGGAAGCTCTGGTTTCTTCTTTCATGACCAAGCTCCTCTTTCCTGGTAATTTTTTTTTAGGTTGTTTTCCAAGTTCTTAATTTGTTCTGAACCTCTAATTTTAGATGATTTATTTGTGTTTGATCACTGAACTTACGGTTAAAGTTTGGGGGGTTCTGTGTTCACTGAACTTACAGTTAAAGTTTGTCTGCCTAACGGTTTCAAAATTTTTGTTTTTCCTATTTTCAAAAATGAAAACAATGAGAATTTTGATTACACTATCGATTGTTACATATCCCGCTGAAGTGGTTTGATTTGGTGTCATCAACTAAAATGGAGGTCACTATGTTAGGAATTACTATGGGTGTTCTATAGTTAAATGAAAAACTTTTTCCTACACAGATTTAAAAGTTCCAATGTTATACTTATGTGAACGGCCTTTGATATGAATCTAAAATCTTGTAAATATGGACCTGTAATGAACTTATTAATTGAAGATACGGTAATCCAATGGCCTCAATAGACAATAGCTCCTCAATCTGCTGCAATCTGGCATATGTAGCATTCCTATATATACATACATGTGAAGGTGCGGTGGACAGTCACTCACCGTTCAATTCGCGCCACATCAACTGGAATTCACCAATCTGATTTGTGCTACATCATTTAGGGCCTACCAATAGTCAGGGTCGGCTCTGGGATAAGCCTAGCAAGCCCTTAAGCTTGGGCAACTCCTCAGGTTTAAAAAAAATAAAATAAAATAAAATATTTGTAAAGAAAAAAATTATTTAACCCTACCAAATTTTTTTTATTCTTTGTATAGAATTTTTTTTTTAAACTTGTATGACTTTTTTTTGGTAATAAATTAATAATAAAAAGACAACATATTTGAGTTCGGGTTAGGACAACCTAATTGACAGGACTGGCCTTGCCAATAGTGAACTCCAACTGATGTAGTGCAAATCAAACGGTAATTGACTGTCCCTCGCGCCCTGTATTTAGACTTCCTCATGCATACATATATTAAATTCTGCACGCAAAAGGGTATTCATTCAGGTTTTACAACCATGGGACCAGCCCTTAATGTGCGGGGTGTTTTAAAATCAAGATTTAGGCTCTTATATTCTTAAGAAACTAATAGTTTAATTAACCAACTGGTTAGTCTAGTTGGTCAAAATTCATAATCAGAAGTTTGACTCTTGTCAAGCGTAAGAGTTACCCAAGGTTTTTGACCTGTTAATTACTTAGTTTGTGTGGTCTCAAACTTACTGAATAATTTTTTATCCCAGCATGATGATGTGGTGTGCCTAACCTATTAAAAACATATATATGTTTTTATTTTAAATAGATTGACCAAAATTTTAGATTATTGATTGCCTAAGTTTTAGAATAATGGAAATAAAAATTTTTTTAACATGTTCATATTTATTACTCATGTAGTTGAGTTGACAAAAAATAAATGATGTGTTTGTTTTTAATAAAATGGGCACATCACATTATCATGCTAATGTAGTGTTTCAAACCTACTGAATAATTTATAAGGACAGGAGTGCTATACAAATATCAGGATTAATCGAAGTGTTCACAAACTGACCGATACCGGTTAGAAAAAAAAAACACACACTAATAGTCTAATTCCCTGAGCTTTTGACAGGGAGAACTCTTCACTTAGTTGAGCGAAATAGAAACTATTGGGCTTAGTTAAATTAAGATTTTCACTCCATGGGAAAGGGATTTGTATATACACACTGAGATGACAGAGAGATCAAAAATTAGGAAAAACATACCCTAATGGCATAATCAAAACAAAACAGTGGTTTGTATATATACTAGTGGTTCGGCACGTATGCCAACCACATTATTGCAATAAATACATAAAGAAGTAAATGACGATAAAAAATAAAAAATAAAAAAGTAAAATTGTGTATGATTAATACAAAAAATCATCACTTCATTTATTTTGTGGATTAATGAAAACTAAAAATTGTATTATGCTTAAATTACTAAATTGTGTTTATAGTACCAATCATATTATAATGTGCGGCAAATTTAAGTTATAGTGTGCAATTATATACGTATCTACATATTAAACATCCGTAGCAGTCGTTTTTTGACGTTAAGTCGTTTTCTTGATCTACTACTATCATCAACGCTATAATCACCAGACCACGTCTCAGTACATATGTATCTCTTTAATTCTAATAAAAGCAACAAGATCAACACCGCCAAACCTCTTTTACATCACAAGTGTCTCTTTATAAATACTGGGCTGGCCCTAGGGTGAGCCCAGCAAGCCCTTGGGTTTGGACAACTCCCGGCCCAGGGCAACCCTCAGGTTAAAAAAAAAAAAAAAGTTTTTAATTTTTTAAAGGAAAAAAATTATTTGATCCTATTAAATTTTTTTTATTCTTGTAAAGAAAATTTTTTTTTAACTTGTATAACTTTTTTTTATAATAAATTAATAATAAGAGGCAACTATATTTAAAGTTGGGCTAGGGCAACTCAAATGGTTGGGTCAGCCCTGTATCAATATCTGGATGATCACAACCACTATTACAATAATCCAATTGTATTAGTCTCCGTTTGAATTGTCGTAAAATACTTTTCTTTTAACTCATTTTTTGTGGTTTTTTGTTGTTTGATTGAACAAAAAGTAAGAAAAATATTTCTCAAAAAAATTATTTTTCATCAAAAGAGCAAATTGACTTACGTTTTAGAATTTTGTAACTTATTTTTGGCTATTTTAGCATTTTATTCATCTCCATTTAACCATTTTGTCACCCACAACCGTCATGGGCACCCGACGACCACGACCACCACCCACCATTGTTGTTGCTGTCAAATACCACCAATGACACCGCTACCGATACCACTATAGCCTCAACCACCGCCATCATCCCTCATTACAAAAGAACAATGTTGTATCAATAATTTTTTCTATAAAACAATTTTCAAAATGTCAACTAAGCATCAAAAAATAAATTTTAACCAAAACTTCTAACATCAACAATATGTTTTTTTTTTTGGTGTAAAACATTTTACATTAAACCAAATAAAATCCTCCACCATTGGCAAGTACCCACCACCACCGCCATCATCTCTCACCACAAATGAACAGTACTATATACATATTTATCTTATAAATTTTTTTTTAAAATGTTAGCTAAGCAACGAAAAACATAAAGAAAAATAAATTTTAACTAAAACTTTTTTATATTAGAAAATATTTTTCGGTGTAGAATACTTTACATTAAACTGAACGTAACCTAATCTCAAACATTAGTCTGCCAAATAACCGACCACCGTGGCCACTACCCTCCACCACTGCCTTCATCCTCCACTACAAAATAACTATACTATATACAAAATTTTTCCTATGAAATGATTTTTAAAGTGTCAACTAAACACCAAAAAATAAATAAATAATAAATTTTAACTAAAACTTTATACTTAAAAAATGTTTTTCAATACAAAATATTTTGTATCAAACGAAAGGAAACCTGATCTCAAACATTAGTCAAAATTCGTATGAAATTCAATGGTTGTTTTGTCCCTTTCCTCTAATATATATCAGTAAGTATACACATTAGTTAAAGAAAATGGGCCCACTTACACTTACATTCGGTGACGTGTTCGGTTTTGGTAAGAGTCATTGAACACGTTTAAGGATTTTACTAATCTCAGTCGCGGCTGATGGTCAGACACAGCTGGATTAGTAACACATCAGCAAAGCCCCACCTGCTGCGGGATTAGCAACACATCAGCTGGACCTCAAGAAGTTTTACTCGTATCATAAAGGAAGGGGCCACATGATAGAAAACTGCAGACACTTTAAGAATCATTTGGAGGACTTAGTGAAGGCGAGGCGCCTCGCCTAGTTCATAAACCATGACAAAACGAAGCAGGATAAATCGAGGGATGCACCGCAAAAAGAAGTGCGAAGCAGCCGAGAGTAAGAGTAGTACTACGTGGCTCAATTAATTCGATAGAAGTTGACCCCAACAAGTATCGTGCAAAGATCCAAAAGGCTACACACCTAAAGGAGGTAATGCAGGTGCAGCCCCCCACAAAAAGGACGAAAGTCGACAATGATCATGGGGCCATAACCTTCACTAACGATAACTTGGTCGGTGTCTAGACACCCCACAATGATGCACTGGTTGTGACGTTGCGAATTGAGGACTGTGATGTCAAAAGGATCCTTATAGACCAGGAAAGCTCGTGAAGGTAATATACTACGACATGTTCAAGAAGCTAGGGCTAAAAGATGTCGATCTGCAACCATCCCTTAACCCTTTGATTGGCTTCAGCTCAGACCCAATTTGGCCATTAGGAAAGATGAACTTACTGGTGATGGCAGAAAATATCACGTTACAGACTGAATTTTTGGTTGTCAATGTGCCCTCGCCTTACAACGCAAGCATAGGTCAGACATGGTGGCACCTAATGAAGGCCATCCCATCCACCTACCATCAACTAATATGCTTGCCAAACCGTGATGGCATACAGGAGATCAGAGGAGACCAATGTCGTGCCCCAGTTTTTGGGTGTCCAAGGTCCTTTCGGTTCGGAGACCCTAAAGGACGAAACTCTGTCATTAGAACTCGTCCCCCTAGAAGGACAAGTGCGACTAGGTTTGAGAATTGATTTGACTAAGGGCTTTTGAGAAAAATAGGAGTCGCCACCTAACTTGATAAAGGTGAGTTAGTGCACCTAAAACTAAGCGTTAATCCGAAGATTAAACTTAGAGTTTTTTGAAAACTCCTCCAAGAGAGGGTTTTTAGAAAAATAGGTTGTTTGACAACCTTTTGGAATGATTAAGCCCTTTTTGAAAATAACTCCATTTTGGTCTTTCGAAAACAGAAATCTAAGGTTCGGGGGTTGGTTACGTGTAGGGAAGATATCCTAAGATCATCACCCTACCCCGCCATTTCAGTACCTACATGTCTAATCACCCTTTTGTTCTCTCACTAGAATAACCGGTTACCATTGTCCACTTAATATCCACTTTAGAATTTTGAAAACGGGATTTAGTCATCACTTTTCGGATTGATGATGCATGATGCAAGTTTTTTAAAAAAGTTTGAAAATAATAAAGGTTTTGAAAGAGTTTGGAATAGAAATTATGAATTGATTGGAGTTTTTGAAAAAGGGATTGGGGTTGAAATGAAAGTTATGACCACACCATTTTAGGTTATCTACGTATCTCATTTGGCGAGAATCAGGTCATTCGTAGTTCGGGCAAGAGCCCGATGGAAAATAGGCGCATTAGGGCCTTTGGAAGGTTTGAAGACACTTTGGGGTCTTTGGAAAAGTTTAAGACACTTTGGGGTCTTGGAAGTTTTGACTTGAAATTGAATGGTGGAGTGTTTCTTGAAAACGTTTTTGGATCAACTTGAGGGAGTTTTGAAAAAATGCTTTGGCATAACTTAAGAGAACTTAAAAGTGTTTTTGAAATCTTGTTTTGAAAACCTTGGAGGCATGATTTTAGAATGTTTTGATAAATTAATTTTGAAAAGTGGTTTTTGAAAATGGCTAAGTGTTTGGAATCCTAATATGGACAACCTTAGAAGTTGTTCTTAATTTGTCACTTGTCTTGGGAATCCCTAACTATGAGAGGGCTAGGGACACCTTAGGTTTGTGACCTTTTGAAAACGTTTTTGGAAATGCCTTAAAGATGGAGTGTAGGAACATTAGAAGAGTGTATGGAGTTGGGTTTTTGAAGTCATGGGGGTAGGAGGTTTTGGAGGAATAGGTTATGAGGATAATTTGAAAGTCTGAATGATCATTTGAAAAAAAGGGTTCAAGAGTTGGGACCTTGGAGTGTATTAGCCTTGGTTGGGTTAACCTGGGGTTAGGGGGAACCTAAGGTTAACTAACTTAGGTTAGGTTGACCTAAGATTAAGAAGACTTAGGGTTAACTAACTAGGGTTAAGTTAACCTAAGGTGAGATAACTAGGGTCAAGTTAACCTAGGGTTTGGTTACTAGGGTCAAGTTAACCTAGGGTTAGGTTACTAGGGTCAAGTTAACCTAGGATTTGGTAACGAGGATCAAGTTAACCTAGGGTTGGATTGAAAAAAGGTTTTGGAAGTTAGTTTAATGCACTTTTAGAAAGAGTTTTGAAAAAAAAAAAACATGTTATGCAAAGGACTTTGGTTGACCACCCTTTTGAAGATCATTTCCATGAAAATTTTGACTCTAGTCAAGAGTATGGTTTATATGGAGGTGATTGGAGACCATTCCAAGGAAGGTTTCCTTATGACCATTATAACCACTATCTTGACAAGAGTGTAAGGGGTCAAAAATCAACATAATGATGGCAATTTTTAGAAAATCATTTTTGATGCAAAGATGGAGAGAATGCATTTTTGAAATTATCTTTGGAGAAAGATTTTGAAAACCATTTTTTCAAGAGAACCATTCCATCAAGAAATGGTTCATATGGCCAACAAAAGGGAGACCACTCAAGAGAGGGTTCCATGGGGGCATTCCAACCACTAAACTTGAGAGAATGAAAACCTTGAAATCAAAGATCTTGAACATCATTCTTAGGTGATCATAAAGAGAAAATGGAACCATTCTAACAATTTAGGGCTCCTATGGTCAATATAAAGGGAGATCGTTCAAGAGAGGGTTTCATGGGGCCATTTTAAACACTAAATTTGAGAGAATGGAAACCTTGAATATTAGAGAGTTTTGAAAGCAACTTTCATGCAAGTTGAAATACAATGATGCAAACATATGAATTAGGGGGTTGTGACGGATTTTCTAAGGCATGACTCTTAAGATCTTATCCTAAACTTCAAGGGGGCCAACTCTTGGAACAATTTTTGAAAGAAATATAGAGCTTGAAAATGGCCTAAAATTAAGAGCAATATAAATATTGTGGAGCATGACAATAAACATAAAATGGAGCCAAGCACACAAGACATGATCAAAATAGCAATATGCGAGGAGTCATGATTCACATACAAGGCTTTTAGACTTCACCACATAAACAAGGGGCTCTTAGGCCATACCATCTTAAAGTAGGCTAGTGAGAGGTCCCCCTACACAGTGGCTCTCACTTGCTTTCCTCTAGGCATGATCTAAGAGCTCTCTTGGCTCAAGCATGCAAGAAAGGGGGGTTGAAGATGGGGGTTAAAATAGAGAATAGCCTAAGTAGGCTTGGAGGGAGAAGAGAAGAGTGGGGGAGGGCATAAATGTAAAAGGGATACCGTCTTTTGCCTTCAACACATTTATAGTCTTCAATGGATGTCTTGATTGGAGCTTGAGTGACTTCAAGGGGGCTTGAGGGGCTGGAGTGGAGTGTGTAAGTGTGTATGAGGCCTTGTATATGGAGTGTATAGGCTTAAGAGATGTAGAATCTAGCCTAAGTGTTGAAGGGGGAGAATATATATGGAGATTCGAGGTTCTAGAGTGATTTCAGCAGAGTTTCGTATCAATTTCGGACCTGGAATATGCAAGGGGGGAGGCCTCTATTTGTAGGCAATTTGGAACAAACCATGCGCATATGTTACATGCGCATGGCCAAAATTTAGCCGGACGCATGTAGGACATGCGCAGGTACTGTTCCATTACCAGAATAACACGTGGCACCCTATGTACTGATTAAATCTCGACCGTTGATCAAAAGTCGGTCGATCTGTACAAAATTTGAGCGCATGTAGCATACGTTCCATCACCGGAAAGAATTGCCCAAACTTTGCCTCGATAATTGGGCCAACCGGGAAGGCTCTAGGGGAATCGGTCGCACTCGGGATGTTCTCCTAGTGCATCCGATGAACTTTCATGTTTTCAAAGAGTTTGAATTATGTTCAGAAGTGTGGGATATCGTCTTGTGAAGCGTGCCAAAAAGGACACTTTTGTGGAGCGTCTGTGATACACTCCGTGGGTGTTTGAAAGTGGCTGTTTTCGTTTGATGTGATCGAGACCTTCGAGAAGTGATCTATTCGATCAGACCGTTCCGATGGAAATTACTTTGAAAATACTTTCTAGAATTCTCAAATTTACGCATTTCTCAAGTTGTTTGACGGTGCGTTTCGATTAGGGAATCAAAGAAAAAGTCAACCTTGGTGGAGCGTCTGTGAGACGCTCCAGGGGTTGCTGAAAGTCATGGTTTGCACACCGTATGATGGAGGGCTTGGGGGGATGATCTATTCGATCGAACCGTATTGATGGAAAGATCTACGGACACGCTTTCGAGAATTCTCTGATTTACGCATTTCTCAAGTCGGTTGACGGTGCATTATAACCAGGGAATCGGGGGAAAAGACAATTTAAGCGGAGCGTCTGCGAGACGCTCCAGGGAACTTCTGTTGAGTCGTGTGAGTTTAGCATCATAAGGTGTTCCTTGGGTTAAACAAAGGCGTGTGGTGAAACCTACGTTTGAAATCCCAAGGCCGGTGCTGCTTCGGGGCATATTTGGGTTTCTAGAGGCAAAACGGTCATTTTGACCGGGGTTGGCTGGAAAAGGTCAGGAATGATTTGGTATGCTGTGTGCCGCGCCCAGATTTTTCGCCCCCGAGGAATACTCACCCAAGCGGAAAAAATGATGTACTCTCTCGTTAGAACTCACCCTCCTAAAAGAATGAGTGCGACTAGGTTTGAATTGAGAACATGTTTGAATAAAGGGCTTTTTGAAAAAGATTCGGAGTCGCCACCTAACTTGATTAAGGTGAGTTAGGTCACCTAAAAACTAAGAGTAATCCGAAGACTACACTTAGGATTTTGGAAAATGATTTTGAAAAACATCTCCTCAAGAGAGGGTTTTTAAGGAAAACAGGTTGTTTAGCAACCTTTGGAAAACATTTAGCCCTTTTTTAAAAAATAACTCCTTTTGGTCTTTGAAAACAGTGATCTTAGGTTCGGAGGTTGGTTACGTGTAGGGAAGACGCACTAAGCTATCACCCTACCCCGCCCTTTCGGTACCTACATGTCAATCTACCCTAGATTCACCTATGAGAGTCTTGAATTAACAAATGGTCGATCCTATTCACTTTAGAAAAATAATGTTTGAAAAATATGATGCATGATATGCAAGTGCAATAAAAGAGAATTGAAAAATAGATTTGGAAAGAGATTGATTTGAAAAGATGGAATTGAAATTGGAAAGTTTGAAAATTTGGAAATAGAAATTTGAAAATAGAAATTTTGAAATTGGAATTTTGAAAGTAAATTGGAATTTGGGATTTGAAAATATGGAGACCGCACCCATGAGGGTGGAATTGAAAGTTTGAAAAGTGTTGTGACCGCACCTATGAAGGTTGCCTACGTATCCCTTTGGGGGAATCAGGTCAGTCGTAGTTCGGACAAGAGTCCGATTGAAAAGAGAAGAGTTGATTGGAAGAGAGAGATTCAATTGGAAGAAAGGGATTGAATTGAAAATTGGATTTGGTTTGAGATTAGAAAAGGAGATTGAATTTGAGAAGATTGGACTTGCTTTGGAAAGATTGATTTTGGAAAGACTAGGTTTTAGGAAGTGTTTGAATTGGGAAAGATTTGATTTAGGAAAGTGTCATTTTTGGAAAGTTTCGAAATTAGGAAAGTTTTGAATTAAGAAAGTTTTGAATTTAAAAATGTTTGAAAAAAGGAAGTTTTGAATTTGGAAAGCTTTGAAAACAAGGAAGTTTTGAAAATAAGAAAAGTTTCGTTTTAGGAAAGGTTTGAAAAAGGAAAGTTTTCAATTTAGGAAATGTTTGAAAAAAAGGAAATTTCAACTTAAGAAAGTCTTGAATTTAGAAAGTTTTTGAATTTAGAAAAGTTCTAGATTTGAAAAGATTTTGAAGTTTTGGAAAGTTTAGAATTTAGAAAGTTTTTAGGTTTAGAAAGATTTAACTTAAGAAGGTTTCAAATTTAGAAAGTTTTGAATTTGGAAACTTAGAATTTTAGAAAGATTTGAAATTTAGAAAGTTTAGGATTTAGAAAGTTTTAGAGTTTTAGAAAAATCTTGAAATTAGGAAAAGCTTGAGTTTAGGAAAGGTTTGAAAACTTAGATTTGAAAAAGATTTTGGAAAAGGGTAGAATTAGGAAAGGGTTGAACTAAGAAAGATTTGAAAGTTGAGTTTTAAAGTTTAGGAAAGATTTTTATGTTCAAGTTTTGGAAACTTAAGATTTAGGAAAGTGAAAGTTTAGGAAGGATTCGAATTTAGGAAAGATTTGGATTTTGAAACTTAAGGAAAGATTTGAAGTTTAGGTTTAGGAAACTTATGGTTTAGGAAGGTATTGAATTAGGAAAGGTTTGGATTAGGAAGGGATTGGATTTAGTTTCCTAAACGGGAAGATTTGATTCGGTTTCCTAAAGGGAAGGTAGGATTTGGCTAGGATTTGGAAAGGAAAATTCTAGAAACCCCTAGATTTGAAAAATTGTTGTTTTGACGTAGAAAAAAGGTTTTGAAAACATGTATAGTTTTGATATAGAAAACAAAAGATTTTGGAAACCTAGGTTTGGGGCAAAGTTTAAAAATCATGTTTTTGGAAAGAAAACTAGGGTTTCCTAATTGTGGGTTCTAGGGTTTGGTTTGGGCTCTAAGGAAAGAGTTTTCTTTGGAAAACGCGTTTTTGGAAACGAAGGTTTTCTAGAAGGGAATCCTAAGGAGGAGTTTTTTGGAAAGCATGTTTTTGGAAACATAGATTTTGGAAGGAAATCCTAGAGAGGAAATTTCTAGAAGGAAGATTTTAGAAACGAGAGATTTTAGAAAGATTTTTAGGAGAGATTTTTGGAAAGAGTTTTTAGGAAGGTGAACCTAGGGAGTGTTTTTAGAAAGAGATTTTAAAGAGAAGGAGTTTTTGGAAAGGAGTTGAAAAGGGGAATTTTGAAAAATGAATTTTGGAAGGGAGTTTTTGAAAACAATTTTGGAGAGGAGAGTTTTAGGAAAGTATGTTGAAAAAGGAATTTTTAGGAAGAGATTTTTCAAGAGAGAGTTTTTTGGAAAGTATGAAAACGTCTCACTTTCCTAAAACAATTCTGGCCATAAGAGGGCTAGAACCACTTTAAGAAAGTGGTTTTGAAAACAAAGCTTGAAAACATAGACCAAAAGGCCACTTTTAATATAACACTTTCCTAAAGCAACGCTAGCCATGGAAAGGCTAGAATCACCCTAGGATTGTGATTTTGAAAATATGTTTTTGAGAAAGAGCTTTTGATGCAATTTTGAAAACAAGTTCGAAAACGATTTTTGAAAACAAATTTTGGAAGATGCAAGACTATGATATGCACAATGCAATTTGGGGTCGTGAACATACAAGGTTAAGGCTTCACCACATAATCAAGGGGGCCGGACCCACGTGGTCTTTGGTTAGACTAGAAGAAAGCCCCCGACACGGTGACTCTCTCATAGTCCAATCCTACACATGGACCGGGAATCCCCTTATTTCAAGCATGCAAAGAAAAGGGGGGGGAAAGAGATGGAGGATTAAAATAGAGAAAACCCAAGTGGGTTGGAGAGAGAAGAGAGAGGGGGGAAGTGCGGAAAATTAAAGAGAAAGCCTACCTTGTATCTTGTTTATTTTGCGCGCCGTGCGGTCTTCGGTCTTCGGTCTTCACCTTCAGTCTTCAAGGGTTGTCTTCAAACTTTGGATGGCAGCTCTTCAAGTCTTCCAAGGATGGTTGAAGGTTAGGGTATGGGTGTATGGGGGTGTATGTGAGTGTATAGGAGGCTAGGGTTTGTGTAGGGTGGCTAGGGTTTGGAAAACCTAGGGAGGCTAGGGTTTTTGAGGTGCTCGAGCTCTGTATATCGAGTTGTGTGATTTCTAGGTTAAGTTTGCAGACCCCTTTCACGTTGATCGAGGCTCTGTATTTATAGAAGCTGGACAAGCCTGGCACCTGTTGCAGTGGCGCAAGGGCAAAATTTATACTGGCGCCACTAAGAGTGGCGCCAGCCATTTAGGAAACAATTAAGGTCGGCAAGCAACGTATCTTTGACTAAATTTGGGCGCCTGTACTAGTGACTACCATGTAAATTTTAGCCTGGCTTCACTAGGAGTGACTCCGGAAAGTCCGGGAATGATTTGAAGGAGCCGGGAGTGACCCGGAAGGCCGAAAAGGAGCAGGAACACTTAAAATAGCGTCCTGGAGGTATTTGACTTGAAAAGTGAGGATTGGATGTGTCGGAAAGGTTGACCGAGCCTTTAGGGGCAAAACGGTCAATCGGACCGGAAAACTGCCGGGACAGACTCAAACTGTCCCGGAAGAAGACTTGGGGTCTAGAAACATTATTTAGAATGTTCCCAGAGGTTGTCGGTTTGATTCCCAGGGCCAGCGTGGTCGGAAATGGAGACCGGCCCACCAGGGGCAAAACGGTCATTTTGTACCGGGTTTGCCGGAACTGACTCGGAATGGTCCGGAAAGGTAAAGGAAGGTCGAGAACACTATAAAAAGTATTCTCGGGACATTACCGGTTTGATACCCAGAGCCGGTGTGGTCGAAGAAGGAGACCGGCCCTCCAAGAGCAAAACGGTCATTTTGTACCGAGTTTGTCGGAACTGACTCGGAATGGTCCGGAAAGGTAAAGGAAGGTTGAGAACACTATAAAAAGTATTCTCAGGACATTACCGGTTTGATACCCAGAGCCGGTGTGGTCGAAGAAGGAGACCGGCCCTCCAGGGGCAAAACGGTCATTTTGTACCGGGTTGGCCGGAACTGACTCGGAATGATCCGGAAAGAGAAGGGAAGGTTGAGAATACTATAAAAAGTATTCTCAGAAGGTTACCGGTTTGATACCCAGAGCCGGTGTGGTTCCCGGGGCGTTCGGATGCCTAAGGGCAAAATGGTCATCTTGACCGGAAAAGGTCCAAAGGGTAATTTGGTCATTTTTCACCGAAGTGAACTAACAAACATGGGTATTGACCTAGGTTTTGAGTGTTTCCGCCACTCGGACGGGGTTGAGTATTTCCGCTACTCGGACGGGGTTGACGGTTTGAGAGTATTTCCGCTACTCTAACGGTTCTGTGAATATTTCCGCTACTCTTAACGGTTCTGTGAGTACTTCCGCTACTCTAACGGTTCTGTGAGTATTTCCGCTACTCTAACGGTTCTATGAGTATTTCCACTACTCGGACGGCTCTGTGAGTAGTTCCGCTACTCTAACAGTTGAGTATTTCCGCTATTCGGACGGCTCTGTGAATACTTCCGCTACTCTAACGGTTGAGTATTTCCGCTACTCTAACGGGGGTGTGAGTAGTTCCGTTACTCTAACGGTTTTGTGAGTAGTTTTGCTACTCGGACCGTCTCGAGGAATAAACTGTCTTGAGAGAGGGATTGGAAAGGGGTCTTATCGTCTCCGAAGAGACGTGCCTGGATTGGAACCGTCTCGAGGAATAAACTGTCTCGAGAGAGGGATTGGAAAGGGGTCTTACCGACTCCGAAGAGACGTGCCTAGATTGGAACCGTCTCGAGGAATAAACTGTCTCGAGAGAGGGATTGGAAAGGGGTCTTACCGACTCCGAAGAGACGTGCCTGGGTTTTGAGTGTTTCCGCCACTCTAACGGTGTGAGTGTTCCCGCCACTCTGACGGTTTGGTGAGTGTTCCCGCCACTCTGACGGTTTGGTGAGTGTTTCCGCCAATCTGACGGTTTTGTGAGTGTTTCCGCCACTCTGACGGTTTTGTGAGTAGTTTTACTACTCGGACCGTCTCGAGGAATAAACTGTCTCGAGAGGGAGATTGGAATTGAAATAAGAAAGGACAATGCCCCTAAGGGCGTTTTGGTCATTTTGCCTCTATTTGGGCCTGACAGGCCCGCGAAGCGATGAAAAGATGGAATTTGGACCTAGAGAATTGGTTTCAATTGGAATATGCCCAAAATGACTTGAAAACAAGTCTGGACGGAGTAGAGACTGCCGAACAGTCAAAAATGGGGTGCTTACACTGTGTTAAGTGTGTAGGGCTGTTCAGGGATGGTTTTGAGAGAGTCTTTTACCATTTAGTGGGGTTTGTGCCATGCTGAGGCGTTCAGGGGCAAAATGGTCATTTTGACCAGAGTGAGCCGGAATAGGACCGGATTTGGACCAAATGGCGTGCAGGGGACGCCTGATGGTTTGACAACATTGTGGAAGGATAGACTTATCGTTTTAAGGGATTTTAAACTTTCCCAAAACGTGCCTGGAAGCCCAAGGGGCAAGTTTGGTCATTTTTCACCGAGTCGGGCTAGCATGCGCTGGTGTTGACCTAGGTGTTGGTTCTCGAGACCGTCCGGTCTCGGAAAACTACCTGTGCGGTGTTGGTCTCCAGGAACGCCCGCTCTTAGAGAGCTACCTGTAGGGGTGGTGTTGGTTCCTGAGAACTTCTGGTCCTAGAAAGCTACTTAGAAGTATGGTGTTGGTCTCCGAGAACGCCCGGTCTCAGAGAACTACCAAATGACGGACATTCTACATTGTCGGGCTAGCAAGCACCAGAAGTGAACCGTTTGGAATCTTTGATGAGGTGTTGGTCCCCGGGATCGTCCTACCCCGGGGAGCTACCTGGATGGCATTAGTTTCCGAGACCGCCCGGTCCAGAAAGCTGCCTGGAATAATGGTGCTTAAGGCTCCAGCGGATCCTTGTGGACCCGAGAAGCGACCAGTTGACTAGATTGGATATTGAAAGGCTCGTCTTGAGCCTGCTTGTGTTGTGATGTCAGAAACCGGTCCTGGTCGGGCCGAAGATCCCCGAGCGGGCAAAAATGGGGTGCTTACAACCAAGTCATATCCAAGTAATGCTTTCTGACAGCTTGTGCCTCGAAGAAAAAGGCAAGTCGGGTCTAGATGATGGAGCTGCATGAAGACACCCCCACTTTAGATGATGTCGGGAAACTTCCTGACAAGAAGGTCACGGAGGAACTAAAGAAGATTGAGATTGACAGACTGGACAAGGAAAAGTACCTCATGATTGGTACATCCTTACCAACCATAAAAGAGAAGGCCCTGATCAAGCTGCTGACAAAAAACTTGGAGGTCTTTGCATTGACTCCATACGAGATGCCAGGGATCAATCCAGAGATCGCCTGTCATCGGCTCAACGTAGATACACAGTGTCAACCTGTGGTACAGAAGGGCAGGCGGGCAGCTACTCAACATGTTGACACTGTTATTGAAAAAGTGGAGAGGCTCTTGGCAGTAGGGGCAATAAGAGAAGTTTACTATCCACAATGGTTGTTCAACACAGTGGTTGTCAAGAAGAACAACGGCAAGTGGAGAGTCTGTGTAGACTTCACTGACCTGAACAAAACATGCCCCAAGAACCATTTCCCTCGCCTGAAGATTGACTAATTGGTAGATGTAACTGTTGGACACAAAAAAATAAGCTTCCTAAATGCGTATCGACGTTACCACCAGATCCCAATGCACGAGGATGATCAAGAAAAGACAGCCTTTATCACGCCAAGGGAAATCTTCTATTATAAGGTGATGCCCTTCGGACTTAAGAATGCTAGTGCAACCTACCAGAGCCTAGTAATGAAGATGTTCAAGTAGTACATCGACAACGTGGTAGAGGTTTACATCAATGATATGGTCGTCAAAAGCAAGGTCGACAGAGATCACCTTGGAAATTTAAAGGGAGTTTTTGAAATCCTAAAGAAATAAAAGATGAGGCTAAACGCCCCAAAGTGTGTGTTCAGGGTCGAGTCAAGGAAGTTTTTGGGGTTTCTAGTCACCCATCGAGGAATTGAAGCCAACCCTGACCAGATAACCACCATCTAGAATATGCAAGCCCCAAAAAATGTTAAGGAAGTTCAGAAACTGATAGGGATGGCCGCCGCACTCAACCGTTTTATAAGTCGATCTCTAGACAAATGCCGACCATTCTTTTAATTACTAAAAAACTAGGAGCATTTTAAATGGGGCCCAGAATATGATGAAGCACTTGCCGATCTGAAAGCCTATTTGACCCAACCGTCGCTCCTATCGACTCCTGAGAAAGGTGAAGACCTCTACATATACCTGGTAGTCTCGAAACACACAATCAATGCAATACTAGTATGACAGCAGGAAAAGTAGTAGAGGCATGTCTATTACATGAGAAAGACTCTGCTAGGAGCAAAGACAAGGTATCTCCCTCTGGAAAAGTTGGCTCTCGCCTTGGTAATGGGGTCTCGCAAACTAGTGCATTACTCAGGGCTCACATAATCAACGTTCTAACAGACCATCAGCTGAAGCCACTTTTTTTAAAGGTAGACTTCTCAGGAAGGATAACCAAGTCGGCGGTGGAGCTGGGCGAGTTTGACATCAAATATCAGCCAAGATCTGCCATCAAAGCTTAAGTACTTACCGACCTAATTGCAAAATTTTCCTTTGAACTGTCACATGAATCTGAGGTAGCAGCAGTTGCTGAACTCTTGGAGAACAATCCACCTTTGGAGCCTTAGGAAGCTAGTGACCATTGGAAGCTCTTCGTTGATGGAGCATCCAATGACAAGGGGGCAAGATCCGGCATAATGCTCATCATCCCTGACAGGATGGCTTTAGAACAAGCCATCAAGTTAGAGTTCACCGCCTCCAACAACAAGTCAGAATATGAGGCTCTACTTGCCGATCTCCGCTGAGCTATAGAATTGAGGATCCCCGAGCTAGCGATCTACTTAGATTCATAGTTAATGATAAATCAAATAACCGTGGAGTATGTTGGTAAGAAGGAAAGAATGCCCCAGGGCTTAGCGAAAGCTCAAGAACTACTTAGAAAGTTGAAAATGGACAAGTTGTACCATATTGGGCGCGACAATAATGCACATGCTGATGCACTTACAACGCTCATAGCAACTCTAAAGTCATGATCGAAGAGAATAAATCATGTTAAGACCCTGGTTGTGTCAAGCATCTATCTTGATGAAGAACTCATACTAGCTGCAGAAAGCTTGGGCCTATCCTGGATGAACCTCATCATTGCTTAGCTTGACAGGGACAAGCTTCCGAAAAATAAGAATGAGGTCAGAAAGATAAAGCATAAGGAGTTGAAATACTGGTTGTCACCTGACCGGGAACTTTATAAAAGGTCTTTCACCGACCCTTACCTCCACTATGTCCATCCAGAGAAGGTATAGGGAATTCTCTATGAAATCCATAAGGGGACTTGCGGGAGTCACATCGGCGGGAGATCAATTACCTACTGAGCTATCTCATAAGGGTACTGGTGGCCTTATATGCAGAATGTTGCAGCTCAGTATGTGCTGAAGTGCAAGAAATGCCAGAAGTTCTCACATTTGATCCATCAGCTTGTTGAGGACCTTAGCACAATCATCAACACTTGGTCGTTTGCACAATGGGGACTGGACATAGTCGGCTGATTACCTCGAGCTCCAGGGAATAAGAGATTTCTCATAGTTGTATCAGACTACTTCACTAAATGGATAAACGCAGAACCATTGGCCACAATACGTGAAGTGGATGCAAAAAAGTTCGCCTGGAGAAGCATCATTGCAAGGTTTGGCATCCCAAGGGCAACGATCTTAGATAATGGTACGCAGTTTGATGGAACCTTATTCAGGGGATTCTGTTCCGAGCTAGAGATCAGAAACTACTATTCAACGCTAGGCTACCCGCAGTTTAATGGACAGGCAGAGATCTCCAACAAAACAGTACTAAACATGATAAAGAATAGGCTAGAGAAGGCAAAGGGAAGGTAGGTCGAAGAGCTCCCCAATGTCCTTTGGTCTTACAGAACTACCCCAGGAGGTCAATAGGAGAAACTACTTACTTTATAGCCTACGGAGTAGAGGTCGTAATCCCTCTTGAAATTGGATTGCCAATAATCAGGTTGGCTGCCTTTGACTAGGGCTCCAACAAACAAATGCTTGCCAAGGACCTTGATCTCATCGAAGAAAACAGAAAAGGTACCTTGCTTAAGCTCACTGCCTATTATCAGCAACTCAGCTGATTTTGCAATAAACAGGTCCAGCCACGAGCTTTTAGCCTAGGAGACATTATGCTAAGAAATGTATTGGGTGAAACATAGAACGTTGCAAATGGAAAGCTTGGCCCTATTTAGGAAGGCCCTTACAAAGTTGCATCCCAAGTAGAAACCGTCGAAGAAGGGTGCCAATTACCTTGACCTTGGAATGCATAGAACTTAAAGAGATTTTACCAATGACAACCTAGTTTGAAGTCGTGACTTTTCAAAGCTTGAATGCAGAAGATTGCAAATTATACGTCTTACTGACTACTATTTACAGAAATAAAGATTGAGTTTCTCGTATATATGATGTGTAAAACAATGATAACCTAAGCAAAAACCAAGTGAAGATCCTTGGTCCTGCCTAAGTTTGGCAAGTCAGCCCAAAAATGGTCAATCTATTAAAAAACCAAATGTAAAAGCTTAGTCCTGCCTAAGTTGGGCATATCGGCCAATGAAGGCCAAAGCAAAAACCAAGTGAATATCATTGGTCCTACCTAAAGTTGGGTAGCTGACCTAACAATGGCCAAACAAAGTAAAAACCAAGTGAAGACCTTGGTCCTACCTAAGTTAGGCAGGTCGGCCCAAGAATGGCCAAACAAACAAAAAACCAAGTGAAGACCTTGGTTCTGCCTAAGTTAGGCAGGTCGGCCAAAGAATGGCCAAATCTATGAAAAACTAAGTCTTTTACACTTAGTCATACCTGTCTTTACACTTAATCCTGCCTGAGTCAAGCAGGTAAGCCCAAGGATGGCCAAATCTATAATAAAAACTAAGTGTTTTTCACTTAGTCTTGCCTAAATGAGGCAGGTCGGCCCAAGAAGAGCCAAAGCCAGATAAAAACGAAGTATCTTTTCATTTATGTCCTGCTTAAGTTGAGAAAATCGGCCTAAGAATGGCTAACCTTAAGTATTTTATACCTAATCCTGACTAAGTTTTTCAAGTCGGCCCAAGAATGGCCAAAGGTTATAAACATACCTCAGTATAGAGAAAGACTCAGATATGAACAAGTAGATATCTCGCATTTATGGCAATTCAAAAAAAACTTGAATAAGGAGGAAGTTCATTTAAAAATTTAGAAAGTTCTTGTTTACATCCAAAAGTTACAAAAAGGGTGAATACAAGAAAAGAAAAAACACCATAAGACTGTGAAGCTGGATCGGAGGAGTCAAAAATCACTTTAGTCGAAGTGTCGGCAATCTCAACAATCTCTGGAGCAGGAGGGGCAGTATTGACATCAGCAACTTTAGCGGTGCTGACTTGCCTAGTCTAAGAGGAAGTCACCTCGGGATCTACAGGGATAATTTCATCTGGCAGCAGCTAAGGGATTTGCTTCCAGAGTGGCAAGGTCAACGCGACCTTCATCTCGGTGAGGGTAGCCACCCAACCATCGTTGAAGATCGAGTTTGCTATCCCAAGGATCTGCTGAGTGTAGTTATCTCTAGCTTTCTCAAAGCCTTCCTTAAAACTTGCCTCCTTCACAGATGGGAGCTCAGCCTTCATCTTTTCGATATCCTCATTAGCCTTATTAATCTTCTGGTTCCTTTGTGTCAGCTTGGCCAAGGTAGTGGCCATGGCCTCCTCGCTCTTTTTAAGCTCGACCTTTGCATCAACGGCAGCTTGCTTGTGAGTTTGGGCTTCCATCTTCAGGTTGCCGCATTGTTGCTTCAGTTCCTTCAACTCCTTATCCATAGCTGCAAAGCGGGACATAGCGTTGTAGGCCTGGAAAGCAGCTTGAAAATAGAAACACATGGTTAGAATCTGATACGGAAGACCAAACGGGGGAAAGGGCTAAGGAAAACGGCAGTCAAACTCACCGACAGTCTATGATGGACTGCTCCCATGAAGACCTTAGCGTCAATCGCTTGTCCCAGCATTACCTGATCCCAAACCAAGATTACACCTTCCACCAATCCTATGGCGACAAAAGCATCGACAAGACCGAAGTCAAGAATGGTTATAGGGCGTGTGCCAGCCACCGACTGGATCATAATCTTGGACACCGGCCTAGCATCCAGCTCAACTGATGCTAACCTGGCCCTCTAAGTTCTTGACACCTCTGGTACATCTCCTTCTTCCGGCCTTTTTAATCCCAACTTATCTGATGACGACGCACTTATTCCAGCTCTAGTTCAAGTTCTAGTCCCAACGGTAGCCAAAGGCAGAGGCTTGAGTGGTTGACTTGTGTTAACCATGGTTGTATACTCCTAAGCACCTTTGGGCTTCCTCTTAGCTATTTCTGCCTCCAATCTTCACGTCTGCATATTGCCCGGGTTGTCCTCTGTTTCAAAGCTAGAAGAGACTCGTTGCTTATATTGGCGAGAAGTTCGTCAATCAGGAACAATCTCTGGAGTAAAAGTTGAGGAAGATGATTATGGTGAAGCTGACGGAACCGACCATGATAGTGAAGCAAGGCTTGAACTAGGCTCATTATCCTTGTCAAGGACTTCGATCGGGGAATTGGCCTTTGAGGCGAAGCACGACCGGATGACGACGACTCCTCAACAGCACCATTTTCTCCTTTCCCCTTGGGAGGAGCAATGACAACTGTGACTCTACTAGAGTTATGAATATAAGGGATTGCAATACCCTCTGGGATGTTCTTAAAGACGCTAACTTTCCCTTGCACCTTCAGTATAGCGATAACGTCGTCTGGGATGCCTTCCGTGGCTGAGCAGCTCTGCCAACTCCACGTCGTGGGTCTTCTCCTTTGTAGGCCCAAACTCTCCTCAGCAATGGCAGATTAACCTTGAGCTCCTCATACTGCTTCTTAGGCTTGGTGTACTCACTTGGAAACAAAAGGAGTGCAAGTGTCAGATTGGCAAAGAAAGTAAGAACAATAACTAAAAGAAATGTCAAGACGTTCTAAGTATGGACCTAGGGCGCTGGGTTTTTTGGGGCAACGCCAGGAGGATCGCTTAGCCTCGAGGAAGTCCCTGTATTCTCAGGAGCCCGAGATCCACACCATAACATCATCTACCCCCTTTCTCGCATCAGGAAGGATCTGAACGATGTCCCTATTCTTATGTTTGGAACGAAAATAATACTTTTGGTAGTTGTTTTCAACTTTTACGGGTGTATAGCAGTACGCAAACTCATAGATGCTTATTTTCACAGCGAGAATGTGGTCAAGCTTTACTATACCCATCATTATCCTAAAGACGTTGGATGCTAATTGTGTGGGGTATAGCTGATAGTGCATAAGGAACCGAAACAAGAATGGGTGCAAAGGAAACCTAACACCGCCTTTCGACTATGGCTATTAAAGGGAAAGGCATCCCCTTGTTCGACTTGTATAGACAGAATTTGTCATGGCCGGCCAATTTGATATCAACTCCTGGAGGGAATTGATACATTGCCTTAAAAGCAACAATGGCCCTAGGGGTACTAAGCATGTTCCTAAGTCATGCAGCCATTACCACGTGGTCGGCAGTGTGAATATGCAAAGAGAAGGGCTAGGTAGAGGAGTCTTGAACACTTGCAAAAAGAAGGTCGGTACTCTCTCGGCAGTTCTCTCTTCATATTTAAGGTGAGCAATCCTTTAAAGAGAAGAGTTCTTATAGGTGAGCTCGCCACCATTTTGAAACCCTAAGAACGGTTGCATCATCACGCCCGAATTGAGAGGTTGCCCCAGCAGCCAAGCAAGTTGGAAAGCGCCATGTGGAGCGCGGACTGCCAAGGGTGTCTGATGACAGCCCACGATCGTGTCACGAAGCGACACACAAGTACAACCCTTGTCCCCCAAGCTCGGCCAAACAGGGCGCAATAGTTGGAGGACAATTGTGGGCTGAATAACTCAGAAAGCTCAGAGGATATATATATATATGACAAGCACAATCTAAAGAGAATAGGCCCAGCAAGGTGAGTTGAGCCCAAAGAAACAGGTCCAATGAGCAAGAGTCCCTAGCCGACTTGGATTAGGACACTTAAAAATAAGTTCAAATCCATCTTAAACTGACCAAAAAAATGATTGACTTCTAGAAAGAGATGGAATATCATTCCTAAAAGGAATAAGGCCACCAAAATCTATAAATACACCATACCACTTAAAAGTAAGGTATATTCGTTTGAACTAATGCATAATACTTTTGTTCAATTCATTGAGATTAATATTGCTTAACTTAATGATTAAAGTGTCATCGGTTCAAAAATTATCGACGCATTCTCACTATTTATATTCTTGTAGATTGCTTAGAACTTGTCAAGTTAGTTCGCTGGAACGAATCAGGTTTTTTCAAAAATATCACTTAAGAGTATATATAAAGGAGATCCTTACGAGCAAACATCGGCGCATGTTAGGAAGAACGGGCAGATTCCAGCTATAATGCAGTCGTGCGACCTCCAAGTGCCCCAAACTGGGACACACGTCCAATAGCCCTTTAATAAATGGTAATGCTTTTGGGTTGGCTCCCGCTAACTGAGGTCGGGATGCGCAGTACGCCGCTGAAGTCGCCACGTGGCGGCACGATAGTTGCAGGACCACCTCAGAGGGAATCGAAAATTGTTGGGCCGGCCCAAGCCGGCAACAGTCTCGTGTGGTTGTGATCTTGTGCTGGTTGACGCAATCCCCAGAGCTGTTGGATGATGATGATGGCACGGATCACGTTACCACATCTGCCTTCACGTGCAGATTTGACGGTTACAATCTTTTCACGGACGATCTCTTCATACATCCATCTGTACACCGTATATATGTACGTATAGATATTTAGTCGATATATATATTATTTGTGCTAAATTGCTAATATGCCGTTGCCGGCTATCCTAGTATCTTGCTGTGCACCAGTTTTGATTCCCAATACTCCTAAAAATTGTTATTTTAGCGCTTTTTTTCTCTCTAATTATGGTGGTAAAATAAACCAAATTATTTGAATTCAATTCAAGATTAGATTTTTAAATAAATAAATAAAACTTGAAAATATTATGAAATTCATTAATTTTTGAACCAGTGCTTAAATTTAACTCGATAAATTTATACATATATGCTTTAATATTGTATTCAAAATTAAGTTACTCATGCTTTGCTCATGATGCTCTATTGAAACTTGTTTGATATTGGGTCGAAAAATAAACAAGTTAAATTTGAACATATTTTAAAACTCATTAATTTCTTAAGCAAAGTTTGAATAACATACTATTTAACTTATATATTTTTAATGGGTTGTTAAGTGGTTTGGCTTTCTATCAAAAAAATAAAAAAAAACTTACACTTGTGTGAAACTTTAGGAAAGAAGGGAAAAAAAAAAAAAAGGAGAAATTATTATGGTCCTTCCCTTCCTTGTTTGATTTCTAACTTAGGATGGAAAGAGAAAGAAAAGGAAGGAAGAAATTGTTTTTCTTCCTACTTTGGCTTCGTTCTTTCCTCTTTACATTTCAATAATTATCCTTTCTTCTTTTTCTCTTTTCCTTGAATTTCAAACAAGACAAATTGGTTTTCCTTCCACTTTTTTTTCATTTTCTTGACAAAACTAAATAGAGGAAATGAACCACTTTTCCTACATTTTTTTCTCTTTCTTTCTTTTCCTTCCTTTCTCTTTCTCTTCCTCTTCCACAAGTTTCAAACAAACCCTTGGGTTGTTGACAACCCTAACTCTTATCACAAATGAGTTCCACATTTTTTTTAATGTGAGTCTCATTGTCGTGTGTCTAGAGTGGGAATTAAAATTTATGCGTAGCAGTACTCATCTTATCTTTATCAACTTAACTATGTAATTTTTATGGGCACTTAATTTATATTATTTACTAATTTACACACGCTTGCGGGTATATTCTTCTTGTATTGACCGAATCTCACGATCAAGTATCTATCTCTTAATACGATTCCTCAATACTTGAATGAGTGTTGAACTCCACAACGCCTTTGAAATCCTCCAAGAACTAAACTCAAATCCACGGCCGTCTTGAACTCCTTCAAGTTATTAACCACCAAAGGTTGAAGATTGACATTACTAAGAATCTAGAGTAGAGCCTCTTCTATGTATATAAAAACCTCTAGAATATTTTTTTCAACAACTCTGCTCACATAAAAACCCTCTAAATCTGAAGCAATTATGTAATCAATTCTTTCAGAGGTTTTAGTCTCTTTAGCCTTGTTTTTTGGTCTTCTCATAGCCTTACATTTGTAGTGTAGGCGTTCTAGGATTTATGGACTTCCATAATAGTCAAAACCATTCAAAAATCAACGTTCACGAGTTTCCAAATTTAGAAATCTCGCACTAATTTGTAGCCACGAGGGTGACTGGAAGCGATCTGAGGCGAAATAGTCAGTCAGAATCTCTCTGTTTCTTCTAGCAAGCACCAGCAACTGAAGGCAAAACTTACAACTCTCCTAAATATATAACTATGATTATATGGAAGAATTACAAGATAGAAAGAAATTGTTTAGTCTACCAAATTTAGCCAATTAACATATGACCTAACAAATTGATTTAATCACTTTTAGTAATTAAAAATCATGCTAAATAATCTAACACAAACAATACCCAATATTAAAAGAAGGGAACAAAAATTTTGTTGTGCATGCTCATTAATTTAAAGGTTACTCACAAGAAAAAAATTAAGTGCAATGGTGGGACCATATCATCACAAGCCGTTGAAGTTCTCGTTTGTTGTAGAGCAGTTTGGAGAAAATGTATCACATGACGATAAATTTTAAAAATCTTATGACCAGGCTAGACGGAAGTGCCTTCTTGCTCGAGATACTTTTTAGCTGTGAAGTTGAGACGGGAGAAAAAGCTTAACTTTCCAGTGACACTCCCGCTATCGTTTCATTCTTGTTTGGTAATACGGAGTTGGACAAAGAAAAAAGTATTCATATCTAACAATTTTCAATTTTCTTTACAAAAAAGGCTGTCATTTTTTTTTTTGCTTTCTTCGTCGTTATTTTCTTTAGTTTTTAGGTCAAAGATTACCATTGCTTTCTCATTGCAACCTTTTAGTTGAAGCATAAGTATATGTTAAAAGAAACTAGAGAATGTATATGTTTGTTAGATCATCCTTGTGACGAACTGATCTTAGTGATTTCGAATCACTATATAAGTTAATAACATGACAAAATCTATAGTTATCAACATAAAACTTCAAGTCAAACAAAAACTTTGCATGGAAACAGTTTGTGATATCCATTTGCTCCAACCCAAGTCTAATTTCTCCATAAAGTTAAAGGCCATTCTACATCAGAACACATAAAACACCAATGGGTAAGTATATCTTCCTCTTCCCCAATAGGGGCCATAAATAACAAAATAACAAAACACTTGCAGGGAACATGAAAAGATAAAAATAAGGGTAATGCTATATAAACAGAAAATTTCTACACAATGATGTGTCTGAATAAGAGTATTTCACTTCAAAATGAAATACCCACTATAATAGCTTTTAATTACAAAATTATCACTGTCACTCCCATTGTCACATCATTTTAGTGGAAATTTCTGTACAAATTTTTTGTAAAAACAGCAGTTTCCTAAAAATAAAGTACTCCTCGGAATTTTCACTAGAAAAACTCCAATGAGGCAGCTGGTTGTCGTATACTTCATATTTAAGCAATGTGGGGGTATTGCTCAATTGTTGGAGATTATGATTGTTGGGATTTGATAGCTCCATTAGTGAGTAATGACCGTACTAAATCCGGCAAATGGTTCTCTAATTAATTACAGGGCTAAAGATAAAAGCAAAGCGACAAATGGAAAAAATTGAAGTGGATGGCTTATACAACTGCAGCCAGTGAGATATATGTACACATTCGACAACTAATTAATAAGAGAAAAACATATGCTGAAAGATTATTTGATGCAGTCTTTGGCATTTAAAGATGATTTACAGTTCATGAAATGGTATATTAGATCTGTAAATGTTCAATTAGTGAGAAACTCCATATATAGACTGTGCGTAAGAATTTCGAGCTGTGTCTTAGTTTATAATTACAGGGTCCAAGATTATGTATAGACTTGAATAAACATGGGTGAGATTAGCAAATGAATCATATATCTCTAGAAATATATATATATATATTGAAGACACACATTACATGGCAGTAGATTTGTTTGGATTTCAGAAACGCGGATATGGTACTGCTTTGGTTTATGCAAAGCCATTTGGGTTTGTTTCAAACACGCGGATTCGTTTAATAAGTGATGGAATCACGTATATATATATGCACACGATGACATGGTTGTTCATGAGCATATTCCTATGCATGGCTGAGAGAAGAATGAAAGGATTTCTAAATGCAAGGAATTACTTTGCTTTAATTTCCCATATGATTAATTTGCTATATATCAATAAGCTAACAGTGTTTAGGTGTTGAATGAAATTATTAAGGAATGGTGGCTCCATAATTATCAATCTCATACCGGCTAAGGTACCGTTTCTGTTATTGGTACGGTACGTTCCGGTACTGGTGCAATACCGGATACCGTCTCAGATTTATTGCTATAAATATTATATGCTATAAAAATATATATATTTAAAATGCCAATGGTTTTAATATAATATAAATGTGTTATTCAACCAAAATATACATTTAAAAATACTTAAAAGACATATTATTGTCAAGTATATGCCTAAAATAATTTTTAATTGATAATTATCATCAAAAGACAATAAAATTAAATTATTTTAAAATAAATTATACAAAATCAATACCATCAGGTAAATTTGGTACTACCGGTATTGTCCGATATTAACCAATACGGTATTCACATTCACCAATACCGTACCAGTTGATATTCTTAATACCGGTACGAGATTAATAACTATGGATGACTCCTCTCGTGAACTTAATTAGTGATGTATTAAGTTCACATAGGATATCTTAGTTCACATTTAACCTATATCATGGTTTCTTGAGATGAAAAAAAAAAAAAAAAGAAAAGAAAAATATATGATAGTCGTTTTTCATTTTTTGGGTGACAATGACAGCCTAATACTATAAAATTGAGCTTATAATTACGTATTACAAATTACAGGCAAGTGGACAATTAACTATCCTTTTTAAATGATCCATTAATGGGTGTGAAATGTCAAATTTCCTAGAATTAATTTCAACACAATAAACGGGGGACTGTTTTTGTCATTTTAAGTGGGTTGATGAGCATTTCATATATTATTCTCTCTCTCTCTCTCTCTCTCTCTCTCAATATACAGAGAGCCATAGCATATGATATGGGAATTTTGGGGGACCATTGAGTTCTATTACTTTATTGACTCTCTCCTGCATCTTGTCAGACAAGGGTTCATTCAATCCATGCTCTCAACAGACAGCTTGTTTTTCTTATTAAATTTTCTCTTTTGTCCAATTCAAATAAACAATCTCTAGCATTGCTTCCTCACCTATATATATATAAACATCCTTCTCTTCTCCTCCAAATCCAAACAAATACACCAACCAGATCCCTCTCTCTCTCTCTCCCTCTGTCTGTCTCTCTCTCTCAACTTTGATGTTTGCTCTGGAGGGGATGATGAACAAACAAACTTGTGTTCCAAGCACAACTTCACCAGCACTAGCCTTGCACAAGGATTCACAAATAATATCAAAAGCGAAGCCGAAGATTCGCATAATTCACATATTTGCACCAGAGATCATCAAGACAGACGTAGCGAATTTCCGAGAACTGGTGCAGAGGCTGACTGGAAAGCCCACAGAAAGTAGCAACAAGAAAAAGAAACCTAGAATTCCTAGAAAGGAAGAGCCAAGAAGCTTGTGCAACAAGCCAGTGGTGGCCAAGAAAATGGAAATGAGAACCAGGTTTTGTTCTTCAGAGTTTAGAGAGAGAATCAAGGGTGAAGAAGAGATATTGTGGGGTGGTGAGAATCAAAGTGCTGGTGGATTTCTAGCTGGGTTTGCAGATTTGGATGGGTTCATGCAAGAGATTAATGAGTTTCCATTCCTTCCTTTGGATGCTTCTCACATGGATGCTCTTGGAGAGACTCAACTTGCCTAGTTGACAATGGTTCATCTTCATCATGACTATTTGATTAATTATTCAATCTTTGTTTTTGGGTTTTAGAGTTTTTTTAATTAACTGAATTCTCTATCTTACTATTTTGTTCTCTCTCTAATTATATGAAGTTTTCTTTTCTTTTCTTTTCTTTTTTCTTTTTTTTTTTTTTTTCCAGTCTCTCTGTTGTATATACAAGGGATATATACCAATGCTTCTACTATTATTTTGTCTTCTCTTCTTTTTCTGATAAACTGTCCTCTCATCTCTGAGTTCCACTTGGATGTTTTTCAAGCAAGCTTCTATTTCCCAATGTCTATGTATAGTTTTGCAGATGGGTTTGCTTCTATCCCTTGGATGTGGCACTAGGGTTTTGTTTTTATCTATGTGGGCCTCTCTCTCTCTCTCTCTCTCTCTCTCTCTCTCTCATACTAATCTCCCAACTATTAATCTTGCTGTGTCTCACTTCCTCAACAGGGATCTGTTTGGCAACCTAAAGAGGACTCTTCAGAGCTAAATATTATATAAAATATATTACTTTTCTTGCAAGATTCATTGTATTGCACTAAAATGACTTCTATTAAGGCAAGTCGTTCTCCACTAGTCAAGTTGGTACCCTATGCAAAGAAATGTCAGAACATTGAGTTTTCACCATTGCATACGAATTAAACCTCGGATCCAGCTTCAGCTTGTTCTAATGATATGTACAGTTTATTCCACACACACACCTCTCTCTCTCTCTCTCTCTCTCTCTCTCTCAAGTTATGGAGAAAGGTCTAGTGAGAACATGGTTTGAAATGACGTTCGCGTTTAATAGTGACATATAAATTAGATATAACAACCATGACAATAACAGATGGATTCACTTTGAAACTAATAAAATCGAAAACCCAAGATTGAGGATAAAGGATTACAATAAATTTTGACTTAGGCATGGCCTAAACCTAGAGTCTACGTTTTTCTGGAAAATTTTATACGCAATTTGCAATATTAATTTCTTGGGCGGCACCTATCAGTGTATCACTCCAAAGTCATGTTTAAATTAATTGGGATGACAACAATGAGATTCTAACCACTCACTTTGCTATACCAAAGTGGTAATTTCTTGTTCCACAAAATTTCTCAGGGATCCAGGTCACCTAGCATGTTTTAGCTCTATATATGTTTGCAATAGGATAGTAAAGATGAAATGTGATTGTGGAATATCGCATTGACATCGATCTCCATTAAGAAGATTTGTGAGAATTTGCTAATGTTTTCAAATTAGAGGACTTTCATTTATATTTTCGATCTTGAAAATGCTATTCTTCCAAAAAACTTATATAAAGAATTTGCACAAAAAAATCTCAATTAAATGATGTGACTGACATTTTTATAATTAAGAGTCATCAAGATGGGTATATTGTTTTAAAGCGAATAACTCTCATTCAATCACGTTATTCTAATAATAAATTTTGTATTGTATTTTCTGTTTGTACAATATCACCCTTTGGATCTCAAGACTTCTTTTCTTTCTTTTTTTTTGCCTTTTCTTCTTTTGATCCAATGGATCAGGCCTTCATTAGTAAGGAAAATGTACCCGTTTAATTACGGTTTCAATTTCTGTTTTGATTTTTTAAAATTTGACGGAATCACATTTAACATATTAGTACTAGGAATTGTTTCTCTTGAAACCGCATGTGGTAAGTCGGCTCCAAAACTTGTTTTCAATAAACTTTTTAGAAACTACCTCAGTTTTGAAAACCATTAAAAAGGTGTTTTGTGAGTTTCCAGAATCATTTTCATACTAGAAAACAATATGAAAATAATGGTGTTTTTAATGATCTCATTTTTTTTGTTTCCGAGAATAAAAAAAAACAAGTTGTCTCCAGATTTTTTGGTTCTGAGAATACAAAAAACAGAACAGAAACTGATATCAAACATAGATTGGTACCAAACAAAACCGAGTTAAAATTAAAGTAGTATGGTTTGTTGTACGGTACCCAACAAAGCAAAGATATAGGTTAAAAAAAATCCTGCTTGATCAAGGATGGATTAGCAGGGCAGATGACTCGTTAGTTAATGACATCTTAACAACTTGTGCCAAAGTCAAGAGGGACCATCCGAGAGGCATGGAGGGTTCTTCTACAAAGGTCAGAGCAAACCAGAAATTTTTGTGGAATAAACAAGGATATGAAGATGTGTCCCCACATTGGTGATGCAAAGGAGAGGCGGTGGGTGGGAAGTCCATGAACCAGAAGTGGCACAACTAAGTCAAGCAGCTAGGCACGTTTTGCTCAAGTGGCCTCACCATTCACACCCCAATATTATTATATGTTCTTTCACTTTCAATGTATGTACATCTTTAAAACTTGAAAATTTCTTGATGCCAATCCTGTTCCAAATACAATTTTTCTTTCGAATTGGGCAATACAATTAGTACCCATTTCGGTTCTTATTTTTATTTTCATTTTTTGTGTTTTTAGAGTTAAAAAATTTGAGAACATCAATTTTTTCTTATTCTCAAGAACAAAAAAATAAAACCATCAGAAATACCATCGTTTTAATTTTTGAATGAAAACAGTTATAAAAATTCAAAAAATACATTTTTATTGGTTCCTACAATGTTTCAATGTAAACCGTTTTCAAAATCAGTCTGCTAAACATGGTCCTGTCAAATTTCAAAAAACAAAAATAGTAAACAGAAATTGTAACCAAACGAAAATCGAGCTGCTCTGTGGGAAGAACAGGCATAGAAGAGAAAATCATACGCGAAAGAATTATTTCTTGCAGTACAAGTTGCAGGATATTCTGTTGTCTGATATATGTAGCAACATATAAAGGGTCCACGAGTTAAAATTCTCAAGGATCATAATCTCTTGCGAGCAGAGCTGCTTGGATTATATGTCAATCTCTAACACTATCCACATGTAAAGAGTCATTAATAAATAAAAAACAAAAATAAAACATATCTTTGGAGTTAACCTTAACTAATAAAAGTGATTGAAGCCACTTGGGATATTATACTTACATGAGTAATAGGAACGCCTGTAAACCCACAGTGTAAACAACCTTTATCCAATTCTTCAAAAAAGAATAGATTTCCTCCAACCACTCCATATCCGTCAAGTACATTAACTATAAAAAGTTCATCTTTATTTTTATTTTCTCTTTTTCAATGACTCTTTACCTGTAGATAATGTCACAAATAGCCATGCGACCAGAAAAAAGAAAGAAGTTTCTGCTCTGTTTGCAGGAAATCTTTTCTAGGTTGCAAGTGTGAAACAGATAGTCGGAAGCAATACGCACGCTACATAAAAAGTAAAGCTTGGGATACCAACCCTGATGACTACCCTTTCCCAATATTTACTAGCATCAACCACTTAATCTAGAAAATTGACCTGCATTTTCACAACAATGGAAAGTTCTACCTAGTCTTCCGACAGCAAAGAGTTCTTTGTCAAAGCTAAACATCTTCACCATACGATCATACAAGAATATTAAATAATTGAAAAAAGAAAATGGAAAAGAGGGAACAAAACAAAAAGCAGGTCAGAGAGAAGGTGGGGGCTTTTTTTTTTTTTGTTTTTGGTGGGGGGAAGGGGGGGAATACTTGATGCAACTCTACTCTGGTTCTACATTGTGATTCTAATTGGGGAAAAACAGTTCTCATATCAAGAAAATGAACTCTTAACTTTCATACTCCGTTGTGGATTCGGCTAAGGGAGATGGAGGAGAATCCAACCTCGTAAGAACTTCAGGAACTCCGGCACTATCTCTTATTATCTGCGTCAACACCACCAGAAGGTTGAAATGTAATAAGGCTCAAGAAACTCACAGTTCATCTATGTTTAACGTCCTTGATATGGACAAGAAAACCCTACAGCCAATATGTTTATTGCCCAGGTAGATAAAGAGTACCTCACAACATCATTAATGGCGAAAACCTCGGCACCAATTTTTACCATGTTATATGGACTCGGGCATGAGTATCGAGCGTGGGTAGGTATCTAAGTGTCCAGTTCATCTAATTTCCATGTCCATAGACATGGGAACAAGGCAAAATATTCATATTTCTTAAATACACTTATTTTATTTTATAAGATAAAGTAAAATGTTTACGATGTGCTGGATAAACATTGAGTTGGTGGCCCATGTAAATGGGGTTGAGATCCCCAGCAACAAAGGGTTTAAGGGACACTAGTTTCAACCAATTGAGAAATTCAACATTATATACCTTTTCCAAAGTAGTTGGAAGGAGTGTTCAGTTTTCTATAGGAAATGAGCTTATTCTCTTGCACTTAAAATGAAGAGCCATGCCTTCAACAATGAGAAGGAATGATATGGTCAAGCTGAAAGTGGAACTATGATTTTACTCAAAGATAGTGAGGGCCATGTTAGAACTAAGTGTAGCTGTAGTTAATTGGCCGGGGCCAACTAATAACAGCAAAAGCTTTGAAGGTAGCAACATTCAATAGGACACTCTGTTATCCATTGCAAACTGTTTATTATTTTTATATAAGAAATTGAAGGGCATCAACTGTTACAGACTTACCAGAATCTCGTCATCAAGATAAGAAATCATAAATAGTCTCTGGAAAGTCCCACCTAAAGACAAAAAAAGAGTAGAGATTAGAATGAGAAGGGTATAAAACATATAGAAAAGGATATCACAAGTCTACCATGATTGCCAAAGAATTTTTCATTTCTCTCTTATTTCTTCCAGTTAGGGACGGGAGTTTGTTTAACATTTGTGATGAACATGAAAAATAAACATGCCAACAGTAAACCAACACCCTCAGATCAAGAAAGCCAGAAATTAAATGGCAAGAGAGAATTTCTACTCTGTGATGGGAAAGCCAAACAATAGAAATTGAAAAACATTGAAATGAGAGAATTAAGAAATATTAAAAAATCGCCATTTATATATCTCCAGTAGATCTGTCAACCAACATGAGGATATTGCCCGCAGAATTACACAGAGGGGGATGAAACGGAGAGGTGTTATTGAGTGCTGTTTGATTATAAAATAGTTGTTAAGAAAATGGGACTTTCATAAAGCAGCCTTAAAGCATTTATGCAGTATAGATTCTATAGAAAATGTTCTTTACCCAAGAAAAATGTTCAACATGTGTAGCCAAATTGATGTTGGTATGGATGAAATGCATTCTTAAGAAACTAGAGGTGGTAGTGGTACAGATCGATTGAATGTACTAACAAATAAGATTGATTTGTTACAAGTTAATAACACAATAAGGACAAGAAAAATGCCAAAAACAAATATGTGGATACAAAGCAAAATGAAAGATGACGTGACCCTTAATTATAATAAGAAATATAACACAAATATTATTCAATCTAAACAACAGATTTGTATTGATGAGCTTAAGTGTCAGAATTTAAGGCTTTGCTTAGCTGACTTGAATTGGGCGGTTAACCAAATAAAAATCTTAGGAAAGCTAGGTGATTTTCTGAAAAAACTCAAGATAGGATACATGAAGGGTGCCTTGCTTAATTCTTGACATAATCTTGTCAATAAACTCTTATCTGTGAGCAGCCAAGAGGAGAATGAAAGGATATGAAAGGAGAATACACCATGTATGTATATGCAAATATGATTATCAGTCAAATGTATAACAGAGAGGACTGAGATACTTGATACAAAAGCATTTATAAGCATTCCTCTTAAATCTTGTGATGCTCCAGATTTCAGCCGTTTTCATTTTATTAAACCGAGCAGTGATAAATCACCACAGACAATGCAGCTCCCATGTGGTCAAGTATACGTATAAGCTATGTTACACGGACTCGGGTACAGATATCAGGTGCAGCTATGTGTCTAAGTGTCGGATTCATCTAATTCCCATGTCCAAGGACATGGCAAAATATACATATTTCATAATATATTTATTTTTTTATAGGATAAAATAGCGGTTACAATGTGCGATAAAAAATTTCATTCATAATATGGGAGTTTTATGCATATTTATATGGTAAACTCGAATTACTAAACATATTTGTTGAGTGAATATCCAACAATGCATGTGGGATACTAAACATACCCATACCCATACTTCATATATTTTATAAGAGTCTGGGTAACATAGACTTAGAGCTTCAAGACATTAAGTTAGAGAGCTTTTACTCATCAGTAGTAAAGAAAATGATATCAAAACACAAAATTGCTTACTCAAAGGAACTTTCAGCCCACTGGCCATGGCATCCCTGATAGGGACAGGAAGCTGCTGTGCAGTGCTCACTGCCTGACCAAATGCACCTCTTAGCTGTTCAGGTATTGTTTCTTCATCAACTGTTGGTAATTCAAGAACCCCTTCAACATATTCCTCTTTCATTCTAAGTGGTCCCTCGACAGATAACTGGGTAGACAGTATAAATTTGCTTTCTATCTGCATTTCAACCCAAAATCACCTCATGACTGATTAAATTTATAACGAGGAATTTTATGATAACATACAAATAGAACAGGTGTTAAGTGAACAATGTGAAGGAACAGCAAGTAAAATACCAACTTGATTACTTGAATACATAGTATAATCGAAGATAAAAGTCTCTACAATTCAGAAACTAAACAACAGCTTAAGCAAGAAAGCACTAATTGCTAACAAGTATGATCCAATTGCTTGACTTTGCAAAGGCTCAAAAAAACACCTAAAATGTTGGTATTCATTACCCGAACTAATGCGGTCAAAGGTTGAAGCAAAATTGGGTGAGCAAATGAGGTCAAAGTTCGGGCACGTGAGTGATACATAATCTTTAAAAATGGTAGCAACAACAACATATAGTTCGAATAAAGGAAGAGGCATGTAGGAGAGGGTTAGACAGAGAATAGTTGATAAAGAATACATTACCTTCCATACTGAAAAAATTAGAAGTACAATTATGGTGATCATCATCCAACAGTGAGACACCTCTTTAAGCTCTTCTCAATGACTCGAACGCCACACCTCTCCTTTCGGAGTGGCAAAAGATACCACTCAAATTAACAGCACTCGTATGACACTAATATGTACTTGATGCAATGTTGATGATTGACCAGTTGCAATGGCTTCTAGTAATAAGCTAGTGCTTGAAAGGCACTCACGACGCTGATCATTTTCTATGGAATGCAAAACCTTACATAAAAGGAGGCCCATTCTTTCAATTGGGATCGTGCACCCTCTCCAACAACAACACAGTTTAATCAAGGCAAGGATGTCATGGTATAAGTAGATAAAAGGCAACAAAATTTACGTTTAAAATTTCAAGCTTTAAGAAATCCAAACTCTAACCACTGAAAAATGTTGAATCTGATAACTCAGGAGAAATGCATTTATTTGAATAAAACAAACACAAAGTATGCGTTTGTATAGGACCAGGAACCCCCACATTACCATTCAAATTAGCCAATCACGTATGGTGTAAGACAAATTATAAATAAATAAATAAAAGAGCTAATTGAGCTTTGATAATCTCATTCTTCAATTTCATTCATCTTTCCTGGATGTTCAACAAATTTCAAATTTCTGGTAGTGTAAAGGAAAAAGAAAAGAAATATAAAAATTGTGTTGTCAAAACTTAAAAATCTAGATTCTCCATGCATTGACCTCTTAACTAGTAGCCATCCGGTGTTGGAACTTCAAACCTGATCCTCAAAAGAAGTGTACTATGGAAGAAGACAAGATGCTTACACATTTAAGAACTTTAACTTCATTACAGCTTTTAAAGACACTTCCATCATTTATTGTTTCCTCAAATACACCATAGACAAACACAACTCCTCAACTGTGGGATAAATTGTTACTGTCAGTGGTGGACCCAGGATTTCGATTAAGGGGGGGCCAAGAAATTTTTTTTGTTGTTGATAGGAGGGGTAAGGAAAAAATTTTTAATTTTGGGAGATCAATACAATATAAAGTATTCTAAATATCCACAAATTTACAAGGGTGAAGGGAAATTTATAAACTTTGGGGGGCCAATACACTACATTGTATTCTAAATATAAAAAAATCTATAGGGTGTAAGAGAAATTTCTAAAACTTTTGGGGGGGGGGGGGGGGGGGGGGGGGGGGGGGCCGTGGCCCCCGCCCTCCACCCCCTCCGTCCACCACTGGTTACTGTCAATAGGCAAATTCAATAACAATGAATAAGAAGACAAAGAAAGCATGCAGCATGCCAAATATCAGCAAAATAAGAGTAATCTATTGCCTTTGTCCATCATTCACTGGTAGGCTTATTCCCATGAACATTTCCTGAGCCTGGTAGTCACAGTGTTCTGCCCATGTCTCATCCTTGCAGAAATGCTCATCTCATTTATTTTTCATATTTAATCTTTTGGCCTCGGGTTCCATGACAAATGCAAAATATTATTACTCAAACATTCTTATTTTTTTCATTAGACTTATCAACTCACACCATGGTCTTGGTAGCTGGTATTGATATGCTCCGATGTGAAGTGGTGTCAAACTAACATTGTGTGAACCAAAAAAAAGGAGCGAGGATCAAAATATCAAATAAAGCATAAGAGCATTTGAACATAAAACAATTGAAGCAGACAGCTAGGCACAATATCATCTAAAAGGGATTCACAAGCATTATCACACTAGTCTAACATGCTACTATATAACTACAACTTTTGGATGATAACTATCCATACAATCCTTGAATACCTAGAAAGCCAAAACCAATGCAATTCATTGGTTTTGCCTCATATTCTAGCCTCCAGCACATACTTTAGATCTGACTTTGAGAAATAAAGAAGCTTGAATCTATACATAGAAAAAACATAAGAGCATACAAATCACAATTTTTAAAGAATACCTACAACAAAACAACCTCAACCTAAGAATGCAGCATAAGCTTTCTTCTCCGAGAAACCAATGAAGGCACTTTGATCATACTCAAAACTCTACTGATATTTATTGAGATGCAAGATTTCATAACCAAAAATGGCAAAGGAATGTGCTAAGGAGAGTTTTGAATGTCTATGAACACTTCAGGGGTCAAAAAATAGTAAGCAGCAGCAATTTTAGTGGTCGCCGCCCAATACTGCACTTTTTTTTCTTTTTTTTTCTTATCAGTAGTCCAACACTGCACTGTCTCCACTACAGGACTATGTGAAAAGTTTTTCTTAGACAATCATAGCATTTTTGGGGTTCCTCACCCCAGTAATCATATCTGGATCAACTCCAGCAAAAACGATTTTTTCAATCAAATTATTAGAGCAATAATCTCTTTTATGCAAATTTCAAACCTTTATGTCATTAATCATTACACCACAAGTTTTGAGCAGCCAATCATATGAGTGAAAAAAAACACCATGGAAACTTTAGAATTCTCCTTCAGGTCAAGGAGGTTGCATATAATTAGATATTCGCACATTCTTCTGCCCTAATAGAACAACAATAATTATTACAGCCTCCATCAATTTTATGTGTCCAACTTTCCATTTTTGTAAGTCCTATTTTGAGTGTTCTAGTTTGAAAGTTAAAATTAAAATCATTACTTCCCTTTATTACCACTATTTTAAATTTATATTGAATACAACTTCAATTCCCAATAACTTCATTCAAATAAGAAAATGATGTGTTTGCAAATTTGTCATTCAAAGATTTTTGCCAAGTCAACTAGGACACACTTAATGGGATGCAAGGAGTATTAAGTGACGGTATTAACCCTAGACTGCTGCTCATTGGTGATGGCAATACCATCTTAAATAAGGTCATTCTATATTTTGAAACTTCAAAGAAAAATTATTATAAGTTGCTGATAAAGGCATCGTTCCCAGGAACTATATTCTTCAGTTCCATCAGGTACGGCAGATATGGTTCCCATCTATGTTACCTAGACTCGGGTAGGGGTGTCGGGTGCGGGTACGTGTCCAAGTGTCAGATTCATCTAAATCTCATGTCCAAGGACGTTGGGGCACAACTAGATTTCATATTTTTTAAATACTTCTTTTGTTTTTTTAAGGTAAAATGATATTTACAAGTTAAAATATAGCATTTCATACATAAAATGAAAGTCTTGTGCTTAGTTTTATAATAAACTCAATTAGTTATACATCCTTGTTAGATGCATGTCCAACTAGTGTCAAGAGTCGAGTCTCGAGTCTCGAGTCTCGAGTGTCCTATACAGGTACTTCACATATTTAGAAAAGTCCAGGTAACATAGGTTCCCATTAACTCTGCTAGCTGAGAAAAGTCCGTTATGTTCACCACTCAAAGAGGTCCCTGTAAAAATAGTTAATATCTCCAAAAAAGATTGTTGTGATGGTTGGGATGCCAAATCACGCCATTCATGTTGAGGCGTCAGCTATGAATCAAAATATTTTCATCCACTTTACATGAAGACTGAATTCATTCAAGAAATGAGAAACCACAAAAGTTGTAAGTTTATTTCACATTTATCACTAAGATTATTTCAATAAAAAATCTGCACCAAATTGATTGTATAATAACCAAAACAGGTTATGTTGAATTTCATGAACCAACATTAAGCTGACATCCACGAAAGTACAGCTTTCATGCAAAGATAAGGATTAAACTCCATACGAATTTCATACTGAAATATTCAAAGGGGCTATTTTGCATTGTAAAACATGGTGTGCACAATAATTAAATGGATATGATCTCTCAAAACATTTTACCGAATTCAAAAGTCTCATGATAGCAGTTATTTTGGCATAACCATCTTTGATCACAGCATCCATTTTTGACAAATTGGCCAGTGTTGAGGGAAATCTCCTGCAGCAGTATGAAGTTTGCGCCAAAATAATTAGATGCCATTCAATTCTACCCAATTCCAAATGTAAACTTTTACAAATTAAATGAAGTACCCTTTCTTAGTGGTAATTCTAAATACACAGATTCAAAAGAAAAAAACAGTACTCACTGAAATACAAATGAAGCAGCTGAGAGTCCTGGGCTTCCAGATCCAAACCACTCAAAATTCCACCGACCTTCCAAAAAGGGTGACCTGGAGAGCTGAATACACAAATAAATATCGCATACCAATTTTTTATACATCATATTGCTTTGTTGGGAAAAGCACCTACGTTGTTGGCCGAGGTGTTGGATTAAGCCGCTCAAGGCCAATTATCCTTTCATTCACATCAATCCGCTGCATCTCTGTAGTCTTTCCTGTAACTAAAGCTTCAAATCCCCCAGAATCCTTAAACTGAAACAAACATTCTAAGAAACCTACTCATAAACGATTAAGCTCAAAGGTTGGTGAATAATATCAATGTACCACATGAAATGAACAATTTACAATAACTCAATTCATGAAATTGCAAATGATAAGGTATCACTCAACCAAGACTTCCAAATTCATTTAAGAACTAAATAAAAAAAAAATTAATGCTACGACCTTTCACTCTTCTACTAGAAACGAACAAAAAATAAATTCTCAATTTTTTTAGTCAAAATGAAAATAACTTGATAAATGATTAGCAGAAACATTCTACTTAACCAAAACTAACAGAAATTTACTTCAGGAAGTGAATCAAATTGACAACGTTCCTAGTTATAGCATTACATAGAAGTTAATACAACAAAGATATCATAAGAACAGGAAATTCACTGCAAAGTCAAAACACGTTTTGCTCTCCTGAACTGAAATTTATCAAAATTTTCCACTTACAGCGAGAAGGAGAAATTGTTAAATGCATATATATGTGTGAGGGAGTGTGTGTATGTGTGTGCATACCTACATGTATGGGTTTATATATGTACATAGCTTTTAGTGCTTAGCATGAATCAAAACTTAAAAACTTTAGGAACTACGAAGATTCAGTAGGCTAATTTTATTACAAATATCAACGAATAATAAGCCAACCTAATTTAAAGCTTCTAATGTTTTGCTATATGAAATCACAAATTGCAGACTCACAGCGAGAAGTAGCGACTCCTTAGCAGAGAGCCTCTCCATTTCCTTAGCGTAAGTAGCCGAAGCTCCTTGCACGGCCTGCTGGACCATTGCCCTGCAAATTCCATAATCCTCCACTTTCCGGTTGATTTTCCGACAACTGAAAATTTCCCGACGAATCCTACCGCTTACCGGGAAAACAGTAACAGAGAGTAATGAAGTAGGGGAAGATGAATGCGAAGAACGGCGCGAACAAAGTCCTGAAAACGCTGGGACTGAGCCTTGAATTGAACAAGCCATTGGAAAGAGATTCCAAACCCTAATTTCGCGATATGCAAGTGGATGAGCGTGGTAGTTTAATGGTCTGTGTTAGGAGGACCAGAGAAGGAAGGAAGGTACTGAAAGGACATTTTCGTCAAGGAAATAAATTAATAACAGAAACTTGGAAGTTATGTCACACGCAGTGGGTGGTTTGAATTTTCTTTTCCTATATTACTAGTTAAGGCCCGGGCAAAGCATGGGGCAGTTTCAAAAAAAAAAACCCCAAATCTAGAATATAAATTAAAATTGATCCAAAAGAAAAATCAATTAATATTGTTGATTCTATTTGATTTTGTCATATGGATTATTGATATTAGATCTATAAATTTTTTAGGCTCCAATTGGAACTCGAATTTTCGGTGAGAAAAAAAATGAACAAAAATAAATAGTATAATAAACTTAATAAATTAATCATATATAGTTACTAAACGAATTAATGAGTTGCTAAAATTCTCGTGATTCATCATTTTTATCGCTCATACTTTATTTACTCAATTATTAAACATAAACTTGCTAAGTTTAGATTTTAGTTGATTTCATTTATTAAATTTTGTTGTTTTCTGTTTATAAGAGTAGTCTAAGAAAAGAGTAGTCAATTTGTTCTCCGAAACATTTTGATGAAACTATTTATAATGGTCTATATTTTGTCATGTTGTTAAACGTTGCATTTGTTTGTCAAGTTATATTTAAATATTCTCCAAGCTAAAATCTTTTTTAAATCAATTTAGGCTGATACTTACACTATCAGAACTATATAACGAGCTAAGGTAAGCTAGAACAGGATCTCCTTACTAGATAGGGTCAAATACTTCATATAGTAGATAAAAAACTCATCTCATATGAGAGTAGTAGTAAAAACACATGGTGCTGCAGAAGCATGTGGTTAATTTGTACAATGAACCAAGCTAAGTTGTATACTGATATAGGTGGTTAATTTATTTTGTATTTTTTTATGAATTTTATATTAATTGATAATGGATAATTGATCAAATGTAACAACGTTTGAATGTTTTTAGTAATTTATGACTTTACAGAATTATACATTGATGGAACTATTTTTCATTGTTATTATGTGTGTTTACTTTATAAGCCTTGATAGAATATAATTAACTAATTGTGAGTGACTTGTTGCCAATTAAGTAATGAGATATATTATTTTTTAATTTTAATTGATGTTATCTTATAAATTTACTTTTTAAAATATTTAGATATATAATATATAAAAATATAAAAATATGTTCTTTTGTCGTATTTTCGTCGTCTCGTGTCGTATTCTGCATTTTTGTAAAATTATTGTGTCGGTATGTTTGACATATGTGTCTATGTTTGTACTTCTTAGGTTTTACCTATTTCAACATGTCCATCAATGAAAAAAACTCCATGACCATCAAAAGAGACTTTATCTACTGTAAAATCATATGCATGTCTTTACTCTCTATTTAAAGTTGATAGCGCAAGAACATCTTGAGTCATTTTCTTCTTCGTCCAAAGTAAGATCATTAGTTGTTCAAGCATAATCATTGATTTGTTTGCCCATTGATTCAAGAGTATGCTTTATATTTCTAAATACTTTAATCTTAATTTTTTGCTTGATATACCACCCATTATTTTGTAATCTTCAGACATTGGTTCTACAAACTTTTGTCACAACATTTTCGGATTGCTAGGATTACAACAAATCAGTATTGTTACAAATAGATGTCTTAAACTGTAAGACATTTGATATAATGATGCTTCTTGTAAACATTGTTTTAAACTATTATTTGATTCTAATAAAATGAACAAATTGTAGTTTCATTTACAGTTTTTAACTCGTCAAACGATATTGGTCCTCTATTTTGATTCAATAACAAACACAAATAATATATCTCACCTTCAACAGGATTTGCAATTACTATTCTACCAATGACATATCACTTTTGTTTCTTTAAATGCAACTTTTTTTTTATGTCCCAAATAAAATTTTGAGAAATTATTTATATAAATATTTTGCCTCTTCATTAATTGTTTTATCCATATTAAAAAACTCAGTAAGCATCGTTTTTTACAACATATTATTTCTAAGCACACAATTAAGATTGTCTGACTTTCTAAAGCTAACAACAAAATCTTTTAAGTACAACTGTAGCCTTTTGATAGTTGGGTGCATTTCATTTAGCACAAATCTATAAACTTGCCACATTATTTCTAGATGAAATATCCATCTAACATATTGAAAACATTCAATTTTGTAAATATCTTCGGAATTTTCTTAAGTAACTATATGAAAAGCAACTCTATCATGTCCCTTGCATATATATTTGTATAAATGTTTAACTACTTTAATTGTGGAACATATTTTGACGTTTATATGACAATCAAAATTTGCTAGCAAATATGGGTTATATGGTATGTAAGCACCTTATTTTTGCCCGCTCGACAATTTCCAACTCGACCGGGCTCGGTTTCAAACATCTCAACACATGCAGGCTCAAGATGAGACTTTCAATCTCCAATCCAACCAATTAGTTGCTTCTCGGGCCCACAAGGACCCGTTGGAGCCATAAGCACCATCATTTCGGGCAGCTTTCCGAACTGGGCGGTCTCGGAAACCAACGCCATCCAGGTAGCTTCCTGAGATCGGGCAATCTCAGGGACCAACACCTTTTCAAAATTCCAGATGGTTAACTTCTGGCACTTGCTAGCTCGCCAATGTAGAATGTCTATCATTCGGTAGTTCTCTGAGACCAGGCGTTCTCAGGAACCAACACCACCCCCGCAGGTAGTTTTTTAGGACCAGGCGTTCCTAGGAACCAACACCATCGTATAGGTAGCTCTCTAAGACTAGGCGTTCTTTGGGACCAACACCGTACACGTAGTTTTTCGAGACCGGGAGGTCTCGGGAACTAACACCTAGGTCAACACCGGCGCCTGCTAGCCCGACTCGGTGAAAAATGACCAAACCTGTCCCTTGGGCCTCCAGGCACATTTTGAGAAAGTTCAAAATCCCTCAAAACGGTAAGTCCACCCTTCCAAAGTGTTACTGAACTGTTAGGCATACTCCACGCGCCATCCGAATCGATTCCGGTCCCGTTTCGGCTAACTCCAATCAAAATGACCGTTTTGCCCCTAAATGTCCTAACACTGCACAAGCCCCACCGAACGGTGAAAGGCTATCCCAAAACCATCCCTGAATGACCCAGCATGCTTAACACAACACGCCAAACCGTTCCTGGCCATTTTCAACCAAACCCAATCAAAATGACCATTTTATCCCTGGCAATCCAAACGAGCCCCGAAACAACACTGATCCTAGGATTTCGAACAAAAGGTCTCACCATACACCTTTGTTTAACCTGAGTAGGACCCTATGACACTAAACACTCACGACTCGATAAAAGTTTCCTGAAGCGTCTCGCAGACGCTCCGCCTAAATTGTCTATTCTCCCGATTCCCTGGTTATAACGCACTGTCAAATGACTAGAGAAATACGTTAATCAGGGAATTCCTGAGAGCTCGATCACAGATCTTTCCATCAATACGGTTTGATGGAATAGATCGCCTCCCGAAGCCCTTCATCGTACTTCACAAAAACTGCAACTTCCAGTAACCTCTGGAGCGTCTCGCAAACGCTCCGCTAAGGTTGACTTTTTCTCCAATTCCCTAATTGCAACGCACCGTCAAACGACTTGAGAAATGCGTAAATATGAGAATTCCTGA
>CM065395.1:37107789-37200289 GCA_033060915.1 Euryodendron excelsum
ATATGAGTCTTTTGCATGTGTAGTTGCAACACATAAATGTTTTGGATAGCCATTTTTATAAAAATCATCATGTTTCATACATATATTATTTGGATTTAAAACACCACGAGGATCATACATTATATGTTTAATAAACATTTTATATAAATGCAAATTTTTATCTTTTCTAGGAAGTTCTACACATAAAATTTCATCATATGAATTGGAAGATATTAATTTTGCACTTAGTTTTAGTACAGGCAAGAAGTGAGCATATGGTAAACCTTTCTTTTGGAACTCAATAATGTATACATATACAGGCACAACTCCAAATATCTCATTCTTAAAAAGTTCAAACTTTAATTGCTCTAATTTTTCTCTAAACATAAGGGCAACCAAATCAGGCCTATTTTGAGCCTCTTTTCTTGGTCATAATTGTGGTTTAATTTTTACCAATGCTAGATTGCATATCATCATAAGAAAAATGTCGAGTTTTTCAAATTTTCAGACCAGCACCATAACATCTACATATCTTTGGGACATATCTTGTGGACCTCCTATAAATGATCTAGGTAAAACAATTCGTTAGTCTACCTTAGAGCTTTGATGTTGTCTTATAACTACGCTACCCATAATCCTTTGATAAAGATTGTCTCAAATTTCATTTTGCTTATTTAAAAAATAATATAGTCTAGAAGTTTTAAGTTTGATATACATCTTAACCATAAAATGTTACAGAAGTCAGCCTGAGCATAATAAAAATAATCTATTGCTAGGCTGAATTTGAAATTTGTAACAATAGTACTCACCACAATAAATCATACCTCACATATTTTAGCTATTTTCTAGCACTACATTGTAAATATTGAATAATTAATAATTTAAACAAGAATTTCAAAAACAATAGCAATGAGCTTTCACAAATGCATTTTCTTTACCTTTTTTTTTTAATAAGATCAACAACTGACATCATTTGAGATGCATTTACTAATAGTGGACCCTCGCTTAAGGGTGCACCATTTTTTTCTACTTTTTGTATTCCTTGATGCCAATCTATATCACCATGAGAAAATAACAAAGGTTATTGTAAATAATCGTAACAACCAAAATAATTTCGCACTTTGTGACTATATCTTAAATGACTGTACATAATAACATCGCATTCCTTATATTCTCTAGTTCCAGCATTTTCAATCCATATTGAAGCCATTTGTGATGTTAAAGGGACATTATATACTTGTTGATATAAACCAACATCAATTCTAACAGCAATTTGATGAGCCTCTATATTTGGTATATTTTTAAGACTTTGAAAAAAAATTGTTGTAAGAATTAACATTTAAAATGTCAATAAGACAACATAAAATACAGGAATCTAATTTGTTTGATAGATTCATTCGATTATTTATCTCATGCTCAGTATCGTAGAAATATCATTGCAAATATAAAGGATGACCATCAGTCAGTAGCAATTCATTAATAAAATGATAGGCTTGACCTTGAAAATCTAAAGGTGTATACGTTTTTGTATCTTTTGCACAATATTTTTTCATACTTAACTCCAAATGATGTGGATGCAAATATATTATTAAATGTACAAATATATTTTTAAATTGAAGTGCATAATTATGAAGTTGAAGTGTATAATTCATAAGTTCACCAAGAGTAACGAGATATTACCATTAGAACAACAAAATCAATTAGTCTCATGATAAAATCTCTTCACTTGGCAATGCTTACTTGGAAGGGGGAAGGGGAAAAACTTATGGAGACACAATTTGAACTTTCGCATAAATTTTTTATCTTTCAATATAAGCAGCTATATACTTTAGCTATGCTTTTTCTTTTTCTTCAAGTTGTTTCTTGCTGTACAACATAATTGGCATATAAAAACACTAATAATACATTGTATCTCTGAATATAATATAGTGGGATTATCATATCAACTTACGATTGTCACTTGTGTTTTTATCTTGCATTTCTATATTTTCAGTTAGTACAGAGATAAATGTTATGATATGCTTCATCCTTTTACTTTAAAAATTTTCCTTGCCTATATTATAAATCAAAAATAATTGAGCGTTTGGTATGAGCGATCTCCATTTAAGGGAGAAAAATGAGAAGAAACAATAAAAATCTCGAACATTGCATTCTATGAGAGAATGAGTTAACTTTTGTAACACAGCAGACCAGCTACCTTGCTTTAATAATGATCTTATTAAAAATGATTTATGTTAAATTTCTTCTCATCTTTTTCACATAGTCTCATGCCTACATATTTCAATAATAGTAAAAGCATTGATTTGCTTTTCTATTTTCAAATAAGCTATAAAAGCTTATTTGAATATTTTCCTTTATCTACTAAAATAGTCTCCAAATTGTAAAATGCTTGATTTTCTAAAATAGAGTAAAATGGTTAGCATCTCGCCAAGAAAATCATTAGGTCCAATATTTGTTCTCTATCATAACTCTAAATAAAATGGTATACCTAACATTGCACTATTCAGAACCTCTTTTATGATTATCTGTCGATTTATTGGTTGAATAGCATAAATTTTATTACGATTTACCATATTGACATGCATTTGGTTTTTCCCTACATATAATTATATTTGTTTCTTTGGCATTACTTTTTCTTGCTTTATAATAGAAATACTTTTGTTTCCTCTCTCCATTTTTGTTTTTATCTTTTCATTCTCTGCAAAGTAAAACATCATAAATATTTATTATTTTTATATTAAATTCAATTGAACTCTTGATAAAGGACATGCATTTCTACTTAGCTTGTTTTTTCCGAGCATATGCTTCTCTTTTTCTTTTTAGCATATGCTCTTTTTTTTTTATGCTCCGCTAATTCAACATACCTTTTTTCTTTTAGCGCTATTCTTTTGCAATATTCTCCTCCATACAAATATAAATTTACAAATAAATTTGACGCTAAAATGTCAAAGCAATCGGCTCTTGAACTGTTCCCAACTTTCATATTACCAGTTTCTTTTCATCAGGCTATATCTATAACCATCTTTCTTTTTTAACCAATTGATTTCTAAATACTCTTACTCACTTATTTTTCTTTTTTCATTATATCTCAGCTTGTTTGGGAATTACAAAACCATGTAATCAACTTCTAGCAATCGAGAATGATGAGTAACTATTTCGAATCTGTTAGAGACAATGCTTGTCATTACATAGATACGTGCAACTATTTGTTTGACAATCCAAAGTGATAAATTTAAAACAGAAAGAAAGGAAAAGGAGTATTATCTTCAAAGCTAAACTCAATTCTACTTATGAGGCATTCTACTTTGCATAATAATCAAGCAAAAGCCACTCATGCAATATAATTAGACTTTGTTTTGGGTATGAAATTGAAAAATGTTACAAAAAGAGAGTAATGCGATTTTCTCTACGGTTATATGCATCTATATGTATAAGGAGGAACCAAAATCAATTACACATTAAACCAAATAGAATCCATCATAACATGCTGAACTAATTCCACGATCTCACTTATCAATTTCATAATTTCCATTGTATAAAGTGATGATGTGACCTCTTTCTAATTTAACATTTTATGTCAACTTTATTTAGAGTATTATTGCTTAAATACCACTCACATCGTAGACTATTACATTACTGTGCTCATTATGATCCCAATAAGTGGAGGAAAACACTTAATAAATTCAAACTTTACTCGATTCTTTTGTGTGAGATTTGATACCGTCTTAGAATGTAGTTTTTCATATACTCATTTTTTTTTTAATTTCACAGAAGCTTGATGTCTATTTTGTATACTATTTTTGCATGTATTGATTTTTGTTGTGAAATATTATTATCCATGTGATAGTTGTATTTAGTATGTTTACGATAATTTAATAAACTTCACATATATTCTAAGGATGGTAATGCTAGCTTTTCACTTCAATATTATTCACAAGCCAGACTATGTTGTTTGCTAAAACAAACCTAAGATGGTGAGCATTGAAACCATTTAGTATTTTACTTAATGAATCTTTGTGTTCATTTGAATGACAATGTTACATTTGTGGCCATATTTCAGGGAGGAAATAATGAGGAAGCATTGCAATTCTTAGCACATGATTAACAAACTAAGGGCTAGGGGAGTATCTCAAGAATTAGAAGTCAATGATATTGGATGCTACTTTCTCTTCCCAGGGAAAGAGGGGCCTATTTGCATTTTTTTTACACTGTAATAATCTGTGAGCTCTGGAACAAAAAGTTATATAATTTTGAGCTAAACAGTATCTTTTTTCTTATTTTTAAAGTGGGATTATTTCATTAGTCATGTTCAAAATCCTAACTATCACTATGAAAACTACACTTATATTGTATTAAATACAATTGTTGAATGGCTAAACTGATAGAACTTCAACAACAAAATTTTACACAGTTCAAAACATAGACCAGGATATTTAGGGCTATTTTCTATGCCATGCATAATCATGAAACAACTAAGTCATACTGAAAAACTTGTTCACAACTCGTTGCAACGTTTATTCAAACACCAAGTTGCCTATTGTATCCACATTTTTTTTCCCTTTTCTAGTAAGCAAACTGAACCCACATGTTCACACTAAGAGGAAAATTCCCAGGAAGAGTAAAATTGCAAGCAATGATAGCCGTTAGAAGAAAAATGAAATAAAAGTTTGAAAACTAAATTATAAATGGTGTTTGTGGTTTACATCTACATCATCAAATCAAAGTCCATATAAAAAGTATAGCATTGTAGCAAATGCATAAGGTAATGAGGGCCACAGAATATAGAGTGCACAAACCTAAGCATAAATTGTCTGTTGGGTAATAGCTTTGAGAAGGTAATTGGTAGCCTGACGAATGGCTTCTCTTGTATTTTGCCGCTAATCTTTCAACAACCCAAGGAACTCAATCACATTCAAGAACAAAACCGAAGAGAACCAAGGGAATGAGAAACAAAGAGATGAAGTGGAAGCAGAAACTATTTTGGAGAGATTTGTTCGTTTTCTTCTTTTTCATTAAGTGGCAATTTTGTTCTCCATTCAAACTTAGTGTAGTCTTTGGTTTTTTTTTGTCCTTCATTTTGTCAACATGAAGCTTTGTTTTTTCATACGCGGCAAGGGTAACGTGTCATCTCTTAACTCTATCTTTCAAGAAACCAGAAGGAGGTCAATGAAATTAAGTTGCTCAATGGAAAGAGCCATTTGCTTTTTATTATATCTTTTATATTAGTAAAGATTTGGACAAAACTAAAATAAAATACGTAGTTATTTGTTTGAACTTATTTTTTATAAAAATTACAATAGGTTGTTATTTTCATAATCAAATGACTGAATTTGAAAGTTGACTCACACTCATCGAGGTTATAGATGTAGCAAGTCAAGTAGTGGGTTGTTCAAGTTTTATTTGAAAAACTTAACGAGTTTTAAAATGTGTTTATCTTTCGAGCCAATCTCAAACGATAATCGACTGATTTGGCTCATAATCAAACCAATACAAAATGAGCCAATTTCAAAATGTGTTTAAACTTAGCTTGTTTTCACAACAAACTAATCTGAATGTACTTTTAATGAATAGAACAATAGTCTAGTTTGATAATGTAGTTCGTTTTATGACCCTACACCCCTCACATGATTTGAACCAATCGATGATAAAAGTGTATTGTTTTCACATTTACAAAGACTGGATATTTTAAAACCACTACAACTATATGAGATTAGTTTGAAGAGTAAGCATGCTAAGATAACCCTTCAATTTCTACTTCCACCAGTTTTTAGAAGAAAGAATGGCATATACCAGCACCCATAAGAGAGATTGTAGTCATTATGTCATATCTGTCAAAAGGAATTTGAACCTATTGAGCATGTCCTCCCTTGTGGCGAGTGGACTAGAGGTGTGTGCTTTGGTAAAATTTACTCAATTAGGTGGATTTAGCTTCCAACGCTTAGTGACGGACTCAGAAATTTATAAAAGGATGACTAATCTTAAAAAAAAAAATTTACTAGTACGGACCACTTGAATATAAACTTTTTAATAGCTGACTTATTGAATACTCAAAAATAAATAAAATAAAGTTGTACACAAGGTAAAATTATTATTATTTTTTTTGTAAGGTATTGTGCATATATATTATCATAAATACTCAAGAATTTATAGGATATAAACAAATAATTTTGAACTTTGCAGAGTTAAGATAACATTATTTAAATTTTAGAAGGGGCTAATATACCATTTCTCATCCTTAAATACCTATAAAATATAGTATATTACTGTAATTTTTATAATTTTAGGGGATCGTGGCCCCACCCACCCCATGTCCGTCTGCCACTGCCTACACTCAACGGCTAAATGGTTTGAAGAGCTCTTTTTGAGAAAAGAAATGATCTCGATAACTAAGCATGTGCTCTAGTTTCTAACATTTGCTGGCCCTTTCTATAGTCCATAAATGAGTTTGTCTTCAGGTATCTTTTTCAAGTTGTAGATGCCAAGTGAACTGTGGAACACATTGGCTAGCTATTAAGGCAAAGTTAGGATTGAATCTTGTTGAGTCTCTCGTTTTTTCCATCCCTACCATGGGCGAAGCATTAGTGGAGGTTGACCTGGGTTGTAGCCTGATGTAGTCTTGCCCAAATAAAAAAATTAGTGGTTATAAAATTTTAAAAAATATAGTTTAGCCCAACCTATTATTTTGTAACCCACCTCTTTATATAGTAGCCCACCCAAACATCCTCTAGCCCATCCCAATTTCAAACTTAACCAAAACTAATATACCCAAGGCACCAACATAAACAAATAAGGTAGTCTATTCAAGGTTACAGAAATCTTCCCAACCTACTGCAACGGCAAAGACTCAAACCCTAAGGCTAAAGGAGAAATCTGCTGCACGGTAAAGACTCAAAATCTTGTCTTCTCATCAACCGATCTAGTAAGTACTTGGACTATTAGATGTTGAAAATAAATATTTTATATTGTTCGACTCCATGCGCTAGTGTTTCGATTTGTTCAATTCCCTTTGTATTTATTAATTTTTTATTGTTATTTTGGTTTGTCCGATTCTAGTGGTGCTTCAAATTTAATATTTTATGCTGTTCAATTGAATCAATTCCATGTGTTAGTGTTTCGATTTGTCCAATTTCATTTCGTGCTTTGTGTTTATTTATTTCTTATTGTTATTTTAGTTTCTCTATTAGCTGCATGGTTGCATCTCTATTGCTATTAACTGATAGTGTTTATTTATTTTTTTATTGCTATTTCGATGGTGGAACTATAGAGCTGGTGATTTTTTATTAGCTGATTGCATCTCTATTACTATTAGTTGATAGTGCTTATTTATTATTTTATTGTTATTTTTGTCATTTTGTACTTTGTGTTTATTTATTTTTTATTGTTATTTTGATTTCCCTATTAGCTGTATGATTACATCTCTATTACTTTTAACTAATAGTGTTTATTTATTTTTTATTGCTATTTTGATGGTGAAACTGTGGAGCTGGTGGTTTCTCTATTAGCTGCATGAGTGTATCTCTATTACTATTATGTTTTCCATGCTTCAAATAATTTTCTTGGTTAGAATATTCCCCTTCAAAAGATGCAACATCATGTTTTCCATGCTTCCTTTTTTAAATGAATACATCGACTCATCTCATATATACTATTGAAGGGTTTTGAAGTTGGAAGAAGGTTAATGATGGAATTAGATGTGCCCTTTTGAACCACCAAAGAGGACCTAATTCACCACATAACAATGCTATCAAATCTGCTGAGGATTTAAGGAACGTGGCTTAACATATTGATAAAATGATAAATGCACAAAGTTCAGAAGAAATTCAAAAGAATAGGCTGCGCCTTAGAACAACAATTGAGAGTATTTAATGGCTTAGTTTGCAAGCATGTGCTTTTAGAAGTCATGATGAATCTTCTAATTCTAATAACCGTGATAATTTAATTGCAATGATCAAGCTTATGGAAAAGTTAAATGTTGATATTGATGATATTGTTTTAGAAAAAGCTCATAAAAATTCAAAGCATACTTCACCAATGATTCAAAAGGAGATTTTGTATATTCTTGCTAATAAGGTGAGAAATATAATTCGTGAAGAAATTGGAGATGCTAAATTTTGTATCTTAGTTGACGAAGCAAAAGATGCAGCTAATAAAGAGCAATGGCCATAGTTTTGAGATTTATTAATGTTCATGGTTTTTTACGTGAATGTCTTTTTGAGATTGTGCATGTTACAGACACTAATGCCTTAACTTTAAAAAAAGAGATATTTGATGTTCTTGCTCGTTACAATCTGAATATTGAAAATATGCGGGGTCAAGGGTATGGTGGTGCTAGTAACTGTTGACTCAAGGTTGATCATTGTTGACTCAAGGTTAATTCCCATATTGATTTTGATGAAAACTAAACCTTATGTTATTTTATTAATGAATCTACTTAGTGTGCAGATTAACAAAATTCATAATTTAGACTTAAAGTTTAATCTTAAGTCTAATGCATGTCAAAGAAAATGCACAACAAATTCAAGAGTTATGCAATGAACCAAACAGAGGATTAACGCCTATCTCTACTTCAAACAAATGTTCTATATTCGAAGAGATTGAAGGTTTTTAAATGAAGTCTCTATCAAGTATGCATAGATTCAATGAAGTTTGATTTACACTCAAGATAGACTAAAAATTTCATCAGAATATGCAAAGATCTGTTGAAGAGGAATTGATTGTTGAAGAGATTGAAAATGCTCAAGAGATAACTTCATCAAGTATGCAAAGTTCAGTTCCAGCTTATGTGATTGAAGTTGCTGAAAAGATGGCTCACAATGATTGGCTGATCTCTACAATGAAAGAAGAAAACTTTGCAAATGAAGAAGAAAAGATGAACATTGATCTAATGAAGCTCTGACAGTTTGAGAGTCAAGAGAAGATCAATATCCAATGATCGATTCAATCTAACTTGAATGAAAGTTAACTCTGATGAGTTAAAGACATTTGATTGATCATCATACCCCAAAGAAATACTCTTTGAAGATCTTATATCAGTGCTGAGATGAGCTAGATCATTAGAAGTCAGAAAGTAGATTTCTGGACAATAAGGGAACTCATGGAAATGAGAAGTCGCTTTTTGATAACAGAAGCAAAAGGCTCAAAGACTAAATGGACAATGAGGGGACTCATGGAAATGAGGAGTCGTCTTTTGATCACAAGACCAAAAGGCTTGAAGACAAAATGAACAATGAGTGGACTCACGAAAAATGAAGAGTCACCTCTTGATCACAGAAGCAAAAAGCCTAGAGACCAAACAGACAAAGAGTGGACTCATTGAAATAAAGAGTCGCCTCATAGAGACAAACACAAAGGCTTGAAGATGACATGATCAATGAGCAGACACATGACGACGAAGAGTCGCCTCATGGCAATAGAAGTAAAATGTTGAAGAACAAATGAACAAAGAGCGGACTCTTGAAGAACAAGAGTCGCCTCATGACAGTAGAAGCCGAAGATGTGAAAACAGAATGAATAAGGAGTCGCCTCATTGATATGAAAAGCGGACTCATAAAGTCAGTGAACAACATCTGGTAAATGCAGAAGCAGAAAGTATCGACTCCACAAGTCTGGAGCCCACTCCTTGTATATAACGGCTATTTTTCTTAACGTTATAACGGACTGGACGTGCATTAATGATACCCAACAACCTTTAACTGATGGAATCAATATAGGGGTATAGATATAAACTTCCAGCTGTATTTATACAAGGGATTGAAGACAAAAACAAGATAAAAAAACTGATTGATTTACTGACATACTATGATATTCCTCCTGTCTTCATCTGTGAGCTTAGATTGTAAAATCAACTCTTGCTAGAGAGTGTGTTAGTTATTTGTATACTTTTATACACTTGTAATTGAGAGTTTGAGAGTTCTCTTGTGAAAGCAAAACTCTTGAAAGTTTGAGTGGAACTTGGACAAAACCACTTGGAGATTGAAGAGCTCGGTGAGGAGTTTTTGTATATAGTGAGCTGAGCACTTTGTCAATCAGCATCCCATTTGTAATAGGTGATTACATAGTGGAAGAAGACTTCAAGGAGGTCTTAGGGTGAAGATGTAGACCACGGTTTGTGGTTGAACCTCGGTAAATCTATGTCTCCTCTCTATTGCTTTATTTTCTTTATTTCTACTGATTACATTGCAGTATATATTTATTGATCACTGTTACATTGCTTAGATTAATTTTAGTTAATCTTAATTGTTATTAATCTTCGAAAAACCCAATTCATCCCCCCTCTTGGGTTGCCTTTTGGGCCAACAATAACATGCGTGGAGCACAGAATAGATTACAAGTCTTGTTTCTTAGAGATTGGCCATATGCATATTATATACACTGTTTTGCCCATCGATTACAGCTAGCATTAATTGGAGCTGCTGAAAATAATATTTCTATGTGGCTATTCTTTTCAAAATTAGGTTCTATTTTCAATCTTGTTAGTGCTTCTCCAAAGAGTCAAAATGAGTTACAATTTGCTCAAGCTAACGAAATTGCACATATGGTCGCTACTAGAGAACGCGTGACCAGTAGAGGGGCTAATCAACTTGGTATTTTGCATTGAGCTGGAACAACTCGTTGGAGTTCTTATTTCAGTTCGATTTGTAACTTGATAGATATGTATGGTGCAACCATTAAAGTTCTTAAAAGCATAATTGAAAAGCGGTCTTCTAACTCGATGCGTTGGGAAGTTAGGGGTGCATCAATTGCAATGAGATCCTTTGACTTCATATTTATTCTGCACTTAATGCATAAGATTATGGGAATCACTGATTTATTTTGTCGAGCTTTACAACATAAATGTTTAGATATCTTAAATGCTATGGATTTTGTCTCAACTACAAAAGCACTCCTTCAAACTTTGAGACAAAATGGCTTTGATACTCTCTTTATGCATGTGGATTTAGTTTGTATACAATATGACATAGATGTGCCTATGATGGATGCTCGTTACAAAGAAGCTACATGTAATTTTTGTCAGCAAAAGAGATCACATCACAATAAAGCATCATTATTGCGTTGATATATTATCAACGCTGTAATAGATTTTCAGTTGAGAAAATTGAATAATAGATTCAGTGAGGGAGCAATGAAACTTCTTATGTTTAGCTCGGCTTTAGAACCAGAGGATGGCTTCAAATCATTGGACATTGATAAGATTTGCAATCTTGCTAAGAAATTTTATCTAGGTGATTTCACTAACCAGGAGATGCATTATTTAAGATGTTAGTTGGAACATTATAAGCTTGATGTACCTCATCATGAAAAGTTTTAGAATATGTCCACAATTTCTGAATTATGCCGAGTGTTAGTTGAAACAAATAAGTCACAATATTATCATCTAGTCGAACGATTGATTCGTCTTATTTTTGTTGGCCCAAGTAGGCAACCCAAGAGGGGGGTGAATTGGGTTTTATAGAAATTATATCAAATAATGTAGCTGAAAACAGTTTATATATTTCGATAATAATTAATCTAAGTATAAATCAAACAAGCAAATAATGGAACACAATGCAAGCAAGTATAGTAAGCAAATAAGCAAAACAGAGCAAGAAAAGAAGAGCACCAGATTTATAGAGGTTCGGCCAACCTTACCTACGTCCTCTCTTCTTCGATCCTTTCAAAGGTATTCCACTATGTAAAGTCCCTTAAACAGCTGCTAGTTTTGCTATAAGTGTCCAACTCACTCTTACAATAGCTCTTCCCCAAGCTCTCACAACCCAAGAGATTTTGTTCAAGCTTCTCTCAAACTTACAAGTGATTTTGTCCAAGCTTCACTCAAACTTACAAGTGTTTTTACCCAAGAACACTCAAACTCACAGGTTTACAAACCCACCCAAGTAAAATGAATAAAGGTTCTACAGATAATAACTCTCCTAAAGAGTGGATGAACAAGAAAAACTCAATAAATAACCTTAATCACTCAACAAAAAGATGTAGCAGTTGGAGCACAGCAAATTTCAACTTCAAGATGTTGATTCAGCAGATATAATTACTCTTTCTTATGTTTAGAAGTTGTAGGGATCTTGTATTTATAGCCATGGATTGATTCTAGCCTTTAGTAGTGGATAGGAGACCATTTGATACAAAAACGGTGGAGTATAATGTTAAAAAATAGAGCCATTGCTGTAAATGAGTCGACTCTTTTACTGCAGGGGTCGACTCTTTTTATGTTTCAGCAGATTTTTCAAGGCTCTGCCCAAATGAGTCGACTCTTTTGTGCTAGGGGTCGACTCTTTTTGTTTGCAACAGCGAAATCAACTTTCTGTTTGAATGAGTCGACTCTTTTAGAGTGATGGGTCAACTCTTTTGATCTCCATCAGAATTTTCAGCCTCTGTTTGAATGAGTCGACTTTTTTTCTTGAAGGGTCGACTCTTTTTAGGAAAATCCTTAACTTTTGTAATATTTCTTCAATCTTCTCCAATATCTTCAAGCTCTTTAAGGATCATCCAACTAAGCTTTTTAAAGCTTGAAAAGACTTCTTCAAGTCATGTTGACTTCAAGAACACCTTCAATCCTTCAATATGAAATCAACTCCATTTTGATTACTTATAGAGCTCTTCAATCACCATTACTTCATCTATTGATTCAAGTTTTCTTCAAGATCTTCAAGAGAGCTTCCAAGACTTAAGCTCTTCATATTTCAACTATTCTTTGAGAACTCTTCAACAAATATGGCTTCTTATTTTCAATCAAGGCTTTGAGCATTTCAATCTTCTTCCTTGTCATCCATCATTTTAAAATTTTCTTCATTCTCTATAAGATCACCATTGTTGAATATGTCATTCCTTCATGCTTATCAATCTTCAATCCAAGATTTTCATCATCTTGAAATTCCTTCATTCTCTTATAAGATTAGCTTTGCTGAATATGTTCTTTCATCATGCTTATCAACCTTTATTCTAATAGTTGCATCACAAGTTCTCCATTGTGATAAGCTTCAAGTCATGATAGAAATCTAATAATTAATCTACACACTTAAGTAGAATTATTAGATCATTAAATCAAGTTTTGTTATCGTCAAAATCAAGGCATTGAGTCGATAGTTTAACTCTTCCCGTTACCAAGGCAACTACAGAATGAGCATGTTTAGTTATGAAGCATGTTAAAACTGTTATTCGTAATAAGATGGAGGATAAGTTCCTTGCAGATTCTATGATTATCTACATCGAAAGAGAATTTGCTGAAATGATTAATTCAGATTCAATAATAGATGATTTCTATTCCATGTGTTAACTCTACGCCTTGATTTTGATGATAACTAAACTTTGTGTCAGTTTGCTAATGCATTTAATTAGTGTACAAATTAATAATAATTATAATTTAGATTTAAAGCTTGACTTAAAGTCTAATACATATCAAAATGGATGCTCAACAATTCCAAGTTTGAGCTATGCACCAAAACAGAGCAGTTACACCCATTCAAACTTCAAACAAATGATTTGCATTCGAAGAGATTGAAAGTACTCAAAAGAATATTTCATTAAGTGTATAAAGACTCAATGAAGTTAATTTGAATTCGAAGAGATTGAAAGTGTTCAAAAAGAGAATTCATCATGATTGCAAAGTCTCTATAAAGAATTCAAAAGAAGACTTCATCAGGGCTGTGAAGATTCAACAAAGTTGATGTGTATTGAGAGTGCTCAAAAGTAGACTTCATCAAACTTCTAAAGACTCAATGAAGTTATCTTGAAAAAAAAATCAACATCATGTATATAAAAGCTCGACATGGATAAAAAGAAGGCTAGCAGCAAATGGAAAGAGCTTGGCAATGAAGAAGAGAAGCTTGGCATTAATGAAAAAAAGTTTGGCAGCTTGGCAATAAAGAAAATATGATCATTAAAAGAAAATTTCAATCCAAAAGTTGAATTGATGCTATTATCGACGAACAAATCTTGCTTGAAAAACATCATACTCTAAAGAGAAGATCCTTTAAACATCTCTAGATTATTTGAAGCTAAATTGGACTAGGAAGACATGAATGGGGATTTTTAGGTGATGTGTCTACACATGATCTTGAATTGTCAACACATGGAGACAATGGATAAAAGCTGAAAAATACAGGCTTGATGTGTCGACGCATGAAGCCAAGTGTCGATACATGGGGACCAACGGCTATATTTTTAAACGTTATATTGAACTGTGTGCATATTAAATGAGTCTCCAACTACTTCCAACGGGTGAAATCAGTTCAAGGCCATATATACAAGCTTCCAAATACATTTATGGACAAGAGATACAATATTCACTGATTGATTGAGCTGAAAATTTTAAAAATTCTCTTTGTCTTCAAGTTAACATTTAGTGAGCTATTCAATTCCTATCTACTCTTCATAGATAGTTCATATTTCATTTGTATATCTTTCATATACTTGTAAGTGAGAGTTGGAGTATTCTCTTATAAAAGAAAAATACTTGTCAGTTGAAGTGGATGTTGGACAAAATCACTTGGTGGCTAGAAGAACTTAGGAAGAAGTTATTGTGTAAAAGTGAGCTGAGCACTTTGAAAATCAGTATCTACTTTGTAATTGGAGATTGCATAGTGGACGGAAACTTCAAGGGGATCTTGGGGTGAGGACGTAGACCACAAGTTATGGTTGAACCTCGGTAATTCTTAGTGTGCTTTCTTGTGTTTTGTTTTCATTTCATTATTGCTTACATTGCATTGCATATATCTTTAATTACTGTTTCATTGATTAGATCAATTTTAATTAATCTTAATTGCTTTAATTTTTGAAAAACCCAATTCACCCTCCTCTTAGGTTGCATTTTGGGCCAGCACTATGGAGAATTGTCGAGCATAACTTCAATAGTTTATTTTCACGCATCTTTGATTATTTACGTATTTAGTTTTGCATATTCATGTTCTGAATTTTTTTTTATAGGTCATTAATTTTTCACATAGCCCAACACGGTTCAAATTCCTGGCTCCTCTCATGATCCCTATTGAGTTGCAACAGATTTTAGAGAGAGACTAGTCTTAGTTTTCTATGTTCTTACCTGTCATTAAAAAGAAAATTGAATAGTTCACCTTCCAACTAAGGCATTTGTAGGCATTTGTAGGTCATCTTTGTATGCATTGGACCAAATAAGTTTTCGCTTCTTGACCTCTTCTCTTATTTTTGTAGATAATTAGCAAAAAGTTGTAAGTCAAGCCATGTAGGCGAAAATCACACGAGCCCCTTACGATTCAAAAGTGAACACATACTCCACTTTGGTTTGAATTTACATGTAAAATAGATGGAAACTATTAGAATTAATGGTAACTCTATTAAAAGAGTATTTTCATAATTTTATCTCTCCTATTTGAACATCCAAAAAGATGATTTTGCCTTTTTATGTTAAAATAAAAGGTTGTCCTTTTAAGAGACTTTTTTGTCGTTTCAGCAAATTTAATCACGGTTTCATTTATTTTACAAATAAGTCCAAAACCCATGGGGGTTATATGTTCACTTATGAATCATAGGGAAGTCATTTGATTTTCGTTTAAACTACAAGAGAATAAAGTGTTGTAATTATCCTAAACATTTAATGCTAGCAAAATTATTTGATATGCATGAGTATCGAAAAATTTTGTACTATTTGACTATTAGACTTTTTTTCCATTTAAGCACACTAGTTAACTCAAGTCTTTTTCTTTTTTCTTTGGTAGGTAAATAGCAATACGAGCATATCCACTTACATCTTCTCTTCTGTAATTAAAAGATCAGAAATATTCACCAAGATGAAATATAGAGCAATGAAAATTGCCACTTGTTACAATGAAATCAGTTGTTTGAGTGTAGGAAAAATCAAAATTGAGGGGAAATGGGGTTATTTTATTTACGATAATACTTTTTACCTATGAACCTCATACGTTTCAAAGCGTAATTGCTAGTAAGCTTCAAAGGTTAAATTGGCATTGCTTGCCTTTATTACACAGACAAAAAGAATAAGAAGAAAACAGAGCTGGCGAATGGAGATGCGGGGTATCGAACCCCGTACCTCTCGCATGCAAAGCGAGCGCTCTACCATGTGAGCTACATCCCCTTTCTGGGATTAACCCTTTATACATATATAATTTCTGATAAACTAAATTGATCAACCAAGACCGTGCTAGTAAATAAAATCTCTAGATTCACAGTTTCAGTGTGTTTCCCGCCATGGAAACCATGATAATCGACACAGACAACAACCTACATAGAAAGCAGTCCATCTATGAATCAATGGTAAAAATCAAAATCTTCTCCAATTGTATTGTACAAGTTCATTCTGATCCTTTTGTCTTTTCTTATTTGTTCGATTTTTCTTGATTTTCATGGTTTTCATTTTGTGTATTTTCATGATATCGTGCTGATTTTTGTTTATGTTTTTTGGATTGTGTCCGTTGCAGGATGAGAGGTTTGAGATACAGAAGGAGATGTACCGGGGTCAGCAGTACAGCCAGATATACTTTGCTCGGCTCCACTTGATGAGAACTCTCCTCTACTCTCTCCTTCCTAATTGGAAACCCCATTTTCCTGGTAACTGCCTTTACGTATCTTCAATATCTCCTCGACGTTTGTACCATTCCTGTATTTGTTGTTATTTTTGGTCCTGTGGTTCAATTTGTTTATTGGGTTTTGGCTGGTTTGAATTTTCAATACATAAGGGATTATGGTTTATACGATGAAGTTTCTGCTAAAACCCGGATTTGTTAATTTAATGTGGTTTCAATCCTAACTGGGAATCAAATTCAGCTTATCGCTATATATATATAGATAGATAGATATTCTTCGGTGCATACAAGTAAGGAAAGGAATTTCTAACTCGATGTGTTTTTTTGCCATTCAGTGTGCACGACTTTGGTTATTCTTTTCTAAGAAAAAAAAATTTATTAGTAGCTGATACGAAAATTTGGTTCTTGGATTCTGATTAGTTCTGGCTTTTCATTTAACCAAGTTAATTAAAAGAAATTTGATGATTAAGAGGTTTAAGTTGAATTCATAGACATGGGAGATACTTTGGTGTTTTAGGTTTCATAGGTTATGTGGGTCTTTCATTACCTTTTATATTGATTAGTATTTAATAGGGGATTTGAAGGTCTTTGGTGTGAATATGGGCTATAAATCTTCAACAAGGTTGACATCAAATCTTAGTTTTCACTTGGTTTTGAGTTTTTTTGTCAGTTGAGAATTATCAGGCTGAAGTTTACATGCAATTAGAGGTAAATTGAAATTGTGGTTTGGCTATTTGTTGTTGGGCTGTTCTTACATTTTTTTATAAATAGTTTGCGATGCTCCTGAATGCCATAGAATTGAAAAAAAATTGCATTAACTCTTATACTAGCATTTGATGTTTAAGTTGATAAGGTTTTGAGTTTCATGGGTAGGTTTAAATTGATCTATTGAGCTTTGTTTTCCCACAGCCTGTACAGTTTTGGGACTGGAAGAAGCCAAGGAATGCATCATTGTCGGAACCCTCTATAAGCACATGAAACTCAAACCTTCCATTCTTGATGAGTACTCTAAGGAGGTATGGTGTTGTCAATATAGGATGCTTTTCTTTTTCCTTTTTATTTGTTTCTCTTTTTCCCTTCTTTGCTTGACAGAGATTGAGGTTGTAGTAGAGAGTTAATGAAGTTTCTGTTGTTTAATTTGTAATACACAGAGATCTGCAACCCCACTTGTAAAACCTCATAATTTTATGCACCCAGATGATCAATTGGTTTTGGAAGATGAGAGTGGAAGAGTTAAAGTTCGTGGGAATGTGCTGTTACCTTCTGTATTTGTAACAGGTCTGTGTGATGAACTTTTATCATAATGAATTCAGAAAAATCTCAGGATAGATTATAAGTTGGCTTATGCTAGTGGAAAGATTGTAGCAATTAAGTGCATGAGCCTGAGATTCCTATTTGATCTTAAGTCAGCTATTTTTCCGGCTAGACTTAAGTCCACTTAAGTCATGTTGAGGTTGGCCTTTTATGGTATGGTCCAATTTCATGTGGATTTGTTTGCTTATTCTGCTTCCCCTTCAAAAGGTTTCATCCCTCGACCTGCAAATGATGAATAATTGTTATGAAAGTGAAGTAAGTGAACATAATTGAGCAGCCATAGTGCCCCAACCCCCACCCCCCAACCCCAAAACCACATCCTCATCCTCATCCTTTCGAATGGGCAAGTAAGCTATATTACCAATGGAAATAGAAACCCAATTAGTTCCAAAATTATACACCATCTGCTTTAAGCATGTAACTTTTCATTGACATGACGAATTTGATAGGGATTGTGGTTGCATTGCATGGCAAGGAAACTGGTGCCGGTGATTTTTGGGTTGAAGATATCCTGGAAGCTGGCTTACCAGATCAGATTGAGCTGCCACTTAAATCAGGTACCACCATGTCTTGACATTTGCGCTAATTTTAAATCGCAGCACACCACTTGTAAGAGTTGATTGTTTGGTGGTTCACATTCTTTTCTACACGTGTACCGGAGAGGGTGTTTTTGACTTCTACTGACAGAAACTTTAGCTGCTGGGGAGGATTTCTAGAATTGTTGATGATTACTAAAGGAGATGACATAGACTTGTTGGAAATATCAGTCAAAATTTTGAGGAAGTGTTAAATTAAATATTGATGTATGCAGAATTATTTGCATAGAACAAACACCCAGGGAGAATATAAAAAACAAGATCAAAATTTTGATATTGGATTTTAAGAGTAAAATTATAAATTAACATAAATGTTGAATGTAAGAATTTACATCTGAAAGGGCGTAATTTCCAACTCAAATCAACGCATGCATGACATGACTATAAGCCACCGTGTACCTATTCGCGATGATATTTATGATCATTGCTGTCTAAATTGAAGTAAAAAAATTGAAGACATAGATCAAGACATTAATTTCAGTTATTTGTGGAAACATATCAATTGGTAGAACTGTTTATAAAAGAAAGAGGTTCTGTGCATGGGATAATTCTTGTGCCATTTTGATTTCTGTTCAATCTGTCTTCTTCTTCTTTCAAGTTTAAAATGATTTCTGTCCTTTGTATCATGCTCTGAATGCTGTATTTGTGTAATTAGTATCCTGAGTTCACGTATCAAACTGTGCTTTCATTGTATGTTTAACTATTTCATACCATTGAAATTCTGGTCCAAGGAACCTATATAATTTCTAAAAAGGAATATAGTGGAGAAAGAAACATCCACTCGAGTGTAAGTAGTTGGACCTTATCTAACTGAGATATTTGGACTTAGTTGGCTACTGTAGCAGAGGAAAAGTCCCTAATACTGGTTTTCCATTGGAAGTTACCTTTATCATGTCATTATCTGATCCTGTATGCATATTCTGATACCGTTTACTGTTGACTGCATACAGGAGAAGACAAGTATGTTGTTTTTGTGTCAGGATTAAGTGTTGGGAGCAGTGCTTCTAACCCTCTCCAATTCCAGCTTCTTGTTGATCACATAACAGGGCATCTAGGAGATCAAAAGGTTCATGCTGTTTCCTGATGCCCTGTATGTCCAAACTGTTGGGCTGCCTGATATGTGATGATATATATAGCTTGCTTAGTTTATGAACTTATGAAATGGCAGGGACAAAGTATTGCTGCTCAAATAGTTCAGGTAGTAATCGCTGGGAATTCTGTCGAAGTTCCTCGTGGACTTCTTAATGGTCAGGTAACACATTTTATTTTTTCCATTTCCTCTTTAAATAAGTTGTTCCAAGAATTTTTCTTCCCAATTTTATATCATTCTCTCTCTGAGGTGTTTTCTGTTTTTGGCTTCTGTGTAAGTTCATAAAATATGGAAGCTAGTTTTTACACTGGTAATATGTTCTTTTTTAACCCCCGGCCTAATATTACAGAAGTCTCTCTTGAAGTTCTTGGTTATCACACTGACCGTCCATGATGTTGCTGAAATATTGTAGGATTTCAAGGTTTCATAGCTAGCAGTAACCTTTCTCGAATATTTGTTCTGACTTGTATTTCCCGTTTCTCAAAAGCAGCTGTTATTATGATTATCTTTTCTGTAAAGTCGTAGGCTATTTCAATTCAAACATTGAGAGTAGATTTGTATCTAATATCTCTTACTTTTGTGTGTAGGGTTGTGTGAGGGGTGAGCGGTCAAACTTGTAGAGAGTGACCCTTTGGGAAGTTACGGCAGGCGCTGTTTAGGTGAAGGACCACCGGAGGTGGAGGAGAGAGGGTTGAGGCGGTTCTAGGAAGAAAGAGAGAGTGGTAGTGTCCCAAAGAGTTGAAGAGACTTTGAGAGATTTTCAACGGTTAGTGATGAGCATTCAATGTAGAATAAATGTCCTGTTGATGGAGGAGGAAGATTCCTTTTATATAGGTGAGGAAGGTCCTCCATGATTGGTTCTTCAACCATTGAGGTGTTTAGTGATTGGCTCCTCAGACCTATGACAGAGGTCCCTTGTTGATTGACTCCTCAGTCTAAGGGTTTCTTCGAAGACCGACATTCTGAATGTCAACTTTGCACCTTTGTGGTAACAGTGATGGCAGTGATTCAGGAGGCCCAGACATTAAACGCACTTGTCGTTTTCTTGGAGATCCCTCTCTCTCTAAGACCGGCCGGAGGGGCGAGGCCCCTTGGCGAACTCCCAACTCTAGCCTCCAATCCACTTGTTTTTTGATGATCTCACGAGAAGGTCCCTAGGTCCTGCTTCCAACTTAGGTTATGGAGATACGCTTTTGTGGAGAATTATGCTAAGTGTAAATGTCCACTCGGTGGAGAAGTTCCATGGCCATGCTAGGAGGTGCCGAGTGCGAAACCATGGGCGAACACCGCGGAGGAGATGTCCTGAGGTCACTTATAGGCGAGAACCTCTCATTGTCTTAACCCGGAGAAGGCGCTCTTCGCGATATCCTCGGTTAGTGAGCTGACTTAGTGGACATATCGCCTCGATGGCTGCCACGCGGAACCAAGCGTGTTCAGAGGAGGAGCGGTACGGAGGAGTGATAAGTCATCTAAGCGTCCCTGTACGGAGGAGAGTTGGACACTTATACCTACAACCTTAGTGAGCAAAAAAATGTAGGAGCCAAGTGCGCATGGGGGGGGGCGCGTCTGGGCAATTCTCTTTATCCACCCTTGCTTATGGGTGAGTAGATCTCCTAGATTCCAAGCCTGCATGCCCCAAAATAAGCCCCATGCCGCCATTGCCACCTTCACCTCTACCTTTAACATGATGGTAATGCTGCTATACCTACATTGTGTCCTGCATCAGCCATGCAGCTTCAACACCTCATGGTCATTAATACTATCATCACTGCAGTTGCCTTGACCACTACTGCCACCAACTTTTCACAGCCAACACCTCCTTCCACATCTGATGAAAGGATAAGCGTGAACTAGTGAATTGTCAATCCAAACAAAATACAAGAACACAAGAGAGAAATAAATTCTCCGAAGTAACTATTCTTTATTCATAAAAAACTAGACTCCCTCTAGGCAAAGGCCTTACCTTGTATTTATAAGAGAAACGAAACCCTAAACCTAATAGGACTCGAATTAAGCAAAATTAAGAAAATATAAAAAATTACCAAAAATAGCATATTCGAGTTAAGCCCAAATTTGGACTCTAGAGACCTAAAGAAACATTTTAAAAAAAATGTCAATGAAAATAGAAATTTCTAAACAAAGTTATTAACAAAACAAAAGTTTCCTAAAACAGAAAAAAAATCACGAATTCCAAGGCCTAAACGGCGGAATTCAGCCAAAAATTGATAAGGTCTATGGTTTACTATGGTTCTTGATCTCTAGCACATTTTCAATGAGACAACAAAGTTTCACGAAATTCTAAGTTCAAGTGTGACCAATTTGCATCAACATCTAAAAACACCATCAAAATGCTCTCCTTCTGTAATTCCCTCCTGCTGGTCAGGGCTTCCTCCACACTAAACTATTGATACCATAATTCTATTTTCATTATTAATAAATTAAATATTTGAATTTAAGATGAGTTAGAAACTTTTCAAATTTTGTACCTTTTCTTCAGCATACTTTTTTTATTCTTAATTTCAAACATGTGGAACTTACCATTTCCTTCAACAAAAATCACCATTTGCGTGTCCCTTAGTGGTAGCATTTTTTTCTTTTCTTATTTTTTTGGTTGGCAGAACTTGGCTTCAAAGGATCAGGCTAGGTTGTCTGAGCCAATCAAAGAGCTGGATATCTTGTTGACTCAGGTACTTACACTACTATGTTGCAACCCTGATCTTAGTATGAAGTCAAGACATTTAACATTTATACTTATGTGAAGATTGCAGCTGGTGTACCTTTGGATATCATGCCAGGACCTAATGACCCGGCGAATTTCTCCTTACCACAGCAGGTTTCTTTTATGTTTTAGTTGTATTTATTTTGCAGCCATAGATTTCTATCTAATATCCCTTGACTTCAGCCTTTGCACAGATGCCTGTTCCCTGGGTCATCAGCTTATAACACTTTTAAGTCCTGTCCTAATCCTCATTCCTTTGAGCTTGACAATCTCAGGTAAGATAAATTATTTGACTTTTGAGTACACCCAGGAATCAAATAGACTAGAAATGTGACGGTTCCTTCATTTTCAGATTTCTTGGAACATCAGGTCAAAACCTAGATGATCTCGAGAAGTATTCAGAGGCAAAAGATAAACTTGAATTCATGGAAAGGACATTGAGGTGGAGGCATCTAGCACCAACAGCACCAAATACCCTTGGTACAGTTACAAATCCTGCTATACTTCTGTTTTTTCCTTTGACAATTTGTTTGGTGTTCCTTTTGAGTTCTTTGGCTTGAAAAGTTTTACATGGCCAAACCATTGATTAATGTTATGTAAATGTGGTGGGTGGTAGCACAGACTATCCTTATTGAAAAAGATAACTAGAGAACTCAGACGACGAAATATGATTCTTATTAGGTTGTGCATGGCTGTATTGTCTGGTTAATTTACTAATCATGCTATCCTTATTTACAGGGTGTTATCCCTTCACTGATAAGGATCCTTTCTTCATTGAGTACTGTCCCCATGTTTACTTTGTTGGTAATCAAGCTAAATACGAGACTCGCCTACTAAAGGGTATTTTACACAACTAATCAGCTGGATTATTATTTTCTTTTAAACCATTCATCAAATAAATTATTAGTGATAACCTTTCAATGCAGGATCAGAGGGGCAGGTGGTAAGACTTGTTTGCATTCCTAGATTTGGTGAGACAGGAGTCGCTGTAGTGGTAAGCTCTCGTATCTTCTCAGACAGTACAAAAACTAAAAGCACTATTAACTAGTAAAAATCATGATGCAGTTGCAGACGTGGGATTTTGCGTGTGTACAGCTCAACTTAAAACAAACCTTAGTTCCACAAGAAATTGACATTTGAGGGCATTCCCCCATTAAACATATTAGGCTTTTGAGTCATTCAACTGTTAAACAAAAAGTGATATAGCTCCTTTGGATTGATTACCTTTTTCAAAGCCATAAAGAAGTAACATTCAGCTGCTCATGAGAATTTTTACTTTGGATAAATGATTTTCCAATCATTAATTAGGTGTCTTACACTTCCTTTCAAATTGAAAAGGAGGTCCCTTTGCTCTTTTTTAATTGTCCAAATGATCCATGTGACATTTAATGGGTTACTTTCTGGACTGATCTTGGCTTAAGATGAAGAGATTTAGTAATTCAAGTTTGACTCCTTCAGTTATATCATGTGGTTGACATTTGAGGAGGTGGAAAGGCTAATTTTTCCTTCTCTGTGCTTGAATAGTAATAGCAGTCTGTATAATTATCTTTCTTCACATCAGCTCAAGGGTTTGGTTAGTTTATAGAAAAGACCAAAAGGACTAGAAAAGAGATGGTCAACTAGATTAGCTTGGTTGGGAACAAGCCTGTGCTGCGCAGTGGACTGGAGTTTGAGTCTCGAAGAAAATACCTTTCCCTGGATACAGGTTCTCCTCCGCCCAACACTGGTGGGACTTGGGTAATGGTATGGTGGTTGGATTCCGAGGTAATCTTAGCTTCTCCCAAAACAAACTAATAAAGCAAAAATGATCAATTGAAAATAAAGAAAAAAGGAACTCAGAAAAGAAATGGATATTGTAATTTTTGTTGTTTCTTTGGGTGCTACATTCAAGAATGGAGTGGATTTAATGAGTTAAGCTTGGGCGCTAACATTTTGGGATCTAAGGTACATCACAGAAGTTTTACTTAAAATTTCATCTTTTCCTTTCTCTGGGAAAGAAATTTCATCTTTGGTATAGTTTCAAAATAAGTCACAGCAATGATCTTGATTTAGAACTCCTGTCCTTCAATTCTTCATAATTTTGAAGTTACATGGGATTTGTTCTTGTTCCTTGTTTTAATTTTTATGTGCGGCATACCTAAAGTATTATTGCAAGGTTTTGTTTGATGATGTTGCATATGCATGCCTAAAATCTTTCCCTCGCTACTGTGCAGTTGAACACAAGAAATCTTGAATGTCATGCCCTCAGTTTTGGGACTCAATTCGGCTCATAACTGCAAGGTATGTTGTAATGTTTATTTAGAGCTACACACCTTCTAAGCTTACTATTGAGTTTGTTTTGTATGATATTGTAAAAATCTGAACAAATTAATTGGTGATTCTTGAGCCTTTGCCAATTAACATTTTGGCTTTAATCAAAGAAAATAACAGTAATTTAGAGCTATACGTGTTAGTTTCAGATACAAGTCTTGGTAATAATGTGAGTTTAACTATTTTAAGAAGAATAAAGGAGATGTGGAAAAAACTAATGGATGGGGAGATTATTTTTTTTGATAAGTAAAAGTAGTATTAAAAGAAGCAGGCACAAAGGGAGTGCCACCCATACAAAAGGAACTAAGCAGACCTAATCTTTCTATACAAAAGGTATTAATCACAGAACTCCATAAAGTCTAAAAATTGGTTCAAAGAATGATCTAAAGAGCCTTTGAACCAACTATACAAAACAGTCAAAAATCTACTTTTAATCTGTATAGTAGAGGTTTCGATTCCTTCAAAAGACCTTCTATTGTGTTCACACCAAATCATCCTTATCAACACCAAAGGCTCCAACAGCCAAGCCTTTTTCCTTCAAGAGAGCAAAAGATCTGAGACACTCTTGGGGAAAACCCACTCAATACCAAACCATCCCAAAATCAAAGCCCGAACCTCAAAAACCACATCACAGTGAATAAGAAGGTGATCCACTGACTCCACTTCAACCTTACACATACACCACTAATTGACAATAATATGCTGCCTTCTGATGAGATTATCAATGGTGAGGATTTTGCCATGAGACGCCGTCCAAGCAAAGAATGCCACCTTGGAAGGGGCCTTAGACTCCCAGATTCCTTTCCAAGGAAAAGAAGAAACTTATTGACCTTGAAGAATCATGAAAACAGATTTTACCTTAAAAACACCTGCTCCATGGACCATGACCCAACCATCTTATAGAATCAGTGCCTTCTCCTTCAATAGGAAGGCCATAAAGAATTCCCAAGGGCAGCCATTTCCTCCATTTCACAATCATTAAGATCCCTCCTAAGAGCAATGTCTCAGAAAATATGATTGCCATTATAAACCAAGTAGTCAGCCACTGCTGCATCTCTGTCAGTGGCAATACTAGCAAGGTTCGGGAAAGTGACCTCTAGGCTTTCATCCATGCACCATCTATGACTCCAAAAACAAATTCTAACACCATTACCCACCACAAAATGAGTCTGGCCCCAAAAAACATGAATACTCTCCATGTTCCTAATGCCCTTCCACAAACCTTTCCCATGAGAGTTAGAGACTTGCAGCATAGACCAATCTCCCCAATTGCCCCCATATTTTGAGAGCACTGCCTAATGTTCTCTCCTTTAGAATTTATGATATATGCACCTAATCTAGTGTGAATTGATGGTCTTTGAAAGTGTTTGTTTGGACCTTGTGGTATCTAAGATTAAACATCAATAAGGAAGGGAGGTTGAAGAGGATATTATTTTGTTTTCCTTAATAATTGGAAGGTTGAAGTGGATGTAACTCATAAAATACAAAGGAGTGGATAAAGTGGAGTAGTAGCCTTCAGTCTTGTGTCATAATTAAATTCTGTCAGGGAAAGATATTTCTAAAATAGTTAAAGGCCAACTGTGCTGTCTGTTAGAATGAGAAACAAATACATACTCGAAAATCAAATTTGGCCAACTGATAACAAGAGGAAATTATTAAAGATGGTTTAGGTTTATGTATACAGTAAACCAATGACTGCAGTGATAAGGATGATTTATTTCATTTGACTGGATGGCAGTTAGCCGTAAGGCTATATGAGGAAGGTCAAAACAAATATGAGTTCGGGCTTCTAGGATAGACACGATTGCCTATAATTTTAACAGAAAATGTTATTCTCAATATAGCTAAATGGCAGGGAAAAACTTGACTCCAAATAGTTAAGATTTGAATGCTTTGTTGAGTTAACACATGCAGTGGCCGTCACATTCGTTCTTCTTGATAAGAAATAGAGCCTGCAACACGGATATTTCTATAATGTGAATGAGAGACAAGGTTGTCGACTTTGATTACTTTCCTTTCTTTTGTTTATCATAATGTTTTTCAGTTTGATTGAAGCTCCATAATTCTGGTCATGAGCATCCCCTTGTGTAGTTTCCTAAGAAGCTGATGGGAGCACTTCTTTCCTCTTTTTGCATACACGAACCTTGGTTTTAAAATTTCCTTTTGGAAATTTCAAACTCTAACTTAGCTACAAATAAGGGAGGATAATCCAAGATATTTGTTGTTTTAGAGAAGTGATGACGATGGCTGAGGCGAGGATACAGCAGAAGTGATTTCTGACCTATCTGACCTTATGGTGTTGACACTCAATTTTTTTATCAGAACAGAAGAACGAAAGAGCAGTAAAGAAGGAATCATCTCTGCCCTGAAAGTTTTGAGTTGGGGTCGGTTTTAAGTATCTACCAAATTGCCCGGATGAGCAAGAGTAGCTTTGTTGATTATTTTGCTTTGTGCCAGAGATGCACTCCATCAGCCTAATATCTTTTAGCAATCTGAAGAAATCAATTTTTATAAGGTACCTAGATTTTCTTTTCTCAAACAAAAGTGGGCTGATTTCTGAACTGTGATGAAACCCACCAAAGTATTGAAGGTTTGGGCAACACTGTAGAGTTTAACTTGGAGTAGAACTCCATTTTCACTTGATGCGGTGGAGTTGTTCAATTTTCACTTGATGAGGGTTGCAAATAGGCAGCTGTTGCTTCCTATGGATGAGTAGTTGCTTGCACAGCACACAAGATAGGCCTTTAATGTTACAGGTCCCCTGAAGCCCAGATTTCACCATTCTTTTTTTCCCTCTCCCCCTCTTTCTTCTAGCAATTTAAGGATGGGAGAAAGGAACATTATATTATGTTGGCAGTTAGTATTAATTATCTACTTTAATACCTTATGAGCAACCTGATAAAATAAAGAATAAATGAGCATGTGACAGAATGGTGTGGCTCATTGAAGGACTACGAATGTGTACTTAAATTTCAGAAAGTGTCACTAGCATGTCATTGCATTTTCCTGTCTTTTAGATCTTTTGCTTGGTCACTTCTGCTGTTTAAATTTTATAAAGATGATTTTGAATTTGGTTTGGTGTCTGTGCTGCTTTCTCTTTTCCCATCTGTCAGTCTTTTCTTGTTTTGAGTAAATGTCTGGCATAATATGGTAAATCACGCATCTAATATTCTAAATTGTTGACTTGAAGGTTTGAAAATAATGATCTGGCATAAACTAATTGGAGAAATCATTTTACTAATGTGCTTTCTTCTCTTTTTCACTATCTCATGTTGGTTGACGTGAAGCACAGGGCATTTGGCATAAAAGGGCAGCACCGTGAATTGGGTATCTTCTTTTCATGTTTTATGGTTCAAGGCATTGTTTACAAATGCAGAAAGTTTGATAAGTAAACCCTATATTTCACTATAAAAGTGTGGACCCACTTGGCATATTGTATTATAATTTGTATTTAACTTGTGTCATTTAGGAATGATAAATACATTAAGAAGCTTTTGATTGATTCAAGTCAGTTTCATGTGCTGGTTGATCTTTAACAAATGTTTGTCTGAGATAAACTTGTATGAGGTGATCCAGAATCAGGTTACTGAGTTTCTTGTTGATTTGTTCAGTTTTTACCAAGAGTATTAATTCTGTTGGCTGTTAATTTTGGCCAAGTTGTTGGGATTAGAGTTTGTTGAGGTATTTTAAGCTTAAGATGAGCACTTTTCTTGGCCAAACTTTTCTCTTCTTTCCTTTTTGTCTTTTTCCATCTCACCTCCCTTAGTTTTTGCATGCTTTGACTAAATTAATGGCGAGGAAGTGGTTGTTATTTTAGAGGTTGAGAAGTTGTTCGAAGTCATTTTCTTTTGCAACTTTCATCTAGAAGTCTGCTTGGAAACTTTTTTTTTGGCGCATTACTCACAACCACAGGCATACGGTGGTCAGCATTACCACTAGGCTAACCCGACTCCTCGCCTGCTGGGAACTTTCCATAATCAAAATCTGGATTTCTGGCCCACCCACTTGTTCTTTTTAGATCAAGGTGTACTACTACTACTCAGTGTCAGTTTCAATGAAGAGTTTCAAAGGTTTCATGAATTCACCCATGCTCCATTCTTCCCAACATGGTTTATTGCTATTTGCTACTGTGCAGCATTTCTCCATATGTTTTCATGGCCTTGGTATACTGTCGATTGAGGTTTTAGACTTCGACTTTAGGTTAATGACATGCACTTCAAAACTGAAATCAATATGCCAAGCTTTGTGGAACTCTGTTACCTTGATGAATAAATATCACTGTGCATTTGTCCTCTTGCTATTTTGGACCATCGGAAGAGAATCTCTGAGCTTACATTCATGATGCAAAATTTTGATAATGAACATAATGAATGACTTTGGTCAATGGGAAATGAACTAGACATAGTTATGGCCCTGCTTTATTTCTTGTATTTTAGGGTTTATACATCTTCAATCAACATAAATTTTACTCCTCAAAGAAGAATGAGGTCTTGGAATTCCAATATTTTATCTATATATTGAATAATCTATTAGGGCCAGTGAAAATTAGTTAAATTCTGTCATTGAGATTTAAATTACTTCCGAGAATGAGAGTTCTATTCTCCCTACACATATGTGCCTTGCAGGAGTTTGGAAGCAGCCTAGACAAGAAGCTCCAAATCAGCCTATGAAGTTACTTAATTTCAGGTACGAGAAGTCAAGAATGGTAAAAGCTTTGAACGGAGCTGCAGGTGTTATCGCAGTTGTTTCCACTTTCCAGTAGCAGGTATCTTTGTGAAGATTCACATTGAGAATGTTACAAAGATGAAACTGTTAAGCCCAACCTGGACTAACGTTCTTTTTTTTTGGGTAGGATTCCTCATTTAAGTGGCTTCCTGTGTATTAGTCAATATACTTTCATTCAAACAGAATCACAAACATTAATATTTTTCCTATAATAGTATTGGAAATCTGATACAAGTTTCGCTCTCTTTGTACTGTATGCACACCCGTGCTTGTATGTCAATAGAGCGTGTGCATGAGAGTTCGTATATATTTATTATTTTAATTGTTTTAGGTAATTGTTAATCATCAGTTTTAGAAGAAGCAGAGTGATGATACAGCATCACATGTAAAGGGGCTGTGAATTTCAATTATGTTGTGTCTGTTCTTTTCCTCTTGGATGAGAATGTACAATAGGTTTGAGCTGATAATCTTCATTCTTGCTGCCTCACGTAATTTCACTTGGAATATATCCTAATATTGCATGAGTCTCATAAATCCTTTCTTTCTTTCTGTTTTCTTTTCCTTTCCTTGTAAAATTATTTATTCATTTATTTTCATGGCTAGTTTAGTTATGTATTTATTCTTCCTTCTATACTATCAATCCGGACATGGTCTCTTATTCCATATACGTCAACAATCATAGGGGAGGCAGGATAAGCAGTCAGGAGATTCGGCATTAGAGGCTAAATTACAAAGTTTTCCTCGCCTGATTTGTAATACTAGGATCCACGATTCCTTATCCTCTTATCCATCCCACGAAACAAATGTGTTGTTTGAAGGGATTAATTAAAAGAAGAGATAGAAAAATAGCATACTCACAATGAAGTTTTAGAACTTTCAATGGCCAACTTTTCTTTTACGAATCTTAGATTTATGGAAGAAAAAGTAAAAGAAAGGAAAATGATAGGGAAAAAAATAGAAAGTAAAGGATACTATTTTTTTTTTTTTTGTTTTGGTTGGGTTAGAAAAATAAGCAAAGAAGGAATAGATATTTGAAAAAAAATTTGTTTTATATCTGATTACCAATAGAGATAAATATGTGTAAGTAATTTAATTCTTAAATTTTTATTTCTCTAGACAAATTCAATATCTCAACGTAGCATAATTAGCTCTTCTTTTCTCCACTGTTATGATCAGTGTAAAGATTTCTATGTAAGACAAAATGTCAATGGAAGCATTAAAGATTTGAAACAGCACATGTTCATTTTTTTTCTTTTTAATCTTTTTGTAAAGGTAACCATAAGAACTCCACTATAATGGTTGAGGAAGGAACTTTGGCCATGTCCTTGTATCAAAAAAATTATTCAGTGCTTTGGGACCATTATGTGGCCATGCTTTATTTTTCACAATGAAGTGAGTTTCCACCCTAGATGATGTTGCAGTGGCGGACACAACAGAGGGCCCGCGGGGGTCAATGACTCTCTAAAGTCTCAAAATTTATAGTATTTCTTCTACTTTTTAGGTATTTACATTAAAATATAGTGTATTGGTAGGTATTTACATTAAAATAGTGTATTGTTCCCTTTAAAATGCAAGAATTTTACCTTAGCATCCACAAAGTTCAAAAAAATTTATCTTTGTCCCCTTCAACAAAAATCTTGCCTCTGCCACTGCTCATGAGTATTGTAGGATGGTGCAACATGATAACGTGGTGCTCTAAATCACTGAATAACTTCTCCCTTTATCAATACTGAAAGATGCTTTCAAACTTTCCTGGTCACTTTCTTGTGATTAGGGGACCTAGTTTCATGTTTATAGATCATGACAGTCCTACAAAGCGTGTAAAGTCAAATGGTGCAATGTAGCATCTTCCTTTATTACAACTGCTCCATGGGCACCTTATTGATTAGACAAATACAGGTCAACTGAATACAATTGACAGCCTTGAGTATATATAAATTGCTTCACATGTCACTTGTGTCACCAAATTAGTTTTCTTTTTTGAAAAGTACATGCCTCCCCAACACCCTAATCCCTTCAATATCTGATCCATATCAGTCTCATTTGGGTCAGTTATTTTTTTTTAAATTTTTTGATTTAATATTTGGTTTTTTTTACTAGCTTTTATTTTACGTTTTCAGATAAAAAAAAACCCAAATCTAAACTGAAAAAGAAGAAAAATCAGGTGTAATTATTGTATATGTGATTTCTGAGTGATGCTACTATTCTGATATGAGAGAAATAATTTAAAGTAAGCACCTCAAGTCTTGTATCATAACAGTCATTAAACTAGATGATGGTTGTACTAAAAATTTGTCTGATTAAAAGTTATTAAAAAAGTAAAAAAGTGAATGTTAGTTAAAAAATGCTTATAAAAAGTTGTATCCAAATTAGCACTATAGTAAATTGATAGGTTATCTACTTCTTTTATGTGTCCAAAAAGAGCAGCCCATGATTCCAATAGTTCATTTACTCTACAAAAGTTTATATGACAATGAACATTAATTTCTTTACACACTTTGGATAATTTCTTGGATATGTATAAGTAATATCAAAAGGTCAGTCTTTCGTAAATTCGATATGTATTTTTTTCACACCATTCTTTGGCTAATTTTTTTTTTTTTAAATTTATTTGTTGCTCATCGATTTCTTTATTACTATAAAAACTAATTTCGACAAACTGAAAACGTTTTCTCTTAAAAAGAAAAGAAAGAAATAATCTGTATATATGTGTGTGCATGTAAAAGAGAATGTTTTTAAAAAAGAAAAAGGAAAAATCAAATAACTAATTTCTTCTATATGAAAATTTTTAATTTTAGATATAAGAGTGTAGTCTAAGTCTACGACTACAATATTCACGGGTACACTTCCTCAAGTATATTCTTGTACAAAACGGAATATGCTGACTGCTACAAAGAGAAAGATTGTCCAAATTAATTTTCAATATATATATTTGCAGAAAGTTTTAGGACTTGTTTGGGGTAGTTTTTCAGAAAACAGTTGTGAGAAACTTGTTTTTGGAAGTTGTGAAAATTTTGAGGATATGGTGTTTTTGGTCATATTAATATTCTTAATTGAAAATATAAAAAAAAGAAATATTCCATCCATACACCACAAAAGAAAATTAAAGCCATTAACTTTGCATACATAATATTCTTCTAAGGCCCAAAACAAGAAAGAAGGAAATTAAATACCATTCATTAATAATAAAAAAAAAATAAAGAAAAGGTGCTTGAAGGTTATATTTAGTTTATATGTTAAATATTGAGCAACATATGTTAAAATTTTAATATAGTATCATTTTCCTCTTCCTTAGCATTTACTCTTTGATCAAATTTTTTTTTTTTGGGTCGAACTTACATGACATTAAAAATTCTTTGAATTTTAATATTTGTATCTTTTAAAATTTATCTAGCCTGGATACGGTGTTTGGACTTGGATTATGAAATGGATTTTTTCAACAAATTTATCTCATTTGGATTAGGTGCTTGGACTTGACTTATAAAAGCGGCTTATGAATTGATTTTTAATTTAAAAAAAAAGCCACTTTTTATAAGCCTCTTTTATAAGCTAGGTTCAAACATCATACTCTTTTCATTTTTATTAACTTTTAGTTATGGTTCTTCAATTTAAAGAAAAAGTAAAAAGTATAAATTAAAAGTTCATAAAAAATTTAAAAAATTAAATTTCAGCTAAAAAGCTAAAAAAGTTGAAATTACACATAAAAAAAATGGTAAAAAGGCCTACACAAACGACATAAAATCATTTTACTAATAATACTATTGCTTTTTATATAAGTCGCTAAGCAAATTTAACTCATCAAAATCTTGTACAACCTACAGAGACTAACCATTAGTTCACGGGTATTTTTATAAAGTTTTATTTTATCTGTATTAAAATTTAGAGAATTCATATCGTTACTTTAAATAAGCGTATGTGGAAGTTATTTTTCATTTAACTTCTTCTTCTATATTGCTTTTATGCTATTTTTTAAATCTGAATTGAACTAAGAAAAAGCAAAAGAAAAGAGAAAAAAATAAAATAGTATTTTTATTTCCTTTTCATCACTAAATTTTTTATCTACACACAGCTAATGTTTTAGAATTTTGAATTCCTAAAATCAAATTAGCCAAAATCAAAGCCATTGACTTGATTTGTGTAAAATTAAAAAATTATAAATATTTTTAAATTAATCGAGATGAATATAAATTGATCCGATATATTAATTAGCAAAAATAAGTAAATAGATAAGTGGTGAATGCGACGAGGCTGGGAACTTTTCTTGGTGAAACCGTGATAAGCAGTATATTTGTAATTTTCACAGCGCCACAGGGGCATTTAAGTATTTGAAGTAAAGTTATAACTAATGCGTTTCCTCACACGCTTCGTCAACTTTCCCGGGTTCTCCTTCCATTCTCTATCTCTCTCTCTCTCTAAAACGGACTCTCTGCTCAAAAACGGGCATAAGTCCTCCTCATACTCTCTAAACTTGAAACGGACTGTCTGTAATTCGCAGATAGGCGGTTCTCTTTTCGTCATTGTCTCTCTCTCTCTCTCTTCATGAATACGTATATACAGCTGTAACTCTAATAACAGAGGTATATTCAATTGCTCGACTGTTTCGTCACACTTTCTCTCTCTGCACTTTGATCGATCACTCGGAGCCTTAATTCTCCACTCTCTCTTTATCGCTCTGAACACTCCCAAAATGACCCATTCAACATATGTTATGCCATGGTATTCCTCTCTCTATGCGTAGATAATTACTTCTCTGTCTGAACTTCAATCGATCTATTCTTTGTCAGATTTTGTTTCTTGGAGTCAAAATCCAGTTTCTTTCTGTCTTCCTCTCTCTACATTGATCAATTCTTTGTTGGACTCTATTCTTGTATAAAAATCAACCTCTTTCCAGTCTCTCTATTGATCTGTTCTTTCTTGGGTTTTGGTTCTGATATCAAAACCAACAAATTTTTACTCTCTCCATTGGTCAATTGTTTTTTATTGGAATCAGTATCTTTTTATTGTTCTTGTTGTCTCTCTGTTTCGGTCTTGCATTTTCTAGGGTTTTGTTGAAGAGGGAAATGAGGGATGTTTTCGGGGCTGGGAAGTATGACATCAGCGTGTTGGCGGCCAGTCCGGAGATATGCCCGTATGAGCAAGGATGATGATGAATCGGGCGGTGGGGACGACGCGCTTCTCTGGTGCAGAGACCTCGAGAAGCATTCCTATGGCGAGTTCTCGTTCGCCGTCGTCCAGGCCAATGAGTTTCTTGAGGATCACAGCCAGGTTGAAACTGGCCGCGACGCCACATTTGTTGGAGTCTATGACGGGCACGGTGGCCCTGAGGCCTCCCGGTTTATCTGTGACCACCTCTTTCTTCACCTAATCAGTAAGCTCTTTCTTCTTTGCATTTTATTTTATTTTTTGAATTGTTTATTTATTTTTTATGTTATGTATTTGTTGCTAATGTGGACAAATATTGCTTTGTGACCGGTTTGACTATATGTTTAGTCAGAGAAAATTAGTGGTGTTCTTGTCGTCTTGATGATTCTGTGTGAGTTTGTCTTCTTGTGGTTTTCTTGTCATCTCTTGCTTCTTTGTTTAGCTTATTATTCAATCATTGGAGTATAGTAAAAGGGATCAAGCTTCTGACTTCTGACTGATTATATCTGAATTGGTGCCTTTTTACCCCTTTAATTTCTTCGATCATGGGTCATCAATTTGTAATTCAAGCGAATTTCTTTTATAAAAATATGGTGTCTCAGTACATATGGCTTGTGTGATTGTGTCATAATTGGAAAGATCTCAAAATTAGTAACTTTAGACCTAGAGTTTGTAGCCAAATATGTGGTTCCGTTCAGTTTACGTTGTTCTAGGAGTTGGGTTCTTAACTTCAGATGCTTTGGTTGATGGAGACTAATTGTATGTGCTATTTAGAACATGTGCTGAAGAATTGCTGATGTCTCTACTTCAAAAAAGGTTGAAACACAAATATAATGCAAAGATGTGCTAAATGGCCCACACTTAATATTTGTAGCACAGATATGCTAAGTTCATCCCCCTTTTTGGGGATGAATACATGCCATCCTATGTATGTGTATTACCACCATTGTAGAAACCAGTGGAGTTGTTAATCTAGGTCTCATTGTTCCTCAACTCTTCACTGAGGGAACATTGGTTTCCTTGTCAACTCATGGTGGACTAGCTATTCTTTTCACTTTCTGTCAAGTATTAACAGTTACACTGTGTTCCTGTTTGTTTGTTGTTTCCTGGTCTTCACTTAAGCTGCTGCATAGTGTCCTTTTTTAGTTCTGTATAGTTATATGTAGTCTTATTTGTATTTTATAGGGCTTGCTCAACAAAATGGAACAATATCTGAAGACATTCTCAAGAGTGCTTTTTCTGCTACTGAAGATGGATTTCTTTCTCTTGTGCGCCGGTCATGTGGAATAAAGCCTTTAATTGCAGCGATTGGGTCTTGTTGTCTGGTTGGAATCATCTGGAAAGGGACATTATATGTTGCCAATCTAGGTGATTCCAGAGCTGTGATAGGCTATGTGGGTAGATCAAATAAAATTATTGCTGAGCAATTGACTAGTGATCACAATGCCAGTATGGAGGAGGTTAGACAAGAACTTAGGTCGTTGCATCCGGATGATTTGAATATTGTTGTTATGAAGCATGGGGTGTGGCGTATCAAAGGGATCATTCAGGTTTGTGTAGTTAATTGACTCTAAGATTGCATTTCCATATTCCTTTTTTCTTTCCAGTGGCTTGTAATGCATGTGTATTATTTGTAGCATGGTAGGGTGTTACATATCAAATTATTGGTTTATTGCCCTAAGGATTCCATTTTAAAAAGATTGCAATTGTAGAATATTAAAGTCTTCACACCATTGTTCTTTGCTTAGAGGCTTCCTCTGCACAGACACAGTCATACTGCCTCAACTCCCACGGGCAGAGGAACATTAGCATGTAGAAGCATAGATAACTGGCATTTTTCATAGGCTATTTTCCCCAAGCACATAAGCAGGTGTGTTCACAATTAACTAAGTTCGCTGACTTTGTTTAGAATAATTGAAGTAATGCAAAAATACATTTATGATGATTCGAAATAATTGTGTTTGTGACACTGTTTAGATTATTCTAAAACACGCTATAATGAATTCGTGCAACATATATATTAGAGATAGAGCATAATATCATCTTCCTATTAGTGATAGCATTAAAATTAAGTGGATCGTGTGTCCCCACCTTTTCTTGAGGCACTCAAAATAACAATTTTAAGTCATTTCCAAAAGACTCTCCAAAGACTCTCCAATTATCCCGAGAAGTAATATGGCAAAAATTAAAGTTAAAAACAGAAGCTCTAACTTCTTACTTAAATTGTTTCATTCTTCTTCTGATGGCTTTTAAATGGTTCTCTAAACTTAGGACAGTCTTGTTGCCATCTTACTCTCTTTTCTTTTTGCACAAATTTTATATCTGTTGAAGTCTTGACTCACTTGGATGCCTTATTAGGAATTTAGAATGTTATGAATGCTTGGCTGTTATCTTTGTGAGTTCTGGGAATTTGTGAAGTTGTACCTACAAAAGTCTGTGGAACTATAGAAGGTCTTTTATAGGAATTCCATATCCCAAGTAGAACTTGTTTGCCAAATTTTACCTTGATTGGTTGCCTTCATCAGGCTGAAAAGTGTAGCTTATAATCCTTGAATTTCTCCGGTTCGAAGTACAATTTTTGTGCTTCTCATAATTGGTTCTGCATTAAATGTAAATACCCTTTATCCACAATAAGATTATCAAATTAGTTTAATTAGATAGGGAAGGTTGAAGAACTTCAATGCATGGGTATTTTGATACGATTTTGCCATTATAACAATCCTCCTATCTGCCCCAACTGGAGCCATTACTGGTTTTTTTTTGCTTCAGGCATGACTGGCCTTTTGGAAAATTTATTGTATTTTAGCAATCTGATGGATTAGTTATCTGGAATTGAATCAATTATCATTTAAAGGTGAGCACTTCGAAATGATTGAAGGTCAGAAGCTACCTTCTCTTGCTACAAAGAACTAGTTCCAGGGAACTTTTAGAGTGCAACGTGATGAATTCCTTGATGAGAGATATGAGAAACTGAAAGCTGTCTGCCAACAAGGCATGTAAGGCTATGAAAGGATACAATCTTAACCCTTGTGGTTAATGATTAAGAAGAACTGGCAAAAGCTAGAATAATTTGGAGCAGACCTATCTTCTAGTTGTTTGTTTTGAGCTAATGCTTTTGATAATGCATTTTTACTCATTCCCAATAGTTGCAGTTATATTACTGCCTTAATTGTTATTTAGAATTTATTTGCTTGCAACAATAATCAGTAATTTTCTGCTCATTCATAATCTTGTATGGCTGTTTTTGTGTTCTTGGCTGCCTTTTCTATTAGGTTTCTAGATCTATAGGTGATGCATATTTGAAGAGGCCAGAGTTCTCACTTGATCCATCATTCCCGCGGTTCCACCTTCATGCACCTCTCCGTCGCCCAGTTCTAACTGCTGAACCATCTACATATTCTAGAGTTTTACGGCCAAATGACAAATTTCTCATATTTGCATCTGATGGGCTTTGGGAACACTTGACAAATCAACAGGCCGTTGAGATCGTTTACAATAACCCTAGAGCAGTACGTCTTTGTTCTCATGCCGTCTTTAGCATTTTTACTCCTATATCTTTAGGCATTCATATGGTTTTCATTATTCTCCCTCAAACACTAGGGCATTGCGAGAAGACTTCTTAAATCAGCTCTGAATGAAGCAGCTAGGAAAAGAGAGATGAGGTATGATGATCTTAAGAAAGTTGAAAAGGGGGCCAGACGGTACTTTCATGACGATATTACAGTTGTTGTCATCTTTATTGACCATGAGTTGCTGGAGACAAGGATATCTGTGCCAGAACTATCAATACGAGGGTTCATTGATACTGTTGGGCCATCAAATTTCAACATTCTGCAAGGGATGGATGCAAATGTGAAATCTATTATTTGAAGAGAGCCAGTTACTTGAATTGGTCAGTTTGCTTAGAGAAGCCTAGGTTCTGCAAGTTTTTTTCCTTGACGTAATTGCAACATCTGATGACTGTTTTCAGCTATTTTGTTTTTATCATCTTGGGTTCCATCTTGTTCTATTTTAACCTTCCTTTTCTGCCACTCGGATATGCATTCTGTGGCGATAATCATTCAAATATGGGTTTTTTCGAATTATCTTGCCTTCAAATGTTCTACCCTGTCAAGTTGTGGATATTTCTTTTTCACCATTCATTTGAATGAACTTTTGTTGTTTTTTGCAAATTTCAATTGAATATGTTTATAAATCCCAGGCCAACAATGTAGTTGGAGGGTTTTGTTTTACAAGCTTTAAGCATAGTACTTAACTGAGGAGGAAGGTTTCTTGATAATAAGAAGGTTGAACAGCTATCATGAAACTTTGTAGAGAAACTAGGAATCTCATGACTGCATTTAAATTTATGTCAATTCCAGAGTTTTATCAAATCCGAAATTTTGAATAATTTTGAACTCTGCAGTAAAAAAAAAGAACATTTACATTCACATGCTAAGGAAACCTTGAGCTTTTCTATCTTATTTTTAATTTTCTGTAATATTACTCAAGATTTCAAAGACATTTTCAATGTATTTTAGCCACAGCAGTACCAATAATTTTTCCTGTACACACCCATGTGAAAACCATGTTTGATGTGTGGAAATTGCAACTTTCTTTAATATGTTTGCCACATTTGGTGGAAAATGCTTAGTTGAGTTGTTGTATGTTTGCCCCATTTGGTGACTGCATGCATTTGGAAGTCTTCTTGCTTTTGACTTGTTTCCACATTTGCTTGAATAAAGTTGAAATCTTAAAGATTGTTGGTTCCAGCAAGTGCATTCTGTGTAAATTTGCATATGAATTGAATAAGCACCCCATGTTGTTATAGGATTGTCTCACATGAACTAGAGATTCTGGCATTTAAGAATGTACTTCATTCCTTTTGCCTTTCTTCTTCTCTTATAAGACCTAAGTTGTAGTATCGGAGAGTCCTTAAATTATTCCTATGGGTTCCATTGGTCTGTTCCTACTCATACTTGCTCTTTCCGAATTACCTTCAAGTATACCAGTAGGCTCTGCGGTTAATCTCAGCGATGTAATCGCACATTCTTCCACCAGTGCTACTCTTGCTGCAGGTTCTGCGCATAATCGCAGAAATGAAACCACAAAATCTTCCACCGGTGCTACTCTCGCTGATGAAAGTACTGCCCTTCTTCCTTCCGTAGAGCCAGAAATGCGTGGAAAAAGGCCTCGTAAAAAGCATAGGAGTTGCAAGCGGAATCCAAAGTCTTGCAAGAGATTCTCAAAGCACCATTCCTGCTGTTTTAAACTCTGCGTGAACGTCTCTTCCAATGCATTCCACTGTGGTTCCTGTGGCCATGTCTGTAAGCATGGGATGAGATGCTGTAATGGAGTTTGTGTGGACATTAGAAGGGACAGAAGCCACTGTGGTAAATGTAGAAATGTGTGTCTTCCAGGTGAAAGCTGTGCCTTTGGCATGTGTGGCTACGGTTAGCTGTTGTGTTCTGTTTGGCATAGAAATAATAAGTGGAGCAGCATATGTAGTGCTTTGCTTGAAATATGAACCAAAACTTGTATTGTGAGGTTAACCAACCTATGGAAAAGAATTTGCTTTGTGAACATATATCATGTCTTGCTTCATCTTATTATATACTCCGCATGAGCATCTTGAGACTCGTTTGCATCCTAGCATATGCATTACAACAGAAGTGTGGAGAAGCTTTGTACCTCTAAGCCAGCGGGGTGAGATTCCTAAGATGGTGGCAATGGTATTGAGGATACCTGAACTAAATTGAATATTTCAGGTTTATATCTTAAATCTCTTCTTCTTCATCGACAAGCTTTAAGAAAGAAGGAAATCTTGAGGGAATCTGAGAGGCAGTTTTCATCTAGCAAAAAAAAGTCTTGAGTGGCAATTTTCAACATTCAGGTGAAAGCTCACCCGGATCCAACGGGTACTGGGGTGTTTGGGTAACATGAGGATGCATATATGCATATGTACAGGTGATAAGAGTGCTTGGAATTTTTCTTGCAAAGATGGCCTGCTAGTTACTTGGTGGAGCTTTTGAAAACTTTGCCCAGGAGAGTTGCCCTTGCCATAACCCCCTTCTTTCAATCCTCTCTTCTATAAAGTAATGTAATCTTTAGCAGAGTAAATCAAAATTCTACTATATATATGAAAAGTTGGCTAATAGTTATTCATGTGTCTTGCACAGAGCATTTTACATGAAACGTACATGTTTATTGAATTTAATAAATCAGAACTCCGAAAAGAAAAGTATTAATTAGAACCCTCGATTCAATTCAAAACATAAGAACATTACAAATACACAACTCTTCTACAAAGTATTGATGAAAAAAAAAAAATGAAATTTTTGGTGTATGTTCAGCTTTCACCTCCATGTCCATCGTCCAAAAACACAGAAAAATGAACCCAATATAATAATAGTAATAATGGGAAAGAAATACAAATGAAAAGCAGCATTTTCTGCAATCATATATCATCAGAAGCCTTTCCGTAATACAAAATATTTAAATCTCTTCATCAACCTGTTTTCTGGCTTGCAATATTAGAAGCATTTCCGGTGAACAATTGATGGCCCAGACTCATCATACTCTGCCTTTGCTATCCACATCTGCACTCAGAATAAAAGCAATTCTTCCATAAGAAATTCCTAATGTAGCTTAAATTGCCAATTCAACATTGGGATACGGGTTAGAGGCCTTTAACAAATTCTTGGTTTATCTTGACTATTATCATATTAATGGGATATTTGAGTGGTTAGAGGCCTTTAACAAATTCTTGATTTATCTTGACTATCATCATATTAATGGGATATACCATCCTTGTAAATTTGGTATCAATAAGGATTAAAATTATAGAATGTTGCAGTGTGAAGTTTATTCTTAATGCAATGGTTAGCATGTATCCAAACTCATGGACAAGTGATGCAACATATGTAGACAAATCTTTATCCATGTAAAATACAAAAATGGACACAATACCTGCTGGAATGTGCTGAGGGATGCCAAAATAGAGCCTCCAATCCAGACACTGTATTTCCTTTCAGGTGGAGCAACCACCTTAATCTTCATGCTACTAGGAGCTAATGCTGTAATCTCCTTGCTCATCCTGTCGGCAATTCCTGGGAACATTGTCGAACCACCACTAAGGACAATATTGCCGTATAGATCCTTCCTAATATCAACATCACACTTCATTACAGAGTTGTATGTAGTTTCATGTATGCCAGCAGCTTCCATCCCTATCATCGATGGCTGGAAGAGGACTTCCGGACAGCGGAATCTCTCAGCCCCAATCGTGATTACCTGCCCGTCAGGCAGCTCATAGCTCTTCTCTACAGATGAGCTGGTCTTTGACGTTTCCAGTTCTTGTTCGTAGTCAAGAGCGATGTAGGCTAGCTTCTCTTTCATGTCCCTCACAATTTCACGCTCTGCAGTGGTGGTAAAAGTGTAACCACGCTCTGTCAAGATCTTCATGAGGGCATCTGTGAGATCGCGGCCTGCCAGGTCAAGACGCAGGATTGCGTGTGGTAAGGCATAACCTTCATAGATGGGAACCGTGTGGCTGACACCATCCCCAGAGTCCAGAACAATACCTGAGTATGAAACGAACACATAATAATTATATAGATAAAGTAAAAGATCAAAAGCAAATTTTCAGGACTTAAATAATCAATTTCATTATTTAAGTCTGCAGTTAGTTCCTGGGCAGAACAAGCCAAAATCGTGTTGGAGTGTAGATCATTGATCATTGGACAAATTCATTCGCCTCCTGTGAGCTTCAAACTGAACATAATGTATGATATATAGAGAAAAAAATCTAGAACATTTTTCTTGTCTAATTTTTGGGCTAAAAAAAATGGAAACATGGAATTAGTCCATTATATTTTGAAGGATTTGCTTACTAATTATGTGTCCACTGCATGAAAAAGACAAACACTGAGGAGACCAACGTATGTATTAAATAATTAAATCCCTTGACAGTTTGAAATTCATCTCCTCATTCTATTGTTTCTTCTCCTTCCTTTTTCTTCTTCTTCTTCTTGGGGAGTGGAGGTATGCAGTGGAACATGATTATTATCATTACGTCGTAATTAACGGTTTTCTTGATGCCTACATTGTTATTTGTGTCCATCACTTAAATGAAGATGAAAATAGAAGGTAGAGGACCTCCCTCCCATGATGTTGCATTTTTATCAACTTCTCAAATTCCCTCGTTCCAGACTTCTCATTCTAAACAGCTTTGGTTTTCATGCATCATCTTCATAATACAATCAAAACAACTAGTTAATTAAAAGAACTGCTCACCAGTTGTACGACCGCTGGCATAAAGGGATAGCACAGCCTGGATGGCAACATACATGGCAGGTGTATTGAAGGTTTCGAACATAATTTGGGTCATTTTCTCACGATTGGCCTTGGGGTTCAGAGGAGCTTCCGTTAGGAGAACTGGGTGCTCTTCTGGAGCCACACGGAGCTCATTGTAGAAGGTGTGGTGCCAAATTTTTTCCATGTCATCCCAATTGCTTACAATTCCATGCTCAATTGGATATTTCAAAGTCAAGATACCCCGCTTGGATTGAGCCTCATCCCCAACATAGGCATCCTTTTGGCCCATGCCAACCATCACCCCAGTGTGACGAGGGCGACCTACAATACTAGGGAATACAGCCCTTGGAGCATCATCTCCGGCGAACCCGGCCTGAAAAATTTAAGATCCATATTTGCTATCAGCATCTAGTTTCAACACTAATAGTAAGCTAATAATGATCAAGACCAATATCCTGTATAAATGTCCGAATGAAGGTATCTTCAAGATATTTGAAGTAGACTGTTACCTTGACCATTCCTGTTCCATTGTCACATACGAGAGGCTGAATATCCTCATTTTCTGCCATTTCCTAATGTGTTCTGGAGAAAGACACCATCATCATATTAAAACACCAAAGGAGCTATTTCTTAATAATAGATACAAGCATTCAACGTAATGTCATAAAGAATCTGAATCCCTCCCCCACCCCCGCGCAGGGTTTTTGACCGGAGGTGATGGATCATTTTAGCTATGATGGCAAGATATGCAAGTAACTCTCTAAAGCATTTTGCTCTGCAACTCTTCCACACTTCACCATAAAAGCATGCATTTTTTTTTTTGGAGGCTGATCAAAATCTGAAGAATAATCCTTTGCATTTTGTGCCTTTACAATTCAAGATCTGTGGCCAATATCAAGATACAAGGGTTTACCAGGATAAATATACTGAACAGGAATTTCTTTAATTCCATATGGCTTCAAAGGGATTCCATTAAAATGCAGATATTAGAGTTAAACATAAGGCTTGCACAGAACAAATATGACATCTTCATTCCAAATAAGCAAGCAAAATAGGCACATCAACAATCCAAACATTTCAGGGGTGGATTTGATATACAATCCACCAATTATTTTCCAATTCCTAGTGCACAATCCACACGATTGGTGTCTTAATATGAGAACCACAGCTGATCCTTTAATTTCCATCAATGACAGGTTGAACTTTTATGTACTAATACAGTAGCAGATACAATCACATATAGATCAGACCCTTTTGTTCTATATATAGTCATAATTCATTACAATCATAAGTAGAAATAAAATTCTTACAATGCTTCCATCAATAGATTGCACAGCTCATTCAGTAACTAGATAAACCACAAATTCCTAAAAACAAATTCCAAGGACAACCCAGATAAATGCAAATTCAAGAAAAAAAAAAAAAAAAAGCAGCATCTCTGTGTTTTGAAGAATCTAAATCATATGCAATAGTGAAGGTGATAATCATACAGAAACCCACAAATCACATCATTCACGTCCCATGTATACATGAGTAAGTACATAACACATGCACATGTACATATATATAACCCTCAATCCTCCATAGCTGGTTCTAATTCAATATACCCAGAAGCAGATCCGTGGATCAGAGTTCAACAAAAGCAGAAGAGGATAAATCACAACTGGAAAACCCATATATTGAGACTTTTTTCAACAAGAATGTGTGTAGATCGATAAAACTAATGCAAAATGCAAGAGAGGATCAAATTCAGATGTAATACCTTTGAGACCCTGGACTTGGCTTGGCTTTCTCTCCTTACTGGCCTCTCTCTCCCTCTCTCTCTCTCTCAGGAGTCTGTTGCCCAAGGGTGCCCGCCCGATTGTGTTTAAAAAAGGAAAATTTCATGGAGGCCTCAAATGAAATTCAGTTTAAATGAACCTCAAATTCAAGCTCAGATCGTCGATTGCGAAATGTGCCTTGTTTGTGGACCCCCCTGACGAGTCATATTGATGGTGGATGTAGCTGGCTCACTTTTTCCAGTTATTTAAGTCATAAAGACAAATATACCCCTATATACGAAGATGACTTGTACTAAGTAGAGGGTATTTTAGGAATTTTGTTCGAATATATTTAAAAAATAATAATGCTATTATAAGAGTGTAAATGAGCATAGCCGACTATTGAGTTTGTTTGAACTTGTTTAAAAACCTTAACGAACTTAAAAATTTGACTTTACTTATTTAAATTTTGAATGAATTTTAAATGAGCTTTAATATTGTTGAGCTCAAGTAGTTTAAATTTTTTAATATATATAAGCTTATTGAGTCAAATTCAAGTCGAGTTTAGAAACTTAAGAGTTTTAAAATGCATTTAACCTTGACTTGTTTACATAACAAACTAATTTTAAATAAGTTTTCAAAGACCCAAACATGAGTTGAGCTCGGGCAATTTGATTCGTTTAATAGTCTTACCTACAGTCACAATTTTTTTTGACCATATATTTTTACCTATTTAGGTACAAGATGGTGGCATTGATGCTAATAAATACATATGAGACTTGCTCATGTTTAATAAGTAAAATCATAGATGAGAAAAGGGGATAAATCATGTGTTTTTTAAAGGAAAAATAAAATCATCTTGGTTGATGGATATTGATTGAGGGCTCAAAATTTTGAGTTGGCTTGGATAATGAAATAAATATTTCCTGCTGTTTATTCTACATGAACCTCAAATCAAAATAGCAAATTAAGAAAATTATGCTCGACAAGTGAAAATATTGGTTAGATGAAAACTATTTACTTAAAATAGTATATTCTCTTAATGATCCTACTTGGAGGTTCAGAATGGACTGAATTTTAATGTTTGGTATATGAACAAGGGAAAGAAAAAATGCTTATAAAACTTTTGCATCACATAATAGTTAAGAAATAATTTATCTTCTTACAAACTCGTCTTTTAAAAAGGCTAGATCATTTACACCATGCCCTTTGCGTATTTTGGAAAAGTAAAGTTGCAAAATATTTAAACATTAAAACAGATATGTATACCATTTGAAAACTCCAAACCACCTCCTTTGAAATGGTGGATGACATTCAATGCTTTTAAGCCAATTATAACAAATGACTTCTAAATTTACAAGATGCTAGTTATGTCAAGCAAATCTATTAAGAAATGTTATTTTGCACAATTAGTCATTTTTTATTCTTTGATACAAGGTAATAGGCAGATGAAAAGCGATTGATAGGATTCAAACCCTCACTAAATAAGTGCGTTTATTTCAACCATCAAGTTAATGAAATACTCTACAATAAGTCGTTTGGATGTAATTATTTTTGTCATCTGATAACTTTAACTTATGATTTAATAATATCTAACTTAGAAGTATCCAAATTTTTTTTATGTTTGAATTCCAGAAATGCCCTCAAACAAGAGATAATAAAGGGGTAACATTGTAATTGCATACGAGGAACACACACAAAACAAAAAAAAAGCAAAATGTGCAATACTTTAGAATGTTATTGCTTCTTTTTTTATTTTAATTTCTTTACTTTTCAATTAAAGTGGATTGGGGTGCTTGAAATAATGATGTCAGATCATGGGGTTTAATGGAAAAGTGAGGGGACAGTGCCAACTCAGCATCCTGTTTCCTAGCAGTCTGGAGACCAAGTCGGCCAGTTTCTTTGGTGATAAATTATTCATCTGGAACACCGCCTTTCCTTACTTTTAAAAAAAAAAATGCTTGCGATTGTTCCCTACTCATTATCGGACTCGTCGTATCAAATGAACCTCACTTATAATAAGTGGAGTTCACCTGATGTAATGATCATTCGATAGGATGTCAATAAATTGGAATGAGATGGGGATTGACAAGTCTATCATCTCATTCATTTAAAAAATTTATTTTTATCTTCGCTTCTATACTTAATATTTTTTTGAATGTCTATCCCCACTTTAAGAGTAAAAATTTTTGTCCACCCCCACTTCCACACCCGCCCTCACCCCACACCAGCCAAGCCTAATAACACTAAAAAAAAAAAATTCTAAAATAAATACAAAAATAAATAAAATAGCAAAAAAATATGATTGACAAAATTTAAATTTTATTATTTGCAAGTGAATCTCTATTTTTTGTTTTAAAATTTATAGTTAAACTATTTTTTTTAGTCTTAATATTTGTAATTAAGCTCTGAGTAATTACTAATTATACTAATACCTAATAAATATGGCAGGGGGGAGAGAGGAGGGGAGGCGAGGGGAGGGGCAGGGTGGGGGATAACCTAAATCCATCCCCGCCTCCATACTCGCACGGATTTAGTTTAACACCTCCATCCCAACCTCCATCCCCATTTTAAATCTTTCATATCATTTTCATACGGGGCAGGTTCGATCAGATATTCACTTTTACCCAATCCACTGCCATCCTTACCGGTGGTAAATACTAGATAATTGCGACTGTCATAAGCGCTCCTCTTCTTTTAATAACAAGAGCAATCTTATCGTTTTGTAAAAGATACTAATTACAGTCGCAATTGCTCGGCACTGATTATCAGATGGTTGCTACATCAGGTGGACTCTACTTGTAATAAATGAAGTCCACCTGATGTAGCGACTATCCAGTAATGAATGTCAGAGCACTCCTCTTCTCTTCTTTTAATAACAGGAGCAATCTTAGCATATTGTAAAAGATGAAACAAGTATGAGATGGTACTTTTGAAACACGAAATAATTTTTCTGTGCTGTCACTTCTTTCACCGGCACGTGGCCGTTCCAATTGCTTCCTCCACATCTGAACTCCAGTCCATTGGTTGACCTAAAGAACCGGTCAAGGCCGCCCAAAGGTCTTAAACAACGGTAATTGGATGTCCTCAAGTTCAAACGTGCCATGCACTACAACCCAAAAAGCACGCAATTGAATTCCTTCTTTTTTTTTTTTTTTTTTTTTTTTACTTTTTAGTTTTGAATCTTTTGATCAAAGCATGTGAGGAGAAATGTTTAAGAAAATCGTCGTGCTGCATCATCATGATTTCGTAATGTAATGACAATTTATTTATAAGATGCTATGTGTTCATTTAATTTAAAAAAACAAAATTATTTAAAAAATTATAGACATTATCAAAATTAAACGACTAAATTTTCAAATTAAAAATTCTTGTTATAAAAAAATTTACTAGTGTCACAATTTAAATAGAGCATTACACTAAGTAAGCAAGATTTTGTGGTGTAACAGTCACCCTGTATTATTTCTTCTTACTAAGCTACATCCACTTGATTGCCAATTGATTGATTCCCTCACATCAAACTACACTAAGTAATTGGCTCCAAATTCTTTCCTATTTGTTGTTCTCTCTCTCTCTATTCTCTTTTGGATACTTTACCCAAATAGTCATTGGACAAAGTCACAACTTAATTAAATTTTGAAGGTAAAAATTTATGAAATTATTAAATTCTCAATTCTAATGCTTGAATGCAGTCATTTCCCTTACATGAGTGAGTCTCACAGTGTAAGAAAAGGATGAATATAGTTACAGCAGTTATAGATTTAGCAATATCTATAATAAACCATTTTTGTAAGAAGTAAGACACTCAGGTCATTATAAGAAGTGTTTGGCAATTTATCTCAAAGAATAGATTTTGTATTACTAACAGTAGCATTATGGCTGACAAAAGAAAAGCTCAAAAAGGTTATTCAGTTCTTCAAGCGCGTTGAAAAGCCAAGTTTAGACCCAAAAAGCAACTCCTAGAAAGTTTTTTTAGACTGGCCAGAATCCTATCTCCCAAAAAAAGAAAAGAAGGATCCCATCTCCAATCAATTCAAAGAAAAAGTAGAAGCTATAAGCGGGAACAGAAAACTACCTCTCTCTTTTGCCAGTTGGATTGCTTTTTCTCCAAGTATCGTTATACAAAGCATTATTGTTCATGTCTTTTGGAAAGAGATGCCATTGCAGTTGGGAGAGCATCTTTACAGTTTATAACAAGTACTCTATGGGGACGTACTTGTCGGGATGCATAGTTAATAAATTCGGGTACGGCTTAATATAATTTTTTTAAAAATTACAATAATAAAATTTAACATAAAAATACGAAAATGTTAAACATATAAAGTTATGATTATTCGAATATTATACAAACATTAGTTAAAAAGTTAGAACAAAAAATATAGTAATATTTATAAACAATTTCTTCTCATTGGTTTAATTGGTAAGAATAAGACACTTCACTTAACGAGTCTAGGTTCGATTTCCAATATCAACAATCTTTCTTGGTAGGTGATAAAGTTCTTATAGAGGCCTGCAGCTAGAACCGGCCTCGACATTTGAGTTGTTCTAGCCCGACTCTGAGCATGGTTACTCTCTTACTATTAATTAATTACAAAAAAATGGTCATACAAGTTTTAAAAAAAAAACCAAAATTAAGGTTACATTGTGCGTTTAGCTTGAATTACATAAAAAAAAAATCAAAATCAAAATATAATCCCAGTTAATTAGTTATGGTGACTTATGATTAGCACGATTGATTAAAAAAAAAACATTTTTTTGCATTTTTTAAAACAAATTCTTCAATTAAGTTATTGTACTTTCACTTATTCAAGAAATTATTTTTAATTGAGATAATAATTAATCTATTTAATCTCTCTTGTGACATGCTAGTCCGAAAGTAAATTTTTATCAATTTCAACTAAGTCAAACTTCTTCACTTGTAGATTTCTCATGAACATCGTTCATATCTTCATCACTAACTTCTTCATTAATACTTTTCTTCCCTAATTTTTCAGGGCTTGTTTCTTTAACTTGACTCCAAAGTAGAGTTTGTTTGTTTTTTTTTTTGTTGCATTAAATAGGGTAGAGATGGAGTCCATTATTAATTTTTTTATTGTATCTTTTCGTTGCTTGACTTTTCTATTAAAATATCTGAGACTTTTGTTTTCGAATGCTTACTCTATTTTTGTTATTCTCATTTTTCGTCATAGTACCTATATTACAAAACATAATTTATTCTATAATCAAATTATTAAAAAATAATGTGAAGGAATATAATAATACTCAAATAGTAAAATATAATTAATTCATTTGGAATCTTCTTCCTTTCATCACTATATATATGTATCGTATACAAGAAAAATATAATATTATAAACAAAATCAAACATAGTCTTACTTCTTCTCTCAACCAAACCATTCATGACTCCACTACGATCTATTGGTAGAGCTCACTCAGCCACTCTCTCTCTCTCTCTCTCTCTCTCTCTCTATATATATATATATATATATATACGTGCCCATTAATAAAATAATTTACTTTTTGAGGTTTTACTATTCAATTTTATTGAGTATAGAAAACCCACCAAACAAAAGCCTATTCTTTGTCATATTATTGAATAAGATATACATTTGTATATAAAAAATAAGTAAGACCCACAATATATTATACAAAAATTTGAAAAATTTGGTTGCCCTAGCCCAGGAGAGTTGCCCAAGCCCAGGAGTTTATTGGGCTTACCCCAAGGTCGACCCTGCCTGCGGCTTACCTTGGCCTTGGATTGGAATAGCCTCCCCTTATGCTAAACTTTTATGTACAAAAAAAAAAGTATTTTTGTCTCACATATGTTATTTTTTTTAAATAATATTATTAACAAATACCTAAATTAAGTGGTAGATAATAAATTTTATTTTATTATTTTATTATTTCAATACTGGATATAAAAATGCATTAATTTATTAATTTTAATTTTTAATTTAATAGTTGGAGTATTAATAAGAAGTTATAGAAAAGTAAGTTTCATAATTTAAATATTCCAAGTATTAGAAAAATATTACATATTCCAAGTACTATTATAATTATATATTAAGTATATAATTAATAATATGCCACAATTATATTAAATTATATATAATTTTTAATCGAGTTTTTTTGTAGAAGTATAATATGTAAAACGTTTAATACGTATATTATACAGTTCAACTAAAAAAAATAAATATTTTTAATTAGATTTTAGATCTGGACAAAAAACAAATTTTTTTTATTTCTTTATACATACGTATAGATATTATATGTGAATAATGCAAGTATTTACCAACTATGCACGTAATGGCATTCATACTTTATCTTACGCAAGAATGCACAAAAGAATGAAAACACCTAAGAACTAAACCAAACAGATATTTGTGGATCAGTTTGGTTCAAGCTTGTCAAGAGTTCGGTTCAATTTGATTCTACATTTGAAAATTGCTAAAACCGATAATGTATTACGTGCAGGATGGGTCATTGAGAGATTTCTACAATGCTTGAAAGCATAGGGATTTATTGATTTAGATGGTTGCCAATATACATACCAGAGGCTAGGGGCAGAGTAATGTGAAGGAAAGGATTGATAGAGCCGTTGTGAATAGAGAGAATGGAGTTTTTGGAAGCAATTAATTGTTACTACCTACGCAACAGTTGGCCCTGAGCACAACCCAATAGTGTTTAGAGATAAAGCCCAAGGCTAAAAAAGGGGAGAAAACTTTTTAGATTAGAAGCATTTTGGATTGATGAGGAAACATATCCGACCAGTTTTCAAGGGATAGCAAACCAACTCACACAAGGCTCTGCAATGGAAAAACTGCTTCGGAAATTAAATAGGAGTGCAAGTGAATTACAGTAATGGAGTTTTTTTAAAGTTTGTGAATCCCATGAGAGATATAAACAACTTAAAGGAAGAATTGATCAGATTGAAAAACTTGCAGAATGAGAAAAACTCTCACAATGGGAAAAACTAGTACAAGTAGTCGTCTTTTTCTGGGTATATCTTATTTGTGTTTTTATAGATTGAAATATATTGCAATATTGTAGGCCTCTCCTTGTATGTGTCCATAATCCCACCCGTCATTTGTACTACTTTTATATTGAACATTTAGCCCTCAAAATGAGATTAACAGAATCATTGGAAAATTTGAGAAGGGAAGGAAGTAAGAAGAGAAACTAATATTGGGCCTTTAGATCAAGATTGAAGTATCTAGTCTGCGGTGATAAGAATATTGATTTTTTAGTCATGCCACAACTGTTGAAAGAAGGCACAGAAATAAAGTCATATGGTTGAGAACTGTTGAAAGACAATGGGTGGAAGATGAAAATGTCAACTCAAAGATCTGATGAGGGAGGATTTACAAAATCACTATACAACAGGAGCTATGTATTTTCATTCAATTTGGGAATGTGTTGAACCCAAGAATAACAAATCAAATGAATAGGAAAAGGCAGAGGTGATGGAGGCAACATTCAGCTTGGGAGCTGTTAAAGCCCAGGGTCCCGATGGGCTCTCTTTTTATATTGTAGGGAGAGAGGTTGAGTAAGGAGTTTGGAGCTTGAACAGAGAAGCTAGCCGCACTAGCCTATTACGCTTTTTAGTAGCAATCTAGGGCCTAATGACCCCCTAATCCAGGTTAGGACAAAAACTCCAAAACTAGGTTCTTTTCTCAAATACTAAGGTTTCAAGCCCCTTTACTTTTGTTTGTAGAGTACGTAGTAAACCATAATTGTGAAAAGGTTAAAAGATCTAGTCAAAGAAGGTGATGGGATCGATCAAGTGAGTGTTGACCATGATTCTATAAAAGATTGACTGGGGAGATTATAAAAATGACAGAGCGCCCCAATAATGCTTAAAAGGAGGTGGTTGAGTACTCCAAGGTCTACTAATTTGGCCGAGCATCTCGAGCAGGAATATGCCGACTGTCTTCTCGACTGGCTCGTGGAGACCACTTTTAACACTGAGCACAGTTGCATATCACCTAAAAGATAAGACTCGTAGTGGGACAACCACTTCTTCTATTACACGTCAACGTCAGCATGACAAGAGTCTCAGAAGACGTCACGTGTGAGAGACAACTATTTTAACAATTACCTTGTCAAAGACCTGACTGCCTAATGATTAATAACCACGTGAGAAAACACTCATTCCTCTACCAATCATCTGTAGACACTGTGGGGACTACAACCATGAACGTAAAAAGCGGCAATCTTCTTCTTCAAGGTATGCATAATCAAAATCGTAGAAAAAACTCTATAAAATTATCTACAAGAGCTTAACTTTATTATCGGAGGGTCTTGACAAGCACTACATCGGTGTTTCTCGATCTGAATTCTCTTCACCGTCAATCGAAATAACTCACCGAAACCTAAAAACAGATCATATAAATTTACTGCTCTATCAAAAAGTGATAACCTTGTGAATTCATTCTCATGGTTCGATCCTTCTCAGTAAAACGCGGCGTGTTCGAATTCTGATCGCTTTTACGCGAGAAAGGGGGACCACCCTCTAAGCCTAAGTATTTGACCGATAGCGTACAAGTACCGTGAGGGAAAGGTGAAAAGAACCCTATTTAGGGAGTGCAATAGAGAACCTGAGATCCGATGCGAACAATCAGTCGAAGGAGCGGAGCTTAGAGCCTTTACTTTCTATTATATTAGTAAAGCGCACTCACTCTAACGGCGTACCTTTTGCATGATGGGTCAGCGAGGAAATGGGAACAGCGGCTTAAGCCATTAGGTGTAGGCGCTTTCCAGAGGTGGAATCTTCTAGTTCTTCCTATTTGACCCGAAACCGATCGATCTAGCCATGAGCAGGTTGAAGAGAGCTCTAACAGGCCTTGGAGGACCGAACCCAGATAAAGGGCCTCTTTTCAAAGAATTAATTCCTTTGTTTAAGTCAATGTACTTCCTCTTTCTTCTCCATCATTGATCCCATATCTGAACCTGGATAGTGCAGTGATATTAAGAACACATTTAGCACTCTATAATCCTTAACCAGGCTAATTTTAGGTTTTTTTTTTTTCTTTCTCTCTCATGATTGATCCCACATATGAACCTGGATCCCACATATGAACCTGGAGTGCAGTGGTTTTAACTTTTAAGAACATACTTAGCACTCTATAATATTTAACCAGGCTAATTTTAGATTTTTTTTTGCCTTTCTCATGATTGATCCCATATCTGAATTCTGAATCTGGAGAGTAATAGTTTTAAGAACACACTTGGCACTCTATAATCCACATAATTGGTTTGAAAAATTGTTACTCATTTCTTACAAATATTTAAATTAAAGATTGAAAGAAATTAACCTCAAGAACTCATTTTCTCACGTCCAAACATGGCATAATATAAGTTCATATTATGAATTAAAAAATTATCGTTGTTTGATATAATTTTGAAAACATTTTTATTTTTATTTCTAAAAAATTTTAAATCCAGAATGGACAACAAGCTTTAAAACCCACATTTTTGTTGGTTATTTGAAATTATATTAATTTCGGTTTTAAAATGTAAAATGGTTGGTAATTTATTGACAAATGACCAATTATCTAATAAAGCAGTGTTTATTAATTTATTGACAAAATTTATATATATATATATATATTTGTATTAATTTGGGTTTTTTTAAAAAATTTCATAGCGTGTTGCTGATATATCCATTTTCCACCACGGAGTTTCCGAGTCGACCCGCTTTATTCTGTTTCCGTTGATTCATGGACGGTGTCGCCTGCGGGTCGCGCATTTCACAGCCCCCTCTTCTCCCTCCCCTTCTCTTCTCTCTCTCCTACTTGACTTGCAGGTATGAATAGGGCAACGAGACCGGCGTTATTCAACCCTCAGGCCATTCCTTTTAACCTCAAGGGCGCTCTCTTTCATTCAACTCCTGTCTTGGATCGCAAAAGACGCACCCATTGGGATTCTGTCAGTCTCTCTCCATCCCTCTCATGTTTATATTCACATATATATATATATATATGTAGATATATGTTTTTATGTTATTGGAATACGTTGCCCATGGCATGAGTATCTATTGAACGTGGGCAACGAATATCAGAGATATAATCACCAGTCTCCTAGAAAAGATTCGGGCTTTTAGCGAATCATACCCATTACTCTATCCCGAACCATTTTCTAAACATAGCAGACCGATGAATTTGATTGATAATTAGGGATATCTAAACATAGCAGACCCATGAATTTTCATTTGTTGTTAATTTTAAATTTGGATTGCAATGTTGCTAAGTGAAAGGAGAAATATAGCTGCTAAAAAGATTGCACAACATGATATGCCGTTTCTTTGATAAAATAATTATAATTTCTAAATATGACATGCCAATTTGTTGATAAAACTGTGCTCATTTCTGTTGTCAACATCAAACTGAATCAAGCCCTGTTTTTTCCCATTTGTGTAGGGTGGAGGCGCTCATAGAGGTTCATCCCAGGTAGGATTTTGTAGTATTAGTGTTATTTTTCCTTGATATGATGGTACCGAGTATATGTATAGTTTTTGATGAAGTGAAAAGGCCTATTCTTGACAAAGAAATATGTATGTGTAGACACTATATTGAGAATGCACAATATATATTGTTGAAAGAAGTTTTCAGTTGCATTAGTATTGAGAATACTGATATCTGCATCAGTGTTGCATTAGAATCGAGAATACTGATATCTGCATCAGTGTGGACATGATTTTTATCAGTATTTCAACCTGAGATGCAAAGTTAATTAGCTTCAGGGTGAGCTGCAGTTCTCGACTACTGTGTTGGAGAAGTACACGCACAATATATTTGTAGATTATGGACTTTGCCGTTGGGAGAGCATTGTACTCTTTGATATAGGAGTTAACTGCCTCACAGAACTTGGTTAGTTTTGAAGGTTATGGTAAATCTTGAAGCGCTTGTAACACAATTTGCTGAGAATTTTAGAATTCCCTTGGGAAGAGTCAGAAAAATTATGAAATTTTTATGTGGCTTTTTGTTGTCCTTTCCCTCCTTTCTTGAGGGCAATATGTGGATTTTTTGGAGTACGCTGAGGGCTTCAATGTAAAGCAAGCAGCATGAGTAATTGTGAAACAGTGAGAGAATTTGTCACTGAGGAGGAGTAAACCACTTTCTTGTTTGCCACTTCTTCCACTTCATTTATCGTAGTTTTTCTTTCTGGAAACCAGTTTCATATCTTATTGATGATGCAAAACTGATGAAACTAAGAAAAGTAAACCAATATTGTTGAAGGTGAAGGAAATAAAGAATCTTGCTGCTGTTTCCATCAGGAGAAAAAAGAAGAAGAAAGGATCTTGTTGTTTGAAATGGAAGGATTTGTATCAAATACATATGGATGATTTCTGAGATTTGAATAGGTTATGATCAAACTTGTTTATCAGTTCAAATTTTGACCGCTAACCAAAGAATTAACAAGAGTGTCAACTTACTAGTTAAAAAATTCAACTTACTAGTTAAAAAATTCTGAAGTTCAAAAATCACTGGGATTGGGTGTAATGTAAGATATAACATTTGGAGGTATATAATCAAGTTGGGAAATATGGCACATTAAATCTATTCAAGCTGATGTGGAGCAATTTTAAATATGTTACGTTCTGCAAAATACTGAAATGAAGCTTTTTTTTTATTTATTTTTATAATAAAAAAGGGCAATACACTCTAGTGGTTCATCGGATGTCTTGGATGATAGAACATGCCATTTTTCTTCTTATCTCTTAAGTTGTTTGTCTTGTTTAAGTAGTAGCAACTGAATTCTTATATGTTATTCGTGAGGAAATTGTTAGTCATTTTATCTTCTTTCCATTATTATTAATTGTCTACCTTCTGTACATGAATGCTGTATACTTTCCTACTTCAATCCTTTGGATTTATTCACCTGGTGGATATATCTGATACAAAATTATACTCTTTGAAAGTTAGACAGATTTGTCCAGAGATGTTTCTTGGAGAAACTTATTATTGTGGAAGGTGATTCGCAATATGAAAATTGCGTAGTTTTGGCATGATACTTACACATTCGCATATGACATAATGGAAGTTTATTTCATCTGTAAATATTTTGAAAACAGTACCTCTTTTGGGTGCAATATTCTCCTTGAATTTTGAGCTATTTTGATGTTTTTGCAGAAGAATCATTTGTTTTTTTGGTAGTCTAAAGCATTGCTATGTATATTTTGACCATACTTTTTGTTATGTATCTGCGAAACAGGCTCTACATATTTGTGCAGTATCTAGTTAGCTGTTCTTTTATCATAATTTGTTGTTTTTGCTTTTGTCTTAATGTATGTGTCCAGCAAATTAAGCACACCTTCAACACATTCATTTGATTTTTCTTTGTAATGATGATTGAATGATTTCTGCTGCCGGCTACATATTATCTGCAGAAATTCAATCAGTACTCGAAAAGATTCAGAAAGCAGCATGCAAAACAAACATTATTGCGAAATGTCGGTGCTTTTGCGGAGCACCTATTCCAGGTTTTCATGACACCGACCTACTAACTTTACGAGGGGTAGAAGTTATCTTATTATTTTGTTTCTCATTTGGTATGCCTTTCAATGGCTTACTTTCTAAGGTTCTCTTGTTCCCTTGAGTATTCAAAATATACTGCTGGCAAAATTCATGGTGCAGCTGTAGTTTCCATTTATTTATGAGAGGAAAAGATGTTATCATATTATTTGTGCCAAGGAATTCAGGCAAATGGATGAGAAAAAAGGTTCACATAATAATAATATGTAATATCATTATTGATGAATGATTGCTGTGGTAGATATTGTAGGGAGCATGTGTCATTTGCCTCCTTTTTAACCTTTATATCAAAAGTAGAAGCAGCAGTGATCATCATCAATCAATAATCAAAAGATTCAATAGTTTTGAACTTTCTTGATGATCATTTTCATTTGAGGTTTCAGAGCTGGAAGAACGGTTTTGATGAATATGATCCATCTTCAAGACGAGGCAGCTCATGGTTTAGTCCTGAATACGAGGCTAAAGGTTCTAAAGCAGGCTGGACTGGCACCAAAGGACCCCATTCTTCGGGTAGAAGTAAGTGCACCTCGATTTTGAACAATTAGTTACTGACCCATTTTTGTACTTTTCTTGTGGAACTAAATATACAGACATTTGTTGACATCTAAGAAGCATGGACGCAGACATGCAGCACGTTCATGACACGACACGGACACGCTGAATGCAGGACACGACACGTCAAAATTATATATTTAATGTATTTTTTTTCATATTTTATAAATAGAAATATTTTACTTAATGATGATGAAAAAAATGCATGATAAGACTAATTAAAATTAAAACCATGTATTTCATACTTTAAATATCAAATGAGAAATAAAATCACATTGCTTGTATTTTATAATTGGATTTTAAGCTATTTTCTTTAAACTTGCGACGTATTTTGATCATCTAAGTGATGGACATGGGTGTCCAACTGATGGACACGCGCGTCCTCCTAGTGTTTGAAGTGTGTCCGATTCTAAAAAATAATAAAATAATAATATACGTTTGGAAGCGTATTTGACACCTGTCGGGGGAGTGTGCGACGAGTGTCATGTCCGATACGGTGTCCAATACGGACATTGCACCTTTTTAGAAGTGTTCGTACTTCTTAGTTTGACATATTACAGGAAAGTGTGATGATACATTCCATAGTCTCCATATAAGTGATCTAGACTTATCATTTTGGGTAAACTTATTCAGAGACTAGAGGCAGGAGTCTTGTGGATGGGCCCAAGCTAACATGTTGCTTGGATAGGGAATTTTTCGGGGTTAATGTTGGATGCCATTCTCCCTATTGAGCCATATAATATGGAACTCTTACTTCCTCTGACCTGTGTTGTGATGCTGTTCTTCATTGTCTTAGCTTCATATTCCCCTTAAGGCACAAACAGTTTACTACCAAACACACTCTCACCAACTCCTTTGCTTGAGTTCATCTAGTTATTTGTGCATTCTAAATCATGTCAGGAGCTTTCCACTTCTGTGAAGATGACAGCAATGTTGAGACCATTTTCCGGTCTGCATTTGGCGGGAACCGTTATTTCTATTGGTCTTTTGTTGATGAAGACTTTCCTCGATGGAGGAGCTCATCAGGCTCTTCTAATAACTATAGAACCTCTTGGAACTGGAGACAACAGGATGAAGAGGATTATGACTCCTCAACAGAGTCTGACAGTTTGGAGTCAGATTTGGCGTCAGATCGATTGGCCCTTGGGTTAAGTGCTTCTGGTCCGTTAAAGCTGGAAGATGTTAAAAATGCGTGAGTTCTGATAAATTTCCTTTTACTAGCTTTTCCATCGTGTTCTAGAAGGGGTTTGCGGCCATTTACATGTGCATATGACTTGATAGAATTCTGCTATTTCTTTGTTATGTAACTTCCATCTAACATTCCCTTTTCAGATATCGAGCATCTGCACTGAAATGGCATCCAGATCGTCACCAGGGCTCTTCCAAGGTATGGATGCTTTATGATTATTGGTCAGTAGTTCATATATTGAGCCAATGAGCTTCAATGTTTGGTGGCGTTAGGGACTGAGGGTTGTGGTCTTTGTGGAGATTTACTCATGGAATGTGAGGTGAAATCCTAGAGAAAGAGGGGATACAATTACTAATGACAAACTTCCTTTTTACAATCCTTTTGTCTTTAATATTTTCGGTTTGGGTTGCATCAATGGTCTGAGATGCGAAACATGATTATATTTTTTTCCAATTTCTATTATTTTATTATTGGTGGTATTGTCATCGTCAATCATCATATTATGATTGGTGGTATTACCAGCACCACCATCATTATCATCTTATTATTATTCGCTGTAACTTCGGATGCTATTTTCCCACATTTAGAGCACATTTTATTGGTTCTCTTGTTTGGTAATTGGTGTCTTGTTTATTTAGTAGTGGTGACTGGTGAGTGTGAGAATTGTCCTTACCACCAAACAAAAAAAAGGAGAAAAAGAAAAAACCATGATGTCTTGTTTATGATGTTGAGATTTTGATGATTATAAATGTCTAGATGGATTAACAGATTGACAAATTGATGCGCATAACAGGTTATTGCTGAGGAAAAGTTCAAGGCTTGCAGCTCAGCATATCAATCGTTATGTGACAAGCTGGTTCTTAATTAACGATTCTGCACAGCATTCTGGTCTGAATCCTAGATCTTTCCACCTCTCCTAGTTCCTTCAGACCTGTCTTGGGATTTTGGTCAAATTAGGTTATGTACTGATCTAGTTTAGGAAAATAATGCTGGAATTGCACCTATGATTTCTTCGGTGCAATAGCCATCCTTGTGATGGCAATAGCATGCCTTGGGCATTCCAAGATGTATCAGTACCCTTTTTTTATATAAATATTTATATTTTTTGTGGATGTACTACTATCATAGTAGCTTCTTGTGCTATGGCTCATCAGCTAGCTTGTAGCCATTTAATATGGAACCAGTAGTTGATTTGATTGCAGGGGTGATTCTCTATTTGTTTGAATCCTCGCAGGTTTCTTAGCATAGTTTTTCTGATAATAATTTCTTCTTCTTCCAATTCCCGCAGATTACCATGTGTTTGAAATTATTACAACAGTTGTTTTCTTTCTTTTCTTTTCTGTACTTTTTTGTTTTCACTTCAACAGTTTAAGCAGAAGAATTTGACAAAAGGCTGTCGAGATGAGCTGAGGCTGGTGTCGATGCTAGAGAGGTATTGCAGGCTAAGCCCATTTTGCAACCACTGCTAACATTTTCCATGCTGTCTCTGCTAAGTTTGTGCAGATGTCCAATTGGAACATCACTGTCTGAGATTCACAACTAATTACATATGCAGTCATGCCCAGCAGAAGAACTAATAATACTTCTTGGTTAGGGTGGTTGTGGGGTTTATGCCCCAAAAGGTATTTCTCAATTCATCAGCCATGTCTTATTGCACTATCACATGCAATTACACCAAACCTAAGTTTTCTGATTCAATGTCTCACATACTTTGTAACAATTAAATTGCAAATTAATGACTGTTATGGAAACCAAATTCCAACATAATGAATGTTGGACTTGTATGTTAAATGCATGAACTATTACAAACTGATGGAAAAATGTGAGAACTGAAGCTAATTGCATATTAATTAGCACAAGGGTTAGTGAAATCTTTGGCTAATAAGCTGAATTTCTGCACGAATGTTTTATCTTTTTCACCAGTAGAAAGTGTTATTACTCATCAACATGTACATGTACCCAATCTGCCTTACAATGAAGTGCAGTCATTGGAATGCCTATTGAGCAGTGAAGTTTTTCTTTGTTACTCAGAAATGTTTTGCATGTTTTCATTTGCAAGAATTGTACCCTCATTCAATGTTCGTCCCCGTTAATAATCCATGGTGCTGGAGGGGTAAGACTAGAGACAGACTTAACCTTTGGCATTGTTTATAAGAATAGCTTATCAAAAATTGTTATTGCGTATTCAGGTTGTAGGTTTTGTAGATGAATCAAATGCAACAAATTCAAGATTCAGACGCTGGCTCTACACTGGTTATGATTTTAGGTTCGTCTTGCCAGGACCCATTGATACATGGAATTAGGTTCTGCTTCAAATGTTGAAGACGAAGAGGAAGGCGAAGGATCAATTGATAGGAAACTTCAAAAAACTTCATTATTGCAATATTTGGCACCGTGGAAACTGGAATCCAGGCCTTGGAATTGGATTTCGTGCCAGTGCAAAATTTTCACAATGACAGCCTTTAATTCAGATTATGTGGCAAGAATTTCACATTACAAAAGTAGGGCTCCAGCACAAATTGAATAGCCGTGATTACAGCAGTAGCTTCAATGTAGTCGACATCATTTATAAACTGAATTTTTTCTATCATAGAACCAATAACTTTTTCCCCTCGTGATCACGAACTACCTTGCCTCGTGATTTTTAGACTTAGTTCCATCAAATTTTATTTAAAAAAATTCTCATCTAGATTAATCTTTTCTGACATTATCCAGTATGCAATGGACAATTGTCCTGACTAAAAATTCTAATTTTGACATTTTTTTGTTATCAAGTAAATTCAATTAAGGTAGCATTGCATTTCTTATGCAAAAGAATTCTACTTGCCAAAGGAGAAGAAATAAGTCAAGTGATGACTGGAAAAAAAGATAATAAAAAAGCCAACAATTTAGATATATAGAAAGAAACAAGAACATACCCATAAAAGAAAAAAGAAAAAAGAAAGACAAGAAAATATTTGCTTCAGTGAAAAAAATGAAAAATAAAATAGAAGAGATTATACAACTTGATAAGATCAAACGGTGTCGCACAGGCTGATACATTAAGAAATGTTGTACAATATGAATCTATACAGTGAACAGAAGCGCTTGCACAACCTGGCTAGGCAATTTGCATCGACTGATTGCTAAGAAATCATCTGATTTCTGCGACTTCTCTGCATTAAAATCTTTTGTATATTTTTTCTTTCAGGATTTGTAGCATATTGTGGTTTTACATAATAGATATATAATGCTTAAAGCTGTACAAATTCTTGGTTCGTCTTCTGGGTTTGTTTCGCACCGGTTGAAACCCCATGGAAATTGTGGGCTCACTTTGATTTCAATCTCTAATAAACCATCGTCATCTTCTTCTCCAAGAAGACCAACAATGAGTAATTCTCTGATGATGCCCGCTTTTTCAGCTCGTAAGGGTCGTTGTTTCAGAGCATTTCGTGTGTCTCGTGCTCGTTGTGAGTCAAACCCAGATGTGACTTCATCATCTTCATCTGTTACATTTCAGTCAACTGTGAGTTCTTACTGATTGCTATTGATGTTTTGTTATGGGTTTTGTTTTGATTCCTTGGATGTTTATTGCATTTTTTTTTTTTGGTTGTGTCATGGTGAATCTGTACTTCGTTGACAATGTACCGAGATGATGTTTTTTTCTTTACCTGAATTTCGTGATTAGATTCTCATTTCTGGGTTCTTGTGATATCTTGTAATCCTTTCTTTATCAGGTCTGAGTTGAAGCTCTTGATGACTTGTTAGTTGTTAAATTTGATATGGTGGCTCAGGGTGGATGCATATTTGTTGATATTCTGTTGAACAGGGGCTAACTTGAGATACTGAATTGCATGATCATAGCATGATTTAATACATGATAAGGTAATCAATTTGATGGAGAAGAAAGTGGTTTTTTGCACCTTGATGTTTAGTTATGGTGAAATTATGTGATTATAATGTTTGAGGGAATTGTGATGGAAAATATTGGAGACTCTGCGGCTTGTGTATAGGATTTCATTAACACGTTGATTACTATTGAGAGGGAGGGAGATAGAGATTTGGCCTGCCATCATCCATTTGTTCTCCTTCCACCATCAGTCTAATCCAACCTCAATATTATGATGCATTTGAGTTCCTTTTTCTCTTTCTCTGTGTGTGTGTGTGTGTGTGTGTGAGAGAGAGAGAGAGAGAGAGAGAGAGAGAGAGAGAGAGAGAGAGAGAGAGAGAGTTCATTTCCAGAAAATCATAAAAAATTCAACTGCTCTAAAATACTGATGTTAAAAAAAAGGGTATGGTATACTGTTGATATTTTCTTTTGTTACTTCCTTTCTAGGCATTTTGATGTTGGTTGAATTGAGATTCCTTTCTATATTGTGCTTTAGTTTCATTATGGTGTTCTATGTATTTTATGATTTTTTGATACAAACATTCTGCAACTAAAAAGGGCGATTCATAACGTGGCCACAAAAAAAAATTAAATTAAAGAGTATCTATCTATGAACTTTGAGAAAGAGCATTTGTCAAAAGAAAGGGAGAAAAACCAAGGGAAAAGCAACCATATTAGAGTTGGGAAGTGGGAGTTGTTAGTTCTCTTAAGTTTCTTCTGTTGTGTTCTGTTAAATTCCTCAAAAAGTCTTCTAATGGTTACTCCAACCTTGGCACACCACCCTAGTGAAATGTGACACACACACACTTCTTGGTATGAAAATTGAACCCTCAATAGAGAGAAGGAGAAGACCACCAAGACTCCCAAGCAACTGAATGATGAACTAAATATGTTACTAGAGTTAACGGTTGCTTCTTTGGATGCAGAGCACGGAAAAAAGAGAAGGGATAATTAAAATTTATGCATGGAGCATTTCTAGGGCTTTATATAATATGCTTAGGGTCAATTTAAATCTTATCTTTATGTTTGTATAGGTTAGATTGTTGCTGCATAAATTTAATGGCTTTTAATTAGATTTAGGGGCCACCCATTAGTTGTGTTATTTTTCAAATAACGTAATTGGGTTGGTTAAAAATCTCTTAATTTCTTAATTATGAGTCATAGTCTTAGTCATAATAGGGAAAATCTTGTAGTCCATAAATATCTTTATGAGGGTTTTCTTGGAGTAAGAAAATTTTGAGGTCGAAAATTGTTGAACGCGTGCTATAGGGGTCACCCATCAGTTGAATATTACAATAATTTCAAAAATTGCTGGACACGTGCTATAAGGGTCACCCATTAGTTGTGTTATTTGTCCAATTATGTAAATTGGTTTGGTTAAAAATCTCTTAATTTCTTCATTATGAGTCATAGTCTTAGTCAGAATAGGGCAAGTCTTGTAGTCCATAAATATCTTTGTAAGAATTTTCTTGGAGTATGAAACTTTTGAGGTCAAAAATTGCTGGACCATGCTATAGGGTTCCCCCATCAGTTGTGCTATTTGTCAAATGACATAATTGGTTTGGTTAAAAATCTCTTTACTTTCTTCATTATAAGTTGTAGTCTTATTCAGAATAGGGCAAGTCTTGTAGTCCATAAATATCTTTGTAAGAGTTTTCTTGGAGTATGAAACTTTTGATGTTGAAAATTGCTGGATGCGTGCTACAGGGGTCACCCCCGGTTGAGCTATTTGTCAAATAACATAATTGGGTTGGTTAAAAATCTCTTAATAGGACAAATCTTGTAAGCTATAAATATCTTTATTAGGTTTTTCTTGGAGTATGAAATTTTTTAGGCTTTGTGCAACCTAACATTGGGTTAATTCCTAAGGAATTCAAGGTGGGATTTCTAGAGTTTTCTTCCTCTCATTCTTTTACAAAATTGTTGTTCTTGGGTTACCGGTTGCATCATTAGAACAATCCCCTTTTGTTCAGCCCCAAAACCTTACCCTACTGTTTTTGAATTGATGTGTTGTTAGAATATGTGGTAATGTTTTTGACAAACTTATGTTTCATTTATTAACTACATTTCTCCTTCACGTTCTGCCACGTAAGCTTGAACTTACAAGTGCAAATTTGTGTGCTTACCGGCATGCATATGTGTGCTTTCATCTTTTTTCTTGTCTATGCGTTCTCCTCTTTGTTTCGTCAAGTTGTTGTAATATCTAGCATAATGCAGGGGAACACTCGTAAGATCAATTTCTGTCAGTTGTGTGGTGGCCCCACAAAGCATGAGATACCCGATGGGGAGGAGAAGATGAGAGCTATTTGCACACTGTGTGGGAAAATTACCTATGAGAACCCAAAAATGGTAAGATCATTTAATCAAATTTCATCTTTAGACAGAGCTTTGTGATTTGGTCAAATAATAGTGGGATTGTGCATATTCTCTGATATGGTGTTTGAAGTCCTATTGGAAAGGAATGCGTCCAGTGTGTTTTGCATAGTGCACTTGAAAAGAATATATTCTGTTTTGAGTGTATTGCTCTTTTCAACCTTTCAAGATCTGCTATATCTCAAGCCTCAAATGAAGATCGTGCTTCTGTCAAGCTGGAAGAGTAGATGACAATGTTTTGTTATTCTAGTAATTAAGAGGTGGTACAGCAGATTATAGTGACCTAATTAAACTTACATCCCTTTTACAAATCATATTTTGGACAATAGAAAAGCTCATACCTTATCAGATTATGTTCTAACCTAGGAACATGGACACGCCAAATAGGGTGCCGTTTGCGTGTCCGACACACCGCGGACACGCCAAAATATGTGTCAGATACGTCAAGTGGCGTGTCTTATTTTTTTATTATTTTTTTAAGCTGTGGACACGTTGGAGACACGGCTGGGACACGGTGGGGGTATATTTTGTAATTTTTATAACTTCAATATAAAATACACAAAAGAGTCTAAATCAAAAACATTTCATCGTTGGAGCTTGTACAAGCCCTAGCTGTTGCTCAGTTGGAGAAAGAGGCGAAGTGCGATGGAGAAAAAGTAGCAGCAACACACTACTGGACTCTTATTCTTCTTGTCTGCCGAAATTTCAGTTCTTCTTCATCTTTTTCTTCTTCTTCTTCTTCTTCTTCTTCTTCTTATGCTGCTCTTCTTCTCCTTCGCCCAAAATTTTTATTCTTCCTTCTGCTTCTTTTTCTTCTTCTTCTCCTTCTCTGCCCAGATTTGCTGCTGCTATAATTCTTATTTTTTCCTTCTCCTTCTCTGCCCAGATTTTTTGCTGCTGTAATTCTTATTTTTTTGTTCTTCTTTTTTTATTCACTGCTGCTTTTTCTTTTATGTTCAATGTCATATTGCTTGTTCATGCTTAAAACGCTAATGAATCTAATGATGTATTGGATGATGATCTTCTTTAACTTGTCTCTTTATTTATGCTTGATTTATGATGAATTGATGACCTGTTATCTATTCTATTGAGTATTGACTACTGAATTTTTAGATATTTTTGGTGGTATGTGCATGTTATATTTATATACGTGGAAAATAAAATATATAAAAAATAAAAAAAATTTGCCGTGTCCCCGCCGTATCTGTGTCCCCTATTTTTTAGAATTGCCGTGTCCCCGTGTCCGTATCTGTGTCCATATCCGTGTCCGTGTCCATATCGGTGCTTCTTAAGTTCTAACCTATAACTAATATACTGTATGGTCTGAAGTGGGCATTATTATGATGAATGCCACACATGTTTAGAGTAAACACTTTCTTATTTAGTGTGATGTCATCATAGCTGATGTTTTTTTTTTTTTCAATCGGTTGCTTATAGGTTGTGGGGTGCCTCATTGAACATGATAAGAAGATCCTACTTTGCAAGAGAAAGATCCATCCATCTTATGGTCTTTGGTATGAATTTGTGTGGACTGTTTGTCTGGAAAGGAAATGTCTTTTTGTCTTTATTTGAAGTAACTTATTCAATTTATTGTTAAAGGAATTCTAAATAAATAAATAGATACATTTTAAGGAAAAATTTGCACCTTTCTGTTCCTAAGCTAGATTTCAGTATCTCCCATGTTCACCAGAGATATTTTAAATAATTTTTCTTGGATCTTATATGTGCAGGACTCTTCCGGCTGGTTACATGGAGATTGGGGAGTCTGCTACAGAAGGTGCTATCAGAGAAACATGGGAAGAAGCAGGGGCAGAAGTGGAAGTGCTGTCACCTTTTGCTCAACTGGACATCCCTCTTATAGGCCAAGTGAGGATAAATCTGTTTGTTGACCTTAATTGATGTTCTGCGCACTTGCTAAAGATGTTTGTATAGTAATTTGTCTCTTGTTTGGAGCAGACTTACATAATTTTCTTGGCAAAATTGAAGAGGCCCCACTTTTCCCCAGGTCCAGAATCATCAGAATGCCGGCTTTTTTCTTTTGATGATATTCCTTTTGGTTCTTTGGCGTTTTCGTCAATGTTGGTTACCTTAAATTTGGTAGGAGCAAGTTTCAACAATCAGATATTCTCTTTCTTCAATTACTTGTTATCACTCACTTATGCCATTGTTGTTTTAATTTTTATCATTTATTTGTTTTTCTGTGGCTGTAGTACATTGAAGATAGAAAGGTTGGAAGACCCAAGTTTCACTATGGAACCATTAATAAAAGGTATTTTCAGTTTACATATGAGAATTTCCCATTTATGAACTCTGGGTGAAAATCCTTGAGAAAATAGACATTGAGTTCAACTGCTTGAGAGAAACCAGATGAAAGTGCAAATAAAGTGGAATTTTAGTAGGTCTGTACGAACTGTTTGTTTGCACTATAGAAATTTTGTTGCGCCATCCTTACCTTGTAAGGGCCTTAATTTTAAATGAGTACAAAATTGAAATTGGTGGCAGGGGGCTATTGAAGTGAAGGTGATGGTGCCGACAGTGGAAATATTGGCATGGGTAAGGATGGCAATGGGTTGCATATTGGATGGGGGACCCCTCCCTATCCCCACCGGGCCTTAGGAGGCCACTCCCCAACCCCTGCTCCGCCTCGCCCACCCTTTCCCTCACCCCAGACTGCTAACCCAACCCTAGCCTTGCCCTGGTCCAACCCACCTGCCCCATCACAAAACTTTTTGAGGGAAAATAGTTAAATATGAAAAAAATGTATATATGTGGATAAGCATAATTCAAACTGCTAGAATACCTGAATTTTGGCCCCAATCTAAAAAATGAAATAAAAAGTTATGTGATGATTGGAACAACCAGACAACGCACTCGATGGCCATATGAAAAAAAAAACTAAGAAATATAAAATAGCGTAACACACATCTTTTTGGGTAAGTGAAACAGCACAGCATAACATTTGTGGCTGCATATAAATACATGTTTATCTGCGGATGATTGATTTTTGTGACATTACACAACAACAAAAGGAAAAAGAAGGGGAGAAAGAGCTGCAAGAACAGAGAGAAAGAGGAAGAATGTGTGAGAGAGAGTAGTTTAGTGTTTCATATGTAAACATGTATATATTTGCTTGGTCCACAACATACATCAAAATGGAGATGGGATCATCTCTCTTTATTTTTTCAACGTGGGATTGAAAGCTGTTAGGTTCAGCAGCCATACTCTGTTTTTGCCACATCGGTTGTACAACATATAGAAGTAATTTTCGTATAATAAATAGAGATCATTAGTTGACATATGGTTGTGGGGATGTGAAAATTTAAGTGCATAATTTTTTAAAGCACCCTATTCAGGCTGGATTTTGCCCGTTTGGACCAGGTTGAGCAATGTCCATTCCCCTCCCAAACCCATTGCGGGTAACTGTCATCCTATTCCTGCCCCTACCCTGTTTTGAGACGTCCTATCTCGCCCTAATAGGATATATAATTGGGTTGGGGGTGGGATGGGATGCCCCTTCCCCAACCTTGCCTTCACCTTTGTCGGGGGACTTCTCCCCAATCCCAAAACTGACCCTAACACTATGAACCTTTCCCAAAAAATATCCTGGGATGAGGAGGGACCCGATTGTTTGGGTTGAATTGCCATTCCTAGTCATGGGAGGAAGTCATGGTGGTGGTGGTGATAGTTCTGTTAGTAATGGCGAGATAGTAACCATGGGAGCACCTTTGGTTGTGATATTAGATTTGTCTAGCCTCAGTAGCCTGTTGGTTTTTTGATGGATCCTTCAACAGAATTATATTTCATAAACAAACATGTCATTCATATACAACATCAATGCATAGTTCATTTACTCATCTGGCTCACTGGCCTAAGGTGACTGATTAACCAAGACCCCATCTATATACATGCAGATAGTAATCTGGAGTCTACACTTCCAACTTTCTAGTTAACTCTCACTTTGAACGCCAATTACACTCTTGGACTTGTACTAGCCACTTTAATGCTGATCACATAACCAGATTTTCTAGACTCAGGAAAATTTGAAATTATTTCCAACATATTCTACTCCACATTTTTTAGTGGGTTTGATTAAGTTGAATGTTCCTTTATGGAATCAAGGAAAATATGCTTTCAAATTTAATTTTATTTACTTAACCTTCTTATTTCTCTGCAACCAAAGGAGAATAGCAAAAAAGATGCAGGTGGACTTTCTGTATAGCAAGTCTGTGACTCGTTGCATCCAGTTATTTCTTTATTATTTTCTCACTTCCTCATGCTATCTACTTTTTTAAACTATTAAAGGTGCTACCCATTTAACCTACACTATTTATTTGGAAAGAAACTGAAACAGGCCAACATTGCATCTTACTAGAGTGGCAATGCATTTGCTAATGGCATGATTCCCCTCCATGTTACTTCTGCTATACACATTTACACTCCAATGTTGCTTTCGCGTGAAATGCCAAGTGTTTCTTGTATCTTCCAACTACCCTTTTGTCAAGTTCGCTTGCAGTGAGGATAACATGGATGCTATTGATAGAAGACCTACTTAGGAAAAAGTAGGAGAAAGTAAGGAGAAAGAATAACAACAGGTGATAGAAAACATTGTGGATGACAAATGAGCAATCAATCTCTCTTCAGTTAGTGTAACCTCCATGTATTGTTAACAACAATGAAATTTACTTTTAGCTTTACTTTAGTAGACCACAGGGAAGATTTTTCAAGAATTGCCAAGGGAGGGTGTGTGGTGAAGCCATGCCTTCCGATTTTACTTTATTGCACTACATGTGAAAGGTAAAGGGGAGACAGGAATGAAAAATATTTTGACTTATTTCTGAGCTTGAGGTCCTGACTTTTTATATGAAGAAATCACATGTAAGTTCTGCACTTTGCACTGTAGGGTTGCCAAACTAGGGAAGAATCAAATACGATTTGTTTTGTATCTTGCATCCTTTTTGGCTATTATGAATCAATAATTGTGGTCATACGCAGTTGTGTAACTAGAACTATTGCAGTTGAGCCAAAAGACACTTTTGAATTGATCAGAGTTTAATGATTTTTTAATTGTAACCAGTATTGAAATATCAAATCTTAAAACTCACATTGTCAGAGTTTTGTTTCTTTCTGATACTTGTTCACAGGCCTGGCACAAGCCCTTCTGATATTCAAGCCTACACACTTGATTATCATTTGCAGTCCTGATAAGACGTGATTAATTCAACATGTTTCTGTTGTGAAAAGAGCAGAATGTAGAATCAGATACCTAACTTTTAGACTTGAATTCTATTTTCTCCATTTCACTGTTGTAATAGCTGCTTCTGGGGTGACACCATTTGAAGGCAATGAGGTCATTTTTTTTTCCATTGGCAACTCTCAGATGATTCCTTTGATGATGGGTATTTGCTTTTGCCAATTCTGCAAAATCTGGTGAATTCTGATTAAATATATAGAAATTAACTATTAATTCTTTTCGATTGGTAGAGCATCCCATAGATGAGGACTTGCCTTTCTGCATATCTGTAACTTGACACTTAGCTGATGCAGTGCCCTATTGATGTTTGAAACTTGGATATTGGAGCAGAATGCATATTAGTTAAGTCTAGGAATCTTTCTTCCTAACCTGCCGAAGCCACTCGGTCCATTTCTCTGGTTAATGGAAAAATGTCATCCATTTTACCCATTAAAACTTAGACATGCCCAAATATGTTAGTAGGTATTATGATGGCTTGGTATCTTGGAAGCAGGTTCAAAAGTAGAGCTGCTCTTGCCATTTTGATGTGCAGAAATATACTCCTGCAGAAAGTTTGGTAGTCATTCCTTTTGTAACTGAAGGAGGGGCTGCCGTTTGAGGTGATTCGATATCGATACCTCTGCTCATTTTTGTTGATGGTTTGTATAATTTAGGAGGACATTGTTGAGGAACATGAAACCTTGGAATTCTTCTATGGTTAACGGCGTTAGTGGTTTGAAACCATCCTCACCATGAAGTGGTTGCTGTTGCTGTCATAGACAACAATGTCTCTAAGTGGTGTTGAAGATTTCTTTGTTTCTACTGAAATTTATCTTATCTTTGGTGAATAATACAATTATAACATCATTGTTATGGGCCTTAAATGTATTAGTGGCTAACTAGTCAGCTCCACAAACTATTGAAATTAGTGGAGCATTGTCTCTTGAGCTGTTGGGTAATGGTCCTAGTGTTTTAGCACCAAATTTGAGTCCAATGCTGTTGAACATGGGTGACTTTGCACCAATTCCTCAATCCCATATTGTTCCTTCACAACCCAAAAATCGAAAGTTCAATCCCGAGGGATTGTGTGAGATAGGGATGAATTATAAACCTAAATGTCTTGAGTTTAAAACTTGGTAATTTTTCAAGGCCAGATCATAAAAGCTTTATCTCTAGTGAATTGTTTAATCTTGATGTAGATGATCTGTATTTGACTGGATCGGAGAGGGATCAATCAAGGTAAGTATAAGTTGGTCCGGACATTTCTGACCACATTACCAAAGATAAGGAAAAAAAAGAACAAGATTATGATGTGCAGATAGTTACTCTGTTTTAGATTTTATGGTGAGAAAAAAAAGGTATCACTGACTCAAATTTGTGAGATTTTTAAATTAATCTTTCTAAAAAAGTATATAACATAAAAAGTTTTTTTTTTTTGGTGTCTCATAATATCATTACGTCTCTTGTACATATGAAAAATTCCTCCTTGATAATCAAAGCATACGATACATGTATGTACTAAATCCAATTGAAAGTAAAAACACTCTCATCTCAAATACTAAAGAAAAATTACGTCTAATTGAAAATATTTTCTCTCTCTTTTTTTTTGTCCAGATTTTTTATTATTTATCTCCTTATTATTGTTTTCTATATTTAGTTATTTATTAATTTTATTGGAGCTTTGAATTTACATAAAAAGAAAAAAATATCTAGACTTGGAAATGTACACGAGACATTTACTTTGACCTGAGTCTCCGGCTTCCCCCCGTCCCTACGGGATGCGAGACCTGAGACCACTGTATGCAGTTGCAGTCTATAAATAGAAGTCTTCTGTAGTTTGTTCTCCGACGAAGAGCATTCATTCCCTTGCCCAATCCCCAATCCTCTCTCTTTCTATCTATATGTATATATATACATATATGTATTTATAGAAGATACACTGGTATCGTAATTCGTTGATCTCTCGTTTTCGAGGATCATCCGATGCAGAGCCCTTAACTTTCATCTGAAGTGCTATCTCTTTAACGAACTTTCAGGTGTTGCAAATTGCAATTCGTATTTTCCTCATATTGTTCCGTGTTTGTATCTGATTTTAAGTTTGGACTGTGATTTGGGGCTTCTGATGCGGGGATTAGGGTTTTGAGCCTGGGAATTTTCGAGTTTTGCGATAATGAAGAGCACATCTTTTCCCTATCAGAAACTCGAAACAGAATCGCCGCGATCGTGGAACCGTGGCGGCGGCGACCGGAGATTCGCATTTTCACGTCAAACTTCGTTCCATCAATCAGCTCAGCCTCACACTCCGATATCTATAATTTCGAACGATTCTGTTAAGCCTTTCCTTTCTCGGACTGCATCAAGCATAGACATTCCAAAGGCTTTTTATCCACAGGATGAAACTGAGAGCATATGGAGAGAAGAGAAGCCATTTTTGGGAGAAGAGAAGGGTTCGGATCAGAAGTATTCGGTTATGTTGTTTGTGTTATCGGCTTTCAGAATTATAAGGTCGGGAAACCGGCCAATGAGGAGTTTGCTTTTGATGATCTTCCTCAATGTGGCGTATTCAACTGCTGAATTATGTATAGGCCTTCTCACCGGCCGTGTAGGTGTGATTCACTATCTCCTTGCTGGTGCATGGTTAGCTACTATTTGAAATTATGTCCTTTTTAGGGGTTGCTGTTAAAGATTTGAAATTAGCCGTGATAACCTTGGAAATTACTCACTGTGGAATTATTAGTTGGCTGTTGGACATTGATATTCTTAGTTTTTATACAGTGTTCCCTTGAAAACGAAATTTGTAATCTTTTTTTTTTAGTTGTGTGCGCGTCCATCTGTGAATTTGTTTGTGTTGTCTGTCAGAATCAATGTTCTTTTCATGCGTGCAGGTTTTCTATTATAATTCAACAATTCTTTGAGCTAGCATGTACAAAACTGTGTAATATGACAGCATCATATTAGTTAACTGGAAATAAGGGAGCTTCATATCAAGACCGTTTTATAATTTCTTGTATTGATTAATTTTTTTTGCACATGATATTTCAGGTTTGGTGTCTGATGCTTTTCATTTGACATTTGGATGTGGACTCTTAACATTTTCATTGTTTGCAATGGCTGCTTCACGGAAAAAGCCAGATCGAGTCTATACTTATGGGTGAGATCAAAATTTCTATCTTTATGGTAATGAAAGCAAATTAAATACTCTAAATTGCCTACTTAACTGCCGTGGTTGTAATTCCGCTTTTGCCACTTGGTCTTGTAAAGTCATTATATTTTCTCCAGATACAGTTGCGTACAGTGGAGGGTTATCATTTTAGAAAATCTATGGATTTGAATGCTAAAAGTGTTTTTACTCAATGAAAAAACTTTTGATAATATCTCCACCTTCTACAATATTTATGTAGTGGTCAACTGTGTGTTTCTTGAATTACTTCAACAGTTATGTCAACATTTGGATTGTACCTAGCAAAATTATTTAATCAGAGTTATTCTTTTCTACTAGGTACAAGAGGCTAGAAGTTTTGTCCGCTTTCACCAATGCTGTAAGTATTTGATATTTCCACATTACTACGGTTCATTCTTTTTTATTAACTTAATTATCTTATTATGCCTGTGTTATGTAAATGTTTTTTTTTTTTTGTTTTATTTCCAATTTTTTTTTTCTAGTCACTATGCTTGTACAAGCACACTTGAATTCTGAATTCTTTCTTCATCGGTGTTACCCGCACAGATGTGTATCCATCAGACATGGTTTTATGCAATCACATTGGCGTCATAATCTTTTTCCTTTTTTTTATTTATTTTCTTCTTTTATCTACCTAAGTTAATAGAATAAGAATGCTTACTTTTTGCCCTTCATAGATATGGTAGATTTGTGAGGAAAATTGACTGTGTGTTGAAAAGGTTAAGTGTAGCTAATTTGTGATGCACAACACATTTGGAAATACAGAATTTCATTTAGGACATAGTTGCTTTGAAGCATTCAGTTTTCAGACACAGGAAAAGAAACAACCAATGTCTGGAAAGGCTGCAAACATTGTTTATTGTATGCTAAAATTGCCAAAAGGGCTACAACCTCTATATAGAGGATGTATTCATAGAGAAAAAACTATAGCTCTTCACAATCCTTCAAAATACTGCACTAATATTGAGCTCTTTTATAAAATCTGAGAAGGAGAAAGAAGACCCATAAAACTTCCCTTTGAGCCAAAATTGAAAAAAAAAAAGTAGAGATAATGACATCTAGTTTCTTTGTCTTATATATCACCATGTCTACATTTTCAAACATTCGCTAATGTTGCTCTCTCCAAATATACCACATCAAGCACATGGGCATCACACAAGGAAAATCTTTGTCGACTTGATAATTCATCTATATTGAGTTCTCTTCTCCCCCTCCTTCCCTCTGCTCATTTAGACGTCTTTGAAATTTTGGAAAGGATGGGAGCTGTCCATCATATGATCAGCTCTGGTCTCTGCATTTCTGTGACTTGCTCATATTGCCCAAGCTCCAGTTTAGAAAATTGGAGTTGTCTTTTCATCATTTTTTATTTTTTATTATTTATTTATTTTTTTTGCGAAAAGCTTTGAAAAATTTCTTGATGTATCTTCTTCCTAATGTGTAATGTGCAAATGAGAATACTCTCTTATTATTGGGTTGAGGATAGTTTTTGAATGCAGCAATGCCTAGAAACTCTGTACGTTGATTTTAACCTGGCACCTTATGGAGATGAATATTTCAATTTGCTGCGTGTATTAGTCTATCAAATCTTGCTTTGAAAGGCATTGTCCTCATTAGCTGGGATTAGTTTCTTTATGGTCAAGGACCATAATCTGGGTTAAATCATGCACTAAATGTCTCACCTTACTACCTTACTATCTAAACTGTGTCAATGTTGGCTTTCCCCTTGACCCTCAAATAAGAGCCATGCCAAAATTGTTCTCTGGTGCTTTATTTTGTTGTCTATGATCATGAACCAAGCATCTTGGTCAGTTTTCTTGGAATTATTTATTTCCAACTGGTGCTATTCCCACACCCTCACAAATTTCTTAATTTATGTGGTTTTTCCATATCCATCTCAAGATCTGCATCTCAGCTGTGCACTCCATGAACAGAATTTCTCATGCTGGACATTATTTTCCTTTCCAATATGGTTGAGCCTTGATGTCATTTCTCTTTTACTGTTAAACAAGTTGATCGACTGAATAGTAGAATTCTATATTTCTATATAATGAAGTAGAGAGAAATGGCTAGATTATCCTTTTTTTAATTTATATTTTTGGGTGGGATTCAAATAAATGATGACAATGGTTTATTGGAGGCAAAATGATGGAAAACTTTTTAGCTAGGCATTGCCATTTCCTAGCTTGGCATTGCTTTGCCTAATCCTCTTTCCCACTCAATGCTTTGTCACCGAATGAGGGAATACTTCTCAGATTCATAAATACAAGCAGAAACTCTGTTCCATATCAGAAAGATAGATTCCTTAACCATTCTGCTTTCTCTTCTTGGTAAGTTATATTCAAGATCTATGCCGACATAGTTTACTGTATGATCCTAGTCGTTATGATCTTCTCGTGTCTTTTCTGCCCATTATCTGTTTTTTGTTTTTTTTTTTTCTAACTTTGCAATATTCCCCTCTGCAAAAAAAAGGGAGAGAGGTAATTGAGGTGCATTTCACTTTTAAGTATCAAAAGACTTTTACTTATATCATGGTAATTAGTCCTTTTATATCTATATTCTGTTCACATCATGATGGTTGCTCTTTTTGGTTTTTTTAATAGTTTTTGTCGTTGCATCGCTTGGGCTACATTTCACTATTTTGATTGTGCTGAATGTGTAGACAGCTATTTCTTTTGTTTATGTCCTTCTCCTTAGCTGTGGAAGCACTTCATGCTTTTATCCAAGATGAATCTGAGCACAAGTAAGTTACACTTTGATTACGTGATGATCTATTGTGTCTGCATTTCTTTACTGCAGTAATTTCATTGGATAACTTTCTTACATGGTTTTTTCTGTCTGTTTATTTATTTTCTATTTCTGAATATTGAGCACAATCATATTGCTTTCCCATAAGAGGTATAACTGCCATATTTTCATTCATATGCCTGAACCTGACATTTGATTCTCTAAATGTGTTTCACATACCTAATAAGCTCGCATGGCATCATTTCCAAATCAATGGGTCAACGAAAACTAAAAGTTTTCCTTGTCCTCATTAACAAACCAATGAATGAATCTATGCGAACTTCAAAAATTTCTTCCCTAATTTACTGAATTGTTTATTCTTATTTTACTTTTCTGCCTACTTATGTAAATTAATTTTGTTGGGGGCCCCGGGTGGGGGGCTGGGATTGTGGTAGGGGATTTCTGTTTATGTTTTAACATGTAAACTTATTTTCCCTGTTGAAATTCAGAAACCAAAAAGAAATAATTTTGCTTCTTGTCAACTATTATGCTTTTTGCTACATGAAGTATATTGTCGAGTTGATCTTTCCATGAAGCATATAGCAAGGTTTGTGATACTGTTCTGGTTTATAAGATAATATATATGTATAAAAATAAATATAGAGTATAGTTTGTGATTTAAAATGTTACACAGTGCATGCTTGTAGTCCCACATTTTGGATTTGTATCTCTTGTGCGAATTTATTCTTTTGATTTACCTACATCCTTTTTCTTCTTCACCTTTGCCAAAAGATAAAAGAATATTTTGTTCTCATGATCCGATTCCCATGCTTTGGAACTGTTAACATCTGTCAAATGAGTTTTCAAGGCCAATCTCAATACTAGTCAACCTACTGGTCATTGGTGTACCTGCATGCGTTGAAGGTCGTTCTTTAATTCTTATAGGTGCTTTCTACAAATTGCGCATGAGTTTGTGATGAGCAGAATATATCTTATGACTGTGTTAAAGCATAATTTATCTTACAATTGCATGCATGTTTAAATCTCTTCCCTAAATAGAATTTATAAAGATCTAGTTGTATTTATAGTGAGAAATATTGGTCCAGTAGCTAGATACTTCAATTGTAAGCTAATATGACAATGCAATATGATCATGTATCAAAATATTCAAGCATCATGCATTTACATTATCATTGAGATATGGAAATGCATGTTTCACATGTTGGGGATAGTGCCATATTATACAATCATGTTATTAAGTTTATGACTTTTAGTTTGGGGTTCTTCTTGTTTATTCCTTCTTCATGTATATGTATATATTCTGATTTGAATATTTGCTAATCATTGGCTATTTTCTAGGCATTACTTGATTGTTTCGGCGGTGACAAATTTGTTGGTGAATCTTATTGGTGTTTGGTTCTTCCGGAACTATGCTCGCATTAATCTTGGTTAGTCTCTAGCTGCTGTGATATTTTTGGGTTCCTAATAATTTAATTTCCAAGTTGATTGCGAATGCTTAAACATCTGTGAGAGTTGTTTTACATGTGCTTAGTTCCCCATTTATATTAGATGTTGACTTGTAAATGAGGAGCAAGATTAGCTCAGTGGTTGTGGCGCCTGCACCCATACCATGTGGTCATGGGTTTGACTCACCCTCTCCCTCCTAGGGCTTTAGACATCCAATGTACCAAAGCAAAAAAATAAAATAAAATGTTGACTTATGGTTGTTCTGATGCTTACATAACTGACTTGGTAAACTCAGTTTAGTTGTGCTGCTTAGTTAATAGTTCACAAGATGAAAAAGAGGACTTTTCTATTGTAGCATTCATTGCTCACTGAACATAGTGCTTGTTTAAATGGGTGGTTTGGCACTGTGAAAAAGTGGCTTACATGGTTAACTTGAAACAAAATGGACTGTGATGCACGTGCTAATCAATGAATGCCTTAGATGGTCTGATGGGACTGTAAATTAATCTATATTTTGATGTAACCATAATATTTATAAATGTGAGCTGGATGTCTGATAGCACTTTTGTTGGATGCTTTTGATTCCACCTGATCCTGTCCTAGCTGGGATGTATTGGAGTTGATATGTTGTCACCATTAAAAATAGAAAAAATAGGAGCCTTTGGCTCGGGGAAAGGGTGTAAAAGTAAAGAACTTTAATCTTGTAATTTGGTCTTCACTATTGCATTAGGATGTGCCTGATCTTGTTGTTCCATGAGTATGCCACATGGCATATGTTGCTGCCATTGAATGACTTCTGAGTTTAGAACAGGTTGTCCTGTGTATCAAAAGTTCATTTTTTCTTCTTATGTTGCATGTTTGCTTGCAGTTTATCGAAAAGCAGAAGACATGAACTACCATTCAGTTTGCTTGCATGTTCTTGCTGATTCTATTCGCAGGTGAGGAATACTTTCTCTCTCTCTCTCCACACCCACACCCACACCTGCACGCAGGCACACACATGCACTTTACAAGATGATTTGGTGCATACATTGGTTTAAGATGCATGTATTTTTAGGGCATTTCCCCTTATTATTTTTTATTATATATATAAATGCTTATAGATCCATGTTAATCTGGGGTATGCCAATTGTTTTGCAGTGCAGGTTTGATCCTGGCATCTTGGCTTTTGACCCTTGGGTAATGCCTCATTAATTTATGCTTGAATAATATGCTTTTGCAAGCACCCCCTCCCCCTGCCTCTTCTCTTTCCCTTCTTTCTTTCTGCTCATGTTCACTTACATTTTTTTTGTTACATGTGTGTCAGTGTTAAAAATGCCGAAGTTTTGTGTTTGGGACTAGTTTCAGTGTCAGTTTTTATGATGGTAATGCCGCTGTTTAGAACGACTGGTGGTGTCCTGCTTCAAATGGCACCACCCAGTATTCCATCTTCAGCATTGAGTAAATGCTCGAGACAGGTGATAACATATATTTTATATGAAGATTTAGGTTTCATATTTTGAATGAAGAATTTGGTTGATAGGTTATCAAACATGCTAATATCAGTTTGGTTAGGTAATGTCTCGGGAAGATGTTTCGGAAGTTTCTCAAGCACGTTTCTGGGAGTTGGTGCCAGGTCATGTTGTTGGATCACTCTCACTGCAGGTAATAATGCTGATTAATTAGTTTTGTACTCTCTAATTAGCATTTTTTGTTTGCTTCTCATGTATTAATTAAATGGGCTTTTGGTGCGTTACATTGACAGGTAAAGAACGGAATGGATGATCGTCCCATACTCCAATACGTGCACGGCTTGTACCATGATTTGGGCGTGAAGGACTTGACAGTACAAACTGATTATGCCTGAGCCTGCCTCTTGTTTACTTGGGTTTCTGTTAGTGAAAACAGCTTTATGATTTGAGTACTTCCTCTGGATTTTATTATCACATGCCCATTCAAATAGTTTGTGTTGCATGCATTGGGGGATTCTAAATATGTTCGCCATTTGAAAGAAACATAGCTCTGCAGAATTAATTATTGTCACCATCGTAATTAGAATGATGAAATTTTGAGTAAATTCTTGTGTTTTTGTGTATGATTTTTTTTTTGTTTGTTATTTTTGTTGCTGCCCTCGTGCCACTTTCTTCGTATTACAATACTGGTAAACTATTGAAACAGAGTTGATGTGTTGGATAATCCTTGCATATTGCAGCAGAAACGAGCGGTGTTCTCATTATATTTTGAAAGGATTCTAGTTCATATTGGGCAGAGTTTATGCATTTGACAAATATGACAACCCGTGGATGCTTAGTTTCTCAATTGCTACATCATTTCTTATTTAAAATCGCAAGTAATGTTACATTACAGAGTTTCACTCGACTTTTTCAGTTAATAAAAATGTTACACAAGGGATGGGTGCACGCATTGATCCATGCCGTGCACGTGCTTATCCAGAACACCAATTTACAGATGATCCTTATTGAAAGTTATCTAATTTACAGATACAGCATGAACGAATATATGCATAGTAGCAAACCGATGGATGGGTATGTTACTCTGGCATCAATCATCTAACGGTGATTACTGTAATTGGTGTAATATGGCCTCCTGCAGGAGAGCATTCCAAATCTTCATTGAACGATGGTGGCCGGCCACATGAAAGCAGGTTTCTGGTTAGGGATAGGTGGTGGAGCCGCCTCCCCTGTAAGAACCTGCAGAGCAGCTCTGACGGAGGGCCTCTGGTACGGGTTTGGATGGCAACAGGCTAACCCCAGCTTGAGCACACAACCAGCTTGCTCCTCTTCAAAGTTCCCACTGAGTCTGATATCTACACCATCAATGATTCTCTCTGACTTGTGAAGCTCCCACACCCAATCCACAATGCCGTTGCTGTAGTCATTCAGCTCATTCTGATTTCCAGGCTTTCTCCCACAGACAACTTCAAGTATTAGAACGCCAAAGGCATAGATGTCGGTTTCAGCAGTTGCCCTGCCGGTGTGAAAGCTCTCTGGAGCCATATAGCCTGGCGTTCCCGCGATCTCCTTTGTCGAGTGGCGAGTTTTTTCGCTCATTTGAATGGTTCTGGCTAGCCCGAAATCTCCCAACCGAGGGGTGAACTCCGAATCCAGCATTATGTTGCTGGCTTCTCTCTCACGGTGAAGAACCCTCTTGTCGCACATATTATGAAGGTAATCCAGTGCTCTTGCAACACCGCAGATTATCCCATGCCTCATCTCCCAACTCAACGCTGAACCCTCCAGAACTTCTTGGTTTTCATCATGGAATATGAGCTTGTCGAGGCTCCCTTTAGGCATGAACTCGTACACCAGGAGGAGCTCGTTGCATTCGTGGCACCATCCGACTAATTTCACAAGGTTCTTGTGGTGGAGATTGCCAATTGTTGTGACTTCAGCCACGAAATCTTGCTTCCCTTTACTCGAATCCTCGGAAAATCTTTTCACGGCTACCTCCTTACTGTCTAACAATCCTTTATAGACAGTCCCGCATCCTCCTTTTCCGAGCTTGTTTTTGGAGTTGAAATTCCCGGTTGCGCGTTTAAGTTCCTTCAGCCGGAACTTCTTTGGGGCCGTTGCTGATCTCTGAATCTCTTGCTCCACCTGTGGATCCTCATCTTGCACTTGCTGCTGATTTCTGCACTTCATTTTCCAATAACAGCAAAATGAAAACCCGCTTATCAACACAACCAGAACTGCCGAAATCAAGATCCAAACCCACAACAGTTCAACTGGGTCATCGTCATCTATGGCCGTGCTAGTGAAATTCCAAGACTTTATGCAATTGAGCTCGGTGCTTTCCCCCGTGGAGGCAGAGAACCCCACGAAAACTTCCTCCGGAAGGTACTTAGAGAGGTCAAGAGGCACCCACATTACTGGACTATATGGATTACCTCCTGTTTCATCTGTCATGAACACGAAAACAGACAAGTTTTTCCCTACCCCATCATACTGAATAATTGCAGTAACATCACTGCCACTTGAAATATTAACACCATGGCCGTACAAGGAAGCTTGCTTGATGGAGATGATGCTGTTTATATCAACACCAACATGGTTATTATCGATGTCGTCTCAGTAGCTCTTCTTAGTATCAAACTCCACAGCAACTATGGCGCTTAGGGATGACCCGTTTGTGGTTGAATTTACAATACCAAGCCATTCCCCTTGGCTGTTTACCGGGACAGAGCCACTTTCCTTGGTCAATATGAAGGCCAGCCCTTCACCACCAGGATCAGACTCGGGTCTGATGTTAAGAACAAAGGTAGAATTGAATGAAGCCGTGATATTTTTCCGCCTGCTCCACAGCTTGAGTTGGTTCTTATACAATACCCTTCCGGACAAATTTGCCATGGAAGCTCCAAGAGTATCGTCTGTCACTTGAATTGCACCACGAGCTATATTTGAGTTGTTTGACATGAAAAGGCCTGCTCTGCTGTCATCGGGGAACATTGGGTAACTGAAATTCAAGCATTCCACTTGAACAATGAAACCACCCAGGAGAGTTCCTATCATCAATAGGAGATTAACAACTCGAGAAAAGCACGAAAAGTTGTCGCGACAGAACATAATGAAGGGGTCGTAAATGGCCTTAATCGGAAGTAACTAAAACTTGATCGATGGTGAAATGATTTGCTGCTTAATTGCACATTGTGAACAGTTGATATATGGTGAACTGATTTGATTTTATAGAGAGAATTCTCTTTAAAAAAATGCATAAGCATTGAGGGTATTTAATTTCTTTATGGGGTTAGTAGGCAGTCTAGTTCATTCTTGCAAGAAATACAGAGATTCAAGATCAAGGTAATGACCAAGAACAAGTAGACAAAAGAAATAAAAAAGAATCAAAGATCAAGGTAATGACCAGTGCAGGAGAAACCTCCTCCTTCCCTTAATTAATTGGGTTTGAACTGGTTGTGGTGCATCAGTGAGGGATTTTTAGTCTACAAAAGATAATATATGTGATGCTTGCTTTTGCGTGACTAACGTAAATATGCATACGCAGGCCATTGATTTGTTCAAACTAGGACTAATTAAGCATTCATCATATAGTTGACTTGACCGTACTGAAAGAGCCAAATTATTAATTAATTAGTCTTTTGGTGCTTAGCTAGCTTGAATTTTCTCAACTAAGAACATATCAACAGATTATAATCTTGTTAAAAATTTGAAGATTCCACATTGAATGATTACTTTCTGAGGTTTTGTTTCTAATATTTCCAGTTTTAACCATCAACAATTGGGGGTTATGTTACTATTCAAACTGATATTTTTATTGAAGTCAATGATGATGATGGTCTTGTTTCAGTCTTTAATTATGTATTATGGAACTTCTGTACTTATTATTTTGTCTCGGCTTCAAAGTTTAATTGTTCGGTATCAAAGTCAGGAACCAAATTAGAATATTGGTTTGGTTCGCATTACAAAAATAACATATATAAGAAGTCACTGACTAGCTAGCACACAGAAATATAGGAACACCTATAGTTTAGGCGCTTTTGACAAGTTTCATTTCAATTTTCTCTCAAGGGAACGCACCACAAGAAAATGCTCAAGATGGGTTGTTATTTTCAGTTTATGGGTTGTTAAATCCATGTAGGACTCACTAATCTAAGAGTGAGAATTGAGAAATAGGATTATGTAAAGCATTTTTCAAAACAAAGATAGCGTTTTTCATTTTTGTGATTGGTTCATTCCAAAATAAAAATAGAATTGCTGAAATCCCTAAAATCTCTTAAGCTGAAATTTCATTTCTCAATTCTTTTCTCATTTCTAGACATAATGTCGTGAGACTCATTTTAATAAATTTAAGCGGGACTCACTTGTTTATTATATTTTTGTTGCATGCATTAAAACCAAGAATCCAACATCCTTCCTTAACACTCTAGTAGAATGCGCTAACGGGATGAATATGTATCTGTTTCTTAAGATACAATGATTAATAGCTACGAAGAAGAAGCACTGCACTCTTCGTACTTGGTGAACCAAACTATGTCTGAACTCTCCCTTAATGTAATGAAATCCCAAAAAATAAAGCAATGTAGATGCAATATGTGAGGGGAAGAATACAAAATTTCTGTCGAATTCAACTTCGAATTTCGACAGTCTTTCTGGAAATCTGATACATAAATCGACAACGTTTCTATCTAGAATGGATCTAGAAGTTGCAGAATTTCTACTGAAATTCTGCGCATAACCGAACCAAAACAATAACAAAATTGACAAGCAGAATGCACCACTTGGACAGAAAGTTGCTAATCTGTCAATGATTGGAAATCTCTGATCATTTCTCTTTCAGTGACTGGAAACCCCTGACAGAACCTTGGTGTAGGCGTCTGGATAGCACTCCGATAGATCTGGAAATCGGTAGCGTTTATGTTTTGGATTGTTTTTTAGATACTTAAACTGCAGATAAAACTTTGGTATAAATAGGTGAGGACATGACTATTCTCGGACAGGCACCAACCAAACGCTCCCCTAATGCCAACAAACACTTTTGTTCAAAATTAAAAAATTATGTTTGAATTTTGGCTAAAAAAGAACTGAATCGGGGTCCAGCCCGATTTAGTTAATTGCACCCGCACCGGCACCCAAGCTCGGCCCAAGCCTGCCAGGTTTGGTGCAGGTGTGTGTGTGTGTGTGTGTTTTAGATCGACCCCTGGGTTGGGTAGGTCCACCCCCATCCACAAAATTGGGGTGCTCCTCGGGGCCTAAACTCAACTTAAAAGGAAGGCTTTATATGCCCATCATTTGTTTCATAAGAAACCAATGTGGGACAACCCACTTTTACCTAAGTGAACCATGGTCATGTTGATCACTTTGAGAGTCATTATTTCATTCAAATCTCTATGGATTTGAGCAAATAAATGCTTGATCTTCATTTTGTCATGGAGAAAATCATAGCACCTTGGACTCACTTCAAAGGATGTGTGGATCCCACTTTTTATTAGGCTCAAACTTGTGTTAAAACCATAAATTTTTTCAACAATCCCCCACTTGAATGAGATTGGCTAATGTAATGCAAATGAAAATGCTGACACGACAGAAAGAGTATAAGTGAAAAGTTACGGCATCAGAATAGGTGGCTTTTGATTTTGAACCTTCCCTGGTGAAATATTGTCGGGTTTATTGGCTAACCAGTGAACATGATGTCTTAAACTATTCAATCGTTTATATAAATCGAGACAACAGTATTCACACAATTTTTTTTCGGACACAATTTCGTTCTCACAATTGTGTTCATTTTGGCCCTGAACAATACTTGGTGTTTTCATGAGTGTTTTAGAGAATTTAGCCTCAACAATTCTCACAGAAGCAGCCTCTTCACAGTTATATATGTGATTTCTTATTAAGAGTATCCAGCTATACTCCACTTGATATTCCAAGATCTAAGAATCATTAAAAGCTTAGCTTATCTTAACATTATCACTATTACATCATAGGAGTGGGTAGCAGAACGAATTCCTTAGTGATTTTGTTTTAAGTCACATATAATTCGGTTGTCCCGTTAAACCTAGATCTTGGGATCTCTAGTCAGGTTATGATAACTTTGAAGTCATAGGCTTTAAAGCCCATTCCCTTAGATGAAGGATATTTGATCTCTTACCAGGCCTTTAGTAAGAGGATCCTTAATATTGTCCATTGATTAAATATAATCAATAGATACTATTCATACTGCACGCTATAGCTTGACAGTATAGTGTCAGCGACAAACTCGTCGTGACTCACCATTGATATTCTAAGGCACCTTCTCTCACGATAATTGTTAGGAAATCAGGATCATACCCTCGTTGATATCCTTGCTCTTTTACTTTGTTTAGATTTATTCTCATTTCCTTCATCCACAGACCCTAGATCTTGGTAAATTGCTTAATATTAAGTTTTTTAAATTGAACTAGATTCTTGTGCAAGTTCTCAAGGAAATCCATTCTTGAAGAATGACACATTTCTAGATCAAAGAAAATTTTAAGGATATCAGAAATTTCAAACTAGTATATAAGACACCAACATGCACTCTCAAGTTTAGCATAACCTATGAATATACAACCAACAATTCTAGATCCTATTTTAACCACCTTAGTCAAACACCTCCACAAAATTTTAGAATTTAAGATAAAGTCCTCGACTTATCTATAATGCATAAGGTGTTTTGCTAGATGTGTTGTGGGGTATCTTAGTGAGAATTTGAGTTATGAAAAATTTCCCCACATTTTCTGGATTTACCAAAAACTATCAATATAGTAATTATCATCTCATTAAGAGTTAGATTTTAATGTTCAACAACTCAGGCATGCTGTAATAGATAAAGTGTTGTAGGTTGGTGAATTACAACTTAAGCAAATAATTTTCACCATATCTACCACTTTTCACCTTAATCTTCTATTACATTGCTTCTCAAACTCTCTTAGATAATGTATAAACATTTCGTGCATTCTATAATAAAAGTAAATATACCATCTTTAGTTTGAACACTTTCAAGTTAAAAAAATTTATAGTTTATACTACTACTAAAAAGACTTGAATCAAACTATAAATGACATAAAATAATAGATACATAAAAAGTCATTTCTACTAACCAAACCACCACATATTATAAATATGTTACAACACAAAATATAATATTTTGATACATGGATATTAAAGTATTCAAAACACTACCACAATACACAACAGTATCCTAAATCATAGCAAAACAACTAAAAATACAAAGATGGATATGAATCCAATGAAGATTTATTAACCACATCATGAACCCTCTTTATAGCATTTTGTAGAATGTGCAATTGGCTGATAGGAGATTCCATTTCATGTGAACCATGATCTGTACTAGTAGGATGTGAGGACAACCACAACTTTTTCAAGTAAGCCGAACAAGGTACGCTTTTTCAGGCAGTGGGTTGGATGGTCGGACCCTTTCCATAAATGGATCAACTCAGCCCAATCGCTGTCCTTGGCAAACAGGTTGCACTGGTTTAGGGAGAACTTCATCTTGACCATTGATGTGAAACTTCCCTTCAATCCTACAAATAGGCAGATCTTCGTCTTTAGGACTGCCAACCCAATTTTGACCCACTTCGTCTATCATAGTCATAGTGCCCCACGTGCTCCACCTTGCTTGAGAAGAGATACGATTGGCCGAAGACTCAGATTCACAAGAATCCACCATCTTCATGAGAACTACAATCATAAATGGCCGCAATTCGTGTGCTTAGTAAATCATAGAGCATAATATGCTACACAGTAAAGGGAACAACGTATTTGTGCCGCATAACAGAATTAAAAGTACAAGATGCTTTCAACATAACAACTTAAAATTCACTATACAATTCTAAAAGTAGAATTTAAAGCACTTAATACTATCACAACGCATCAAATTTCTTAATACACAAAATTAGGATTAAAGCCACTATTCATGCATTCCTTCTTTAATCAAGGCTGACATCAACTCGTTACATACCTATACATGTACTGTATATGAGCGGTTCAAAATTAAAGCCTTGGTCAATGCAAAATAATAACCATTATTCTACAAAGCAAAAAGATGCAAATCTAGTGCTTTAGAATACAAGACCCAACGGTCTTTTTGTACAAAATCTGCTTTTCATTTATAGCTTCATTATCCCAAAATGCAAACAACACATACAACTGTAAAATCAATAAAACCCAAACACAACAAAAGAATTAACATTGTAATTTGTTTTAAGATTGTTATTCTCTATATCATGTATGAACAAACATATACTAACATTATAACAATCTGTATGTAAACAAATACTATCTATATGCAGTGATATACAACATTCACCATAACATATGAAACTCAATGTAAATGCTAATAGAAGAATCGAAAACAACAGAACTTATAGTATACACGTGCTAGTTGAGAGTGCGACAAATGTAAGACAAAATATTTTGATTAAGGCAAGTGTGTAACACTTTGTCCTCAAGATATATTCGCCATTGTGTTAACGGGATGAATGGGTGTCTGTCTCCCAAGATACAATGATCAATAGTTACGAAGAAGAAGCATTGCACTCTTTGTGCTCGGGGAACCAAACTATGTTTGAACTATTTCTTAATGCAATAAAATCCCAAAAAATAAAGCAATGCGGATGCAGTATGTGAGGGGAAGAATACAGAATTTCTGTTGAATTCAACTTTGAATTTCGGCGGTCTTTCTGAAAATCTGATACAGAAACCGACAACGTTTCTGTCTAGAATGAATCTAGAAGTTGCAGAATTTATACTAAAATTCACTGCATAACCGAACCAAAACAATAACAGAATTGACAGGCAAAAAGCACCACTTGGACGGAAAGTCATTGATCTCTCAACGATTGGAGATCTTCCGTCATTGCTCTTTCAGCGACTGGAACCCCCTGGTAGAACCTTGGCGTCGGCATCTAAATAACACTTCGGCAGATTTGGAAATCGGCAGCATTTCTGTTCTAGACGGTTTTTCGGATACTTTAACTGGAGATAAAACTCCAGTATAAATAAGTGAGGACACACCTATTCGCGAAAAGGCACTAGCCAAACATGCTCTTAACGCCAATGGACACTTTTGTTCAAAATTTTCCAACAGGTACACTTGGCCACTTGACATTTTTTTCCTAGCAAAGGCTCTCCCAAACCTTTGGGGTTATTTTTTTTGCAATGATTGCAATAGATTTTGAAATGGCTTTTGCATACGGTCCCCTTGCCAATTCAATTCTACTTTGACGTGTCAAGTGCGATTCATTGGTCTATGCAATCAAGCATCAATCTCACAAACACATCCTGACTCTTCGGGATGTTCTCTTGGGGCCCATTTGGTAGGGCTTTTAGGCCTAACTTTTTTTTAGCTTATAAGCAAAAAAGGTCAAATTTTTTTGGCTTTTTTGGCTTTTGCTTTTTTGCTTATCTTTAGTTTGTAAAAGCAAAAAAATAAATTTTTTTTAGCTTTTTTGCTTATAAGTCAAAAAAGCAAAACTAAAAAAGCTAAAAAAAAGTTGTACCAAATGGGCCCTTACTCTCGTACATAAGCAATGACGGAATTGTACATAGACATTAAGGAGCATGCCCCTACTTTAACAAAACTCGATTTAAGTTCTACAAATTTTGAGTATTTATGATGAGAAATTGTGTACGTGTCAAAGACTACTAAGGAAAAACCTACACGTGACTCGTGCAGCAAACCTTCTGACCATATTGCCTTTTAATGTGCAGACTCTGATTGTAACCTTAACTTAAAATGTGCTCCTTGGTTTTCTTCTTTCTGTATTTGAATTCATGTTGAAAGACCCAGCATTTGTCTATGTTTTGTCCAAGGGATTAAACCTTACAAGATTGATCCAAGATGTTATGGTAATAAGCAATATTGAACATACTAAGACACAAAGGAGAACAAACCATTCGATAAGGAATACATCAGTCTTTTGTCGTGAAAACCCTTAAATAGGAGAAAAACCACGTGTCCCCTTTACCGGACAAAGATCATGCACTATCACTTGTAGTTCAGACTGTTACAAGACTTTTTACAATGAAATCCTATTAACTCCTTGATCTAATGACGGTCTTGACCTTGCTCGTGTCCACGATTCACCCTCTCCATGCTTGACCCCTGTTCAGATCCCCTTAGAACGGATTTCAAACCTTGAACTCCTTTAAGACTCTTGATTTCTTCAATTGGGTTGAAGAAGATTATTGCTAAGACTTGTTTCAAGCTTTTTAGAAGGTAGGAAATACTTCTCTCAAGGCATTTTTGATAGTGGAGGTTCAGATAGGGTTTGGGGAAGTGTGTTAGGCTTTAAATAGGTGCAAAAATCCTAGCGGTGTAATTTTTGAGAATCCAGAATACGCGCAACTTGATCCTTCGAGATCTCGCGAGGTGTATCTTGATTTCACGAGAATCCTGCTAGCTCAATCCTAAATTTTGACATGCTTATTGTTTTTGCCCGTGAAATCTTGTGAGGATCTCGCGAGGTCTTGTCAAATTTGCATGCTCACTGTTTTTACCCTCGAGATCCCGCGATATCCCTTAAAGATCTCGTGAGGTCTTGATATGTAGCCAGCACATTGTTTTTTTCCTGTGAGATCTCACGAAATCCATCGACATCCCTTAAAGTCCCATTCAACAGCCAATTATATATCATACATGACTCTCTTAGCACGAACTTGCATGAATAACTTGAAATCCCTTTCGAATGCTTGTGATTGATAAACTCAAATCCCCAAATTACATCAAACATGACTTGTCATGAAATTTAGCCAATTACACAATCTTACAATCTCCCCCTTTGGAAATTTCGTGACCAAAACTCTATGCTACAAGACACAACCATTATAGGGAAATAAATGAAAAATACAATGGTATCCCAATCACAAGCACGTAGAATCATCCCTGGACATGCTGCAAGCAACCAACCAACCCAATCAAGTGCAAGCGAGATATAAAAGAATATCACTAGAGAAATAGTAGCATAAAACATAAAATAAATCTCTCATTTTTTGGGAAAAAATTGACAAAGAAAGCACAAGGAACCAACCATGCTAAGGACAAAAAAGATGCAAAGCAAAAGCTATATATATATATATACGAAAACTATCTAGGAGCCAAAAGAAACTAAGGCCTCAACGAGCAAAACGTGGCAACCACCCACACTAAAGACTAAACACATCCATAAGAGAACAAAAAGAAACAAGAAATATCCACAAGAGTAACCAACTGACGACGAACGCGCTGAATTAAGTCATTCACATCATTGATAAACTCGGTGTGCTGTCGGGAAAGAGTAGATAATATTTCCCAAACACAGACAATGTCACGCTCTTGACGCTCCATGATGAGATCGATGGGCTCATGAGCCAGGCCAATGCGCTCCACCGGGTCAGTGTGAGTCGATGTCAGCTGGGTAGAGAGAGCAGCAATGGTAGCAGCAGTAGATGACGAAGAACCAGAAGTAGGAACTGAAGTCCCGGTAGGAGGAAGAGTAGAAACATGAGCAGTGGAGGAAGAGGGAGTAGCAGGATCAACATGAGGACCCTCATCATCAGAAAGTTCCACCGCTTGCTGCTATAAGAAATAAGGTGGAGGAGCAACTCTGAGATGGGCATTACTTATCTTGAGGGTGTGAAAAGAGATGGGTTTCCTAACCAAGATACGAGTCTTATAGGGCTCGGCCACAACATTATGACGCGAGAGAACTCGGTGATCAAAATTCGGAAAGGAAGACAAGCACGAGAGGAATTATCCAAAGATGCCTCAAGGATTAGATTAAGCATGAAGCGACCTATATCCACAACCAGCCTTGTGGCAATGACATGCATAAGCCGAGCACAATACTCATCAATCTAGCTTACATGTGAAGTGTAGAGAAAGAGGTCACACACTACGTGGTTGAGCACCCAAAAAACATCCTTCAGCTCATTTTGCTTGAGGAGACTCGAAGGACCAGGAGGCTAGTTGCCGCCAGAAGATAGTAGAAGCTGGGCCAAAGAGTTCAATCTAGGCCCAGCCCGAGTAGGAAGATATGTAAATTTAGTAATAATGGGATGAGTTATATGGTGAAAGGTGCAAATATCAGATATAGAAAAAGTTAGAGGCATGCCACACATGTATGACTGCAAAGTCCTAGCCTCCTTGTTTGGAGCATGAATGTAAACATAGAATTTGCAAACGAGCTCCTGACTGGCCACTCGTTACACATAGCAAGACGCGTCCAACCCCACTTAGAAAAGTAGGAATGGACACATGTCTTAGAAAACTGATCGAGGATAATACTCTGAGAGACAAAAATAGGCCGGGAGAAAAAAGACCGATTAAATCAAGACTCAACCTCAGACGCTAGTCTAAATCGAGACACTGTGGGGGACGAAGACACTTCCCCTCGACGAGAAGGCGTGGCTCCAGGTGTGCCAGAGCAAAGACGCTTCCCAAGGGAAGAAGAAGTGGGCCGTTTGCTTGGGGAACTAGGGGAACGACGAGAAGGAGGGGTTTGTGGCCCCTTCCTTTTCCTAGGTGTAGGAATCATAAAGCTAGATCCAACAAAAAAAAAAAAAAAAAACCCATACCAACACACCAGTCTAGCAGTGATTGGTCCAAGAAACCAAAACGACATATGCAAGAAACACTCAAAGATCAGACGCACATACAACAAAAAATACGCATCTACCGAACAAATTAATGGTGAAAACGCCCTCCAATAGATATTTAACACCCCACAGAAGAGAAACCACCGATCAATTGACCCAATTAACAACTAAGGAAGGAAAACCCAAAAAAAATGAAACCCTAGGAAAAGAATACATATGAAAACGTTGGAAGAATGAACGAGGAAGAGGAAGGAGAAATACCTCAAAGATGACCCAGGTAGCATGACCACAAATGGAGAGGAGAAGCTCGCTGGATCGAGGAGGAACAACCACCCAAGATCGCCAGACACCGCGGGTTCGAAGAGGGAAGAAAGCGACGCACAAAAAAATAAGAAAAGCTGTAGGCGCTGGGTTTTAAAAAGAACCCTGATAAGTGGACTTTGCGGGCTCGAGAACCAACGAGAACCCGTGAACTCACTTGAACACAGAAAAAACACTCCAACAAAAAAAAAAAAATGACATGCACAAGACCTTAAGTATCAACCTATCCAAAATACAACCAATGAAGGTAAAGATGTTATAAGCATGTGTAAATTAACATCAAGATACATCAAGGATGGTGAGAAAGCAAGTCATGACACCCAAAAATGATAAGAACCATACTACCAATCATGAAAATGAGATGTAGGTCCGTCAAATTGATCAATGAGAATATAGACCCTAGGATAGGATCAAGACAGTGTTCATCATGGAAGCCTCCTTTTGGACAATGGTGCACTAGAAGTCAAACGCCCATGTCATCCCAATCATAATATATAACGAGCATTTTATTTTATTTTATTTTTCTTTTGAAGCACATACTCTTCTAAACAAACT